>CM055756.1:6584390-7096890 GCA_029465975.1 Dallia pectoralis
CACATTACCTCGAATGTAACGATAACGACTGAGAAAAGGACTGTTGGCCGCGAACCGCACGAAACGATGTGCAGCTCTGGGTTATACAATGCATCTAAATCCAACATGTCATATGATATTTTGTCCAGCAGATGTCCCTGTTGTGCCCTGCATTGGAAGGCTTCGAGCAATGAAGCGTTTTTCCAAACAAAGCCTCAGCACTTCAGAAAGCCTCGGTTTCCATCACTAAAATGCATATTTTTTCAAACATGCTTCTTTAATTTCCAAAACGTAAGACACAACAAGAAAATGACCTGCAATTCTGGACAGTAAATAATGGACCATCATAACAACGGCTCCAGACTTCGGCTCCCCGATCAGGGCAACACAAAACAGCTGCCACTAACAGTTCCAAACCCTACAAACCGTAGCTATGTCCGCCGGAGTATCTCACTGTCATCACATGATTGTGAATATGGTACCACCCACAATGACATCACCGTAGTAGTATCAATAGGGCTGCCCATAGAACAATGGATGCAATATTGATCCAACAACAAAAACAACAAAATAACTATACAAAACGTAAAATTATAAATTGATACTGTCACCCAACACAGGATAAACTGTCTATCTTGTGAATTGGGGATAAACCTACATGGTTTTGCCCTAATACCATTCCGGTACTGTCCCAGACCCAAAAGTATTATCACACAAACACCTCAGTGTCCCTCGCCAAGAGACAATTAAATAGGCAGGAGGAAAAGCGGATATTTCCATACGAGCGATCTGACACTTTTGGAAATATTCTGTTCCAGCATAAAAAAACATACATTAGCTTTTCTATCCTTTTCTATCCGCATAACGATTATACCTAAGTCTAACACTGCCCAATTGTGTGAATTCCTATGCCAGAAATCTCATTTACAATCTTTACACTTAATATCAGAATTCGCTGTCACACACTTAAACCTGAATCGCTCTCACACACATCAGGTCTCTCGGTTACAGTTGTCTGTTTGTAGGGACCAATTCTTTTGGTTGTCCTATTTTTTTTTGGGACATACAAGTCTTTCACACACGCACACAAAAACACACATATCGGCCTTCCTTTTCCCGGTTTTGCCTTTTTCTCACATTCAGATGACAGGTCAGCGCTCTCTCTCGTCTCACTAAACTTCACAGCTGTACGGTGCTACGCTCCATGAACTCCAGCTGGTCATCTGGGTGTTTCTGGGTACCAGTTTCAGATCCCAGTTCAGACAGTTAAACTGTATAGTACTGCAGGGACTACAAGGACGTCCCCCATGCACACTTATTGTATAACTACCACAACCTGGTTTTAGCTGAAGAGAAACTGCTTTTTTGCATTAGCCAGCTGGTGGCTGTTGAACCGTACAAGGTTTTAACCAGATCTACATTGGATTTGCATTGGATTTGTTAAAATGTTGTGATTGATCCAATAATCATAATCACTACATATGTAATATTATAGACCTTTTAAACAGATGTTTTAATTATACAAATGTCAGCCACTTATAACATAACATTATTGACAGTGTGTCACGAATCGAACGGCGTAGTGTGGTGAAAGCCATGTGCAGAGTCCAGTAATCCGTTTAAATAAGGTTTATTTATATAATCAAATATAAACCAAACCGAGTACGGCGAAAAAAGAACTAAACTATGAAATAGAAATAATAGTGCGCATATATAGCGACTTACACAACATTCAACCTCCAGTTAGTCTTTCTGAATATATAACACTCACCCTCATATAACTGTGACATAGAACAAACAATGCTAAGCAACTGTGAATAATCCTAGATCCCCTTTATAGCCCGGACTAATGACTGAATGAAAACAGCCGTGACTAATAAACCAAAACCCAGGAAGTGCTTCAATGAAATACAAACAGTGCAGCAACGCCCCCTAACCACTCGTGACAGTATCCCCCACCAAAAGGCTAGCTCCCCAGATAGCCGAAAGATAACAAAAAAAACAACAAGGGAGCAACAGGAGAGAACCAACAGTCCACCCCAAAGGGTCAGTCCCAACAGGGGGAATGTCCGCGGGTCTGGCCCTTAATGGGCCTTGGTGGCCGACTGCCAGCTTGAGCGGCATAGAAACCGCCATCTTGAGCGGCGTGGCGACCGCCATCTTGAGCGGCGTGGCGACCCCCATCTTGAGCGGCGTGGCGGCGGCCATCGTGAGCGATGCCGTGGCAGCGGCCATCGTGAGCGATGCCGTGGCGGCGGCCATCGTGAGCGTAGTCGTGGCGGCGGCCATCGTGAGCGTAGTCGTGGCGGCGGCCATCGTGAGCGTAGTCGTGGCGGCGGCCATCGTGAGCGTAGTCGTGGCGGCGGCCATCGTGAGCGTAGTCGTGGCGGCGGCCATCGTGAGCGTAGTCGTGGCGGCGGCCATCGTGAGCGTAGTCGTGGCGGCGGCCATCGTGAGCGTAGTCGTGGCGGCGGCCATCGTGAGCGTAGTCGTGGCGGCGGCCATCGTGAGCGTCGTCGTGGCGGCGGCCATCGTGAGCGTCGTCGTGGCGGCGGCCATCGTGAGCGTCGTCGTGGCGGCGGCCATCGCGAGCGTCGTCGTGGCGGCGGCCATCGCGGCGTCGTCGTGGCGGCGGCCATCGCGGCGTAGTCGTGGCGGCGGCCATCGTGAGCGTAGTCGTGGCGGCGGCCATCGCGAGCGTCGTCGTGGCGGCGGCCATCGTGAGCGTCGTCGTGGCGGCGGCCATCGTGAGCGTCGTCGTGGCGGCGGCCATCGAGAGCGTCGTCGTGGCTGCGGCCATCGTGAGCGTCGTCGTGGCGGCGGCCATCGTGAGCGTAGTCGTGGCGGCGGCCATCGTGAGCGTCGTCGTGGCGGCGGCCATCGTGAGCGTAGTCGTGGCGGCGGCCATCGTAAGCGTCGTCGTGGCGCGGCCTTCGTGGGCGGCGATGCGGCAGCCATGGTGGGCGGCGATGCGGCAGCCATTGTGGGCGGCGACGGCAGCCATCTTGAGCGCTGGCATGACGGCAACAGCGATCTTGGGCGCTGGCGTGACGGCAACAGCCCTCTTGGGCGCTGGCGTGACGGCGGGGACCATCGTGGACGCTGGCGTGACGGCGACAGCCACCTTGGGGGCTGGCGTGACGACGGCAACAGCCATCTTGGACGCTGGCGTGACGGCGGGGACCATCGTGGACGCTGGCGTGACGGCGACAGCCATCTTGGGCGCTGGCGTGACGACGGCAACAGCCATCTTGGGCGCTGGCGTGACGGCAACAGCCATCTTGGGCGCTGGCGTGACGGCGGGGACCATCGTGGACGCTGGCGTGACGGCGACAGCCACCTTGGGGGCTGGCGTGACGACGGCAACAGTCATCTTGGACGCTGGCGTGACGGCGGGGACCATCGTGGACGCTGGCGTGACGGCGACAGCCATTTTGGGCGCTGGCGTGACGATGGCAACAGCCATCTTGGGCGCTGGCGTGACGGCAACAGCCATCTTGGGCGCTGGCGTGACGGCGACAGCCATCTTGGGCGCTGGCGTGACGGCGGGAGCCATCGTGGACGCTGGCGAGACGGCGGCAGCCATCTTGAGCGCTGGCGGGACGACAGCAGCCATCTTGGGCGCTGGCGTGACGGCAACAGCCATCTTGGGCGCTGGCGTGACGGCAACAGCCATCGTGGGCGCTGGCGTGACGGCGGGAGCCATCGTGGACGCTGGCGAGACGGCGGCAGCCATCTTGGGCGCTGGCGGGACGACGGCAGCCATCTTGAGCGCTGGCGTGACGACGGCAACAGCCATCTCGGGCGCAGGCGTAGCGGAGGCCATCTCGGGCGCAGGCGTAGCTGAGGCCATCTCGGGCACAGGCGTAGCTGAGGCCATCTCGGGCACAGGCGTAGCTGAGGCCATCACGGGCACAGGCGTAGCTGAAGCCATCTCGGGCGCAGGCGTAGCTGAAGCCATCTCGGGCGCAGGCGTAGCGGCCATCTCGGGCGCTGGCGTGGCGGAGGCGATCTCTGGCGTCAGATCTTGAAAGTCCAGCCATGCCTTCCACCACCCCCTAATGACAGCCGGGGGCTGCTTATGTAACCCCTCCGGGGATTTCTCTGTCCCGGAGGTAGGTGGTCGGAAAGGGTCTTCCCACGGCGGGGGTAGTGGCTGTAGCTCCAGGGCTCTTGCTGGCCCTGGCTGCAGCCCCGGAACAGTGGGCGGTGTCTTCTGCCCGCCCCAGCCGACGTCCGATGTTGCGGGGACTAGTCGACTGAGGACGGGATCCCATAGCAGGGCGTCTTCCAGGGAGTCCTCCTCCACTCGCTCGTAGACCGCCTCCTCATCATCCGAGGAGAGGGAGTCGGACCCCCAATCACCCTGCCAGGTGTAGCGCTGCTCCTGCTGCTCCGTGGGTTGACGGTGAGCTTCATACCTCGGAGCGCTATAGCTTGCCCCTCCGAGGAATCCACTCACCGTCCGGCTCTGCGGGCTTCTTGGGTGGCTTAGCATTCTGTCACGAATCGAACGGCGTAGTGTGGTGAAAGCCATGTGCAGAGTCCAGTAATCCGTTTAAATAAGGTTTATTTATATAATCAAATATAAACCAAACCGAGTACGGCGAAAAAAGAACTAAACTGTGAAATAGAAATAATAGTGCGCATATATAGCGACTTACACAACATTCAACCTCCAGTTAGTCTTTCTGAATATATAACACTCACCCTCATATAACTGTGACATAGAACAAACAATGCTAAGCAACTGTGAATAATCCTAGATCCCCTTTATAGCCCGGACTAATGACTGAATGAAAACAGCCGTGACTAATAAACCAAAACCCAGGAAGTGCTTCAATGAAATACAAACAGTGCAGCAACGCCCCCTAACCACTCGTGACACAGTGTCTTTCATATTTCATGTTAGTAACTTCAATAACCTTGTGGAATTCATACATATAATCATTGCAATTGCAGTCGCCTTGCATGGTAGAACCTTGCATCTATGAGCAAGACACCTAACCCCAGCTGCTCCTGGCGAGCCAGCAGTCGCCTTGCATGGTAGTAGCGGTCGTCAGTGTATGAATGAGTGAATGAATGGGTCAATGAATGGGTGAGTGTGAGGCAGAATGTGAGGTATTAACTAGCAACAGTCCACAACGTCCTAAATGACCACAGTTTGACGCAGATTGATGAACCCGTCTTCTGTTTGACACAGTTTGATGAACCCGTCTTCTGAATAAAGAAGCACGCTAAATATGATCTCTTACAAAGACATATCACAGGACACAGGCAAACGAGGAGCTGGTCGGTCAGGACGCCGACGATGGAACTCCTGAAGACTCCAGCACGTCCCTCACCGGCACCCACCATCGCTCCTCTAGGCTGTACCCCCATGTCTATCTGTGAGCCTGGTTCTATTTAAGACATGTCTATCTGTGAGCCTGGTTCTATTTAAGACATGTCTATCTGTGAGCCTGGTTCTATTTAAGACATGTCTATCTGTGAGCCTGGTTCTATTTAAGACATGTCTATCTGTGAGCCTGGTTCTATTTAAGACTTGTCTATCTGTGAGCCTGGTTCTATTTAAGACGTGTCTATCTGTGAGCCTGTAAAGTAGAGATAATTACCCCCAGCATGGAACCAGGAGTCGAAAACCCGGTGAAACAAACAACTCATGTGACGTTTTTTCTCATATACAGGAATTGTCTTCATGAATAATAATAGCTGAAAAAGATCAAAAGCAAACTGACCCTTTCTCCTAATATCACTGGACCTCTTTAGCACTAACTTAATCATCAATGTATGATCACATTTTCTCTGCACACACTATACCCTATACACACTTTAGCACTAACTTAATCATCAATGTATGATCACATTTTCTCTGCACACACTATACCCTATACACACTTTAGCACTAACTTAATCATCAATGTATGATCACATTTTCTCTGCACACAGTGTAAAATTGTATAAGCAAACATTGCCAAAAATACTTCATTTGTGACCTAACTTCAAAATTGTATCTTTACTTAATTAGAGTAGGTAGCTGATCCCTGCTTTAGGATGATAAAATATAATATTATCTTCTACACTGTATATTTTACTTTTACTACTTCACAAATCAGATTTGTACATATGCTGTTATGTAACACCTCTCCTGATTCATATTTTTTTACTTTATAGTGATGAGTTATTAGTTGACCCCTGACCTCATTTATGCAAATCCGTACTGTTCATATATATGCTCCTTCAACGGTATTGTCTTGTGTGAAGCAGTTGTGTTAATATCTCTACCCTCAGTATGACGGGCAAACTCGCTTTTTTGCTGGTCTCGCTTTCTCTGCCCTGTAAGTGCTACTGTTGTCTTTTGTTTAATCAACTTACTCTTCCTTCCTTTATGCTAACATATTATTTCTATTTATTTCTCCATTAGGTTTATATTGTCAAAGTATCACTTCCATTCCCTCCGGTCCAGTCTTGACACAACCTGGCGAAACTCTCAGTCTTTCCTGTCAAAGATCTGGTTATACTTTTAGTAGCTACAACACCGCTTGGATTAGACAGCCATCTGGAAAACCATTGGAGTGGATGGGTTTTTCTGGTATAGGTGCAAGTTACCATTCCAAAAGATTTGATGGACGCATGGAAACGACTAAAGATGATTCTAACGGCATGATAACTCTGAAGCTGTCTGGTCTGAAAGCAGAGGACTCAGCTGTGTATTATTGTGCACGAGATGCACAGTGGTGTGAATAAGTGGAGGAGCTGTACTAAAACCCCTCAGAGAATCTGACTGGTAGCAGATTCAATAGAGGGCAGTAGAGGATCATCAGAATGATTAATGGCTACTGAGTTATATAATATTACCATAAGAGCCAAAACACACACTGCATTGTAAAAACATAGACAGCACAAGAAACAACATAGAACAGAGAAAAGTTAGTTACATATTTCCAGAATTCTAGGCAGATTTTATTTTAATGTTTGGTGATTTCAATATCCATTTGGGGGAAAAAAAATGACCCCCTTCCAAAGACTACCGTTAAATGAATATGTGCAGTTTGTCTTGGGACATACGCATTGCCACAATAGTACTTTAGATCTAGGGTTGTCACCGGAAATATATATATTCTAATATTTTTTTTTTCAGAACCCTGGTTTATCGGACCACTGTCTTATTACATTTACCTTACTGTCACAACAAGTGGCACTTTTGCACCACAGGTATTGTAATTAATGAGCTGTAGTATAAACTCTAGGACTACCGAACACATTTTGTTTTAAGCACTCCCAGGCCTCCTTGGCCTGCTCAATGATGACAGAAGTAATACATTTGTAAACGATTGAATCAAGGATCTCACCTTAACATTGCATAAGACTTTCGATACTGCTGCTCCGCTCAAAAACAAAAGCAATATGCAACATAGCGCTTTGGTTTGAATCTTTATCAAAAGTCATGACCTGAACCAGCGTGTGAGTAAGTTTTGTAAGTAAATAATGACTGGAGTTCTGAGACTGGCCTAAATATTACTACTATTTTCCACAGTGTAGTATCTTTATGTATAAATTCACTTCCCAAAACCTATATTCTATTTTAAACAAGTTTATGCTTGTTGATTGCGATCATCAAGACTTTTTCCCACCAGATAAGGGTGGAGATGTAGGAGGACATTCTATATTTTGAATGGATTGGTTATATTACTCCCATGTACATTATATCCAGAAAAGACTCCTGCTGCAAATTGTGCCTAAGGACCAACAGCCTCAAGAGTGAGGACACAGCTGTGTATTACTGTACAATAGTAGAATAGACCAATATTGTCAGTTGCACAACTGAATGCATTCTCTGCATTTTACCCAACCCTGAAGTGCAGAGGGCAGCTCTCTTGAGTTACCTGATTCAACGGCGCCCGGGGATTATTTTTAGGGTTAACTGTCTTGCTCAAGGACAGAACGACAAGGTTTCTCACCATGATAGTGGGGGGATTAGAACCAAGGACCTTCCAGACCCAAGGCCTAGTCCCTAACCACTAGGCTACCTTGACTCCCAATTGTGAGACATAAATATAACAGACCTTATAAATAAGATGAGTTAGTCCAGTTGATACACCAAAACAAATGATGCTGCCGTTAAAATGCTTTGTCCCTGATCCATATCTATAATTAGGTCTTCAAAGAAAAATCTTCGTGTTCAGTAACAGTGCTAACGCTCCTGCTGTTTCTCTTACTGTCACGCTATCCAGGTGTGGTGTTTGAGAGGAAGGACGGGGTCACGTGTAGTTCACCAAGGTCTTTTTAATTAACCTTGGTGAGGTTAAATAACAAAATTATAAATGTACCCACTACATATGGCAAAATAATAAATGTAGCGCATGAGGTTCTGCATACATGATAACAGCTGACAAAACATGGACGGGTAACATACAACAATATGTTGAACGTATATAATCTATTAATCAGGCAAATGGACACCCGGTGTGCGCAATATCGACACGAGACAAATATGTGACAGGGAGGGAACGGTGTACCTAGAAAGCGTGGCGGTAAACTGGCTTCGAAGGGAGCTATGACACTTATATACACTCTGTTGACTCCCAGCATCTCTCCAGTCTACATCGATGCAAATACACTCTCTTATTCTTAACCTACTTAAACAGTGTTTGTCGTTATAGTCCAGGAGAGTAGAGAAGAGCAGCTTCAACATAAACCATGTTCTCTGGATCTCTGGTGCTGCTGCTGGCAGCTGTTGTATGTGAGTCTATAAGGATAGGGCAGTAAGAGGGTTAACAGAAATTATTTGTCATATTTTGTTATATCTACATTTTCTTATTTGCATTGAATAATCTTATACAACCTTTGTCCACAGGTGTTCATTGTCAAGAACTCACTCAGCCACCATCTATGACTGTCCAGCCAGGTCAACCACTGACCATTTCCTGTAAGGTCTCATACTCTGTATCTAGCTATTGTTCATCTTGGATTCGACAACCTGCAGGGAAAACACTGGAGTGGATTGGATATATCTGCACTAGTGGAGACACAGCTTATAAAGATTCACTGAAAAACAAGTTCAGCATCACAAGAGACACTTCAAGCGACACATTGTTTTTAAAAGGCCAAAGATTGCAGACTGAAGACACAGCTGTATATTATTGTGCTAGAGACTCACAGTGATACAAACCAGCACATGACCTGTACAAAAACACACTGGATTATTATAATGTTGGCATTACACATATTACCCAGCAGGAGGACATTATTTAACGTATTTTTAGAACCTTTGATACTATTAACCAAAGTTTGTTGTGATTTAAAAAAAATCTTAGTACAAGACTCTGAATCGATCATAATTGTAACACATATGATTTGTATTCAAAACAACTGATTTTGCTTTCTTGTGCTTTCTAAAGAAAATGAAATCCAATGAGCAAATTGCTTATCCTATTTAAGCGTAGGTTTAAAATATCTCTAGATGCATCTATTTTGAACAACTATAGACCAGTATCAAATCTCCCATTTATAGACAAGATCATTAAAAAGGTTGTCTTCAATAAACTCGGCATTTTAGTAAATTCAAGCAGTCTCTTGGACAAATGTCTGTAAATCATTTTTTTTTAAATCTCCTTTTGGTGTCTTGATAAAGACAATCAATCAGCATGAATATATTTTTATTTGAAGGATATTAAATACATTAAGATATTACACTTTGCAAAATACCCCTGTTTTGTACTGCTGTTGATCCTTACACATCTGAGTAACTTCCATTTAAGACAATCTCTAGAACTTCAATATTTAATGTAATTCTTTCACAAATACATCCCTAATAAAGTCTTAAAATGAATATGTTTGTTTCCACTAACAGTGATAATGCTCCTGCTGTATCTCTTATAGACACTCTGATGTCACCCAGCATCTCTCCAGTCTACGTCAATGCAAATCCACTCCCTAATTCATTACTTACTTAAACAGTGTCTGTTAGATGTCTTGGAGAGTGGAGAAGAGCAGCTGACACCAGATCAGCTACAATATTAATCATGTTCTCTACATTTCTGCTAATGCTGCTGGCAGCTGTCTCTGGTTAGTCTGTGTGCATGGGGTGTATATACTTATAAAATGTGTTATATAAATCTATATTTGCTGTTTGTATAAAGCAACATTATACATCCTTTGTCCACAGGTGTTCACTGTGAAGAACTCACTCAGCCACCATCTATGACTGTCCAGCCAGGTCAACCACTGACCATTTCCTGTAAGGTCTCATACTCTGTATCTAGCTATGGGACAGGTTGGATTCGACAACCTGCAGGGAAAACACTGGAGTGGATTGGATTCATCCGCCCTGCTGGAACCACAGCTTATAAAGATTCACTGAAAAACAAGTTCAGCATCACTAGAGACACTTCAAGCAACACATTACAGAACTTACAAGCTGAAGACACAGCTGTATATTATTGTGCTGGACACCCACAGTGATACAAACCAGCACCAGACCTGTACAAAAACACACCTAATTCTTAAAATTTTGCCATTACATATATTACCAGCAGGAAGAGGTTATGCATTTTCTTTGTCGCTTTGGTACTATTAACAACAGCAGTATGTTGATTTTTCAAACCTCTTTGTAAAAGACTATTATTGGAATATGATGGCACCCGAATGCACTGTTGGAAGACGTCAAGCTAGTAAAAGGTCTCTGATACTCTGTGCAATATTGTGCTGGGGAACCTTGGATCAGGGCATTCACCTGGATGTCAATTTTACATGTGCCACCTACTTAAATATTGTTGCAGACCAGGAACACCTCTTCCTGGCAAGGCAATTCCCTGATGGCAGTAGCCTCCTTAAGCAGGAACATGATTCTTGTACATATTGTCCAGGAATAGTTTAGGAACACTTCCTAGATCTCTATTTTGATTGAGAATTCGATCACGCAACTGACAGGACTTGTATAATCTGCTGCTAATGTCTTTGTTCCAGAAACCACATGACACTTGTACACCTGTAGAGTTTAGTGTTTAATAAAGACCATATCTTTAAGTCTGGACTGGAAGTAGCAAAATTATTTATATATGTAAAGAGAAAAAGGAGTTAAAAAATTGATTTTTGGAGCAGTGTAATATCTTCTAATAACGTCACTGTCTCAAACATATGAAAACACATTCCTATTTGAAACACGTCCATAACTGTTGAATGTCCTCATTAACATATGGGGGAGGGGTTTCACGATGTCCAGCAGAGGCAGGTGGGTGGAGATTCAGGAAGATGCTAGAAACACTCATATCTTATTACGTCAATGCAAACCAACACTCTGTCCTGTTATATAAATACAATCTGTCCTTCTGTTCTGGGGCAACTTGGAGTCATCTGCCACTCACCCTGAAGTATATAATTTCCTGTCCTCAGATCAGATTTGAACTGAAACTATGTTGCATTTATCTTTGTTGCTGCTGGCAGCTGGTGTTTGTGAGTCTTTTTGTATTTACTTCTATAGTGAATAGGTTTATCCAATATATTTACGATATTATATAGTATGACGATATTTGTGTTTGTTCAACAGGTGTTCAGGGTCAGACATTGACTGAGTCTGAATCAGTAGTTAAAAAGCCTGGAGAATCTCACAAATTGACCTGTACCACCTCTGGGTTCACATTCAGTAGCTATTATATGAATTGGATAAAACAGGCACCTGGGAAAGGACTGGAATGGATTGCAGAGATAGGCACATCGAGCTCTCCAATCCGTTACTCTGGGTCAGTCCAAGGTAGATTCACCATCTCCAGGGATGACTCCAGCAGTAAGCTGTATCTACAGATGAACAGCCTGAAGAGTGATGACACAGCCGTATATTACTGTGCAAGAGACACACAGTGGTAAAACAAATGGGAGAAGCCTTACAAAAACCATCTGCTGTAGAGAGGAAGTATTTTCCCTAGAAAACATGCACATAGAGTGAGCACGGCGATTTGTGAGACAGTGACCATTTACTGTTTCTTTTGGTTTTTAACTATAGCATTATGAGGCCATTCATTTTCGTTTGTGAGTTTTATGACGGTCAGCTTCATTTGCATTTCTTCATGTTGTCACATCCCAACAACAACCAAAGACAAAGGCAATAGAAAACTATTTTCCAACAGCTCTCATACATTCACTAACGACACACCTATGAGAAGCCAAATTAACAATTACTTGCAATGCCATTAAATGTACAAAGGTCCTATGTACAAAAGGTCCTGTCAATTGTAAACGGTCCATCCAAGATATATGTTAATCCGTTGAAATAAATCTTGACGGTCTGCACTTCAAACTCATTGTCATTGAATGCTTACAATTTTAAAGTGATAGAATACAGAACCAATATAATTAATAAATGGTTACTGACAAGACTATGGAAAAGTACATTACGATGCCAGCGTTTAGCGTTTATGATCAAGATGCACAAATATAAGTTGGATCGATTAACAATGGAGTTCTATACTTGTATTCTTAATACTTAATTACAAATACTTAATGCTCGTACTTAAGCTCAGACTTACAGGCAAACGTTTTCCTGGCCAATTTACGTTGAGAGAAAAATACGTGATCACATACGTTAACTTGTATCATCTAACTACGACAAGATAGTTGGAAAAAAAACATTAAATTACCTTAAGAGTCCAATAGAGAGCTCGCTTTTCCCAGATAAGCAACAGAACAACACACCAGGAATATGTGAGAGAGGTATTCTTAAAAAAAGGAAAATGCATGTGTTGTAAATGTTGGTGAATGCTGCTGAAATTCTATACCCCTGTAGAGGTCCCTGTTGTGCCACTGAAGTCCCAAAATGTTTAAATTATTCTTACATATTCATATACAAAATTCAAAAACAAGAAATGTTCCAAATGAGAAACCTGTGATTGTTGTGAAATGACTATTACATGTTAGCAGTTAAAAAGTAAAATAAACACATTTTTATGAAAAACAATGTTTATAAAAATGTCAGAATTACATTATACTATTGTGAAATCTTTTAAATGTTTACTCCTAAAATGCCTGCCATGCATGGACACAGAGACAGGATGGCACGGAATAAACTTTTGAAATTAATGCATTTTTAGGTTCAGTAGAAGATCATGATATTAACAAAATGAATGCTCTCTGAAACAGAAGGTAATATACATTGGTAAAATAAAAACAACCAAGTCTGCAAAATGTTTACAATACAGACTAGATGTTTAGAGTACTAATGGTAGAGCCATTTAACACCATTGGGATGCAAATGTCTTCTGTGTACCAAGAGCCAAGGTTTCCTCCCCTTCCAGGAGTCTGTTATAATAACTGAACCTCCACCATCAATATCAGTCACAACAAAACCCAGTCTCTTCTTTTGCATCCAGAACTTTTGAACTCCTGAACAATGAGAGTTCTAGAATGTGTGTTCCTTCTATCTTTCATCTCTGGTGAGTTATCTGGAGTTATTTGTTCACAGTGGAGGAGAAAGGAGAGGAGCTGTGTTACTAACAGAAATGTAATTGTATCTGTTTTACAGCTGTATATGGACAGACATTCACCTCGTCTGAGTCGGTGGTGAAGAGACCTGGAGAACCAGTAACACTGTCCTGTACTGTGTCTGGATTATCCATGACCTGGTTGCACTGGATCCGCCAGAAACCAGGACAAGGACTAGAGTGGATTGGACGGATTGATGATGGTACTGGCACTGTATTTGCCCAGTCGTTGCAAGGCCAATTCAGTATCACCAAAGACACTTCCAAAAAACAGCTGAACTTAGATGTGAAAAGCCTGAAAGCGGAAGACTCGGCTGTGTATTATTGTGCCAGATACACAGTGACACAGAAGACTGCAGAGCTCTACAAAAACTGATCAATCCTGATCTCAGTGAGGCAACGATGAATATGCTTTTCAAGTACATAAAGACACAAAGGCACATCAATATCAATGTTATCCATACACAATCACACAAACAGTGTAAAGGATACAATTTACATTTACGCAGAAGTCACCCTGAACATTTGTTTTTGTTAGGAATAACAAATTAATGTTTTCAGTAAACAGAAATATACTAAAACTCCCAATTATTTGTTACCTTAAATTACGGAGAACAAGCTACGAGAGGACATTTTGAAAAACAATTTCCTTACATAGTTAGTAAAACTTTCCATTATGTCTGAAGAATGTCATAGTGGTTTTGATTATTTTATTAATTTGCTTTGTACATTTTTTCATTAATTGAATTTGATTCAATGTTAATAGTGTCATATTTAATTGACAACATACTAAAACATGTAAGTAGATGGATAATGCTGTAATGCAATATGTAAAAAATATATTTTGTACAAGGCGTTTGATGGTTTCAGTAAACCGCTATATTGCAAATTTAGTAAATCACATGTTGCTTAGATTTTAACCGATTTAACCAATGTCAACATTAAAATAATGCATGTTTGTTGAATTTGCTGATGTGTCGTTAACTCTGCAATTATGAATAAAACTAGTGATGAGAAAGAGCCAGTAGCAAAAATGCAGAGGAACACGTTTTATTTCCGATCCGATACGATATAGTAGATAGAAGGAACTGTAAAACAGCAGTCCTAAAGATTATCTGTAACTGGATAAGACCTCAACATTCATGATAGTTCTAACTTACCTGGGAAATGGTTAATGTGTACAATGTATATTTAGTTGTATTCATATTATATAATACTTGTGGGGTGTCATTTGACATTTAAAGTATATATGTTCAATATGCATAATATCTATTTTTCAGTTTGTATGATAATAATAATAGACCCTGCTGTTAAGAATTGAGAATCCAACTTACACAATGTTGTATTTCATTTAATAGTTCATAAATATTCACAAATCAGCTTCCAACTTATTCTATCTGCATATGCAAATGAGCTGAACACACCTCCCTTCTGTATAAATAGTGGACGTCTGTCAGTCTCAGTTAAACTACAGCAGAGCAGCTCCCATCAGATCAACTTCAACATAAACCATGTTCTTTCCATCTCTGCTGTTGCTATTAGTTGTCTCCTGTAAGTGTCTTGGGATATTGGGAAATAATATAGGGTAAAAATAATGTCTGATAAAAATACCGTGAACGGTTTAACAATAGCCTCTGTTGTATATGATGATACCATGTCAGTAATTATGCTGTTTCATCCTAGATGTGTCCTGTGGTAGTCTTGAACTCAACCAGCCCAGCTCACTGCTTGTAAAACCTGGAGAGTCTCTCACCATCACCTGCAATGTCATTGGATATTCTGTCAGTGATGGAAGCATCAGCTATGCAACAGGTTGGATCCGAAAGCCTGCAGGGAAACCAATGGAATGGATTTCCCATATATGGGATAATGGAGACATCTATAAAAAAGATTCACTGAAAAACAAGTTCAGCATTTCAAGAGATGCCTCGAGCAACTCAGTGTCATTACAAGGGAACAGTTTAATACCAGAAGACACAGCTGTGTATTATTGTGCCCGCCACCCTTCACAGTGATACAAACCAACAGCAGACATGTACAAATTCTTAGTTACTATGTTACCTGATGGGTTTGGTGTTGTGTTTAGTGAGAACATTATGGTGTTGGAATCCATTTCTATTATAATAATACACAGAAAACAGAGAATTGTACCATCACTAAGTACACCATTTAGCTCTTAGAGGACATACAGATATACAGTATGATATGGATAGATAGGAAGATATGTTGCAGTCTAGGTGAAGGACAACTAACTACATAAACATTGTTGTGTTTCTGTGCATCTAACCTCATTCTTCAATTCCACGTGAAAATCAGTTTGTTTGTTAGATCTTAGAAGTGCAACGTTTAGCAAACACACATACAGTATAAGTGCATACAGCTCTGCCTTTTAGGCTCATTAGGTGAGTTTTCTCTTCAAAATGACAATTGAACGAGGTCAAAGAAACAACAACATTTTACCCAAGTAACTACGTTCCCTCTGCATATTAACCTCAAACTGTCAGGAATGGGTAGACGGACACAAGTGCAGGGCGAACGAGGGACAATAAAAATGTTTTACTATAATGGAAAACCACAGACAAGACGCAAGCAAACGTAACGTTGACATACACCAAAGAAAGACCGACAACACAGACTGGGAAAAGAAGAACTTAAATAGGATGGTGATTAGGAAGACAGGGCAATAAAACAATGAAACAAATGTCCATGTGCCAAACAAGGGAGATGGGGTGTGTCGGGTTTCACGTGCACGATCACCCTGCCGTGCCAAAACGAGAAAGCAACCCCCTCAAGTAGGGGTCGCACAACGGAACCGGCCCGTCGTACCGTCCTAGACCACGGGAACCACTCACCACCGACTAACCCGGTCGCTGTTACTAACCCACATCATTCTGTTACATAATCACACATTAATACTAAGACTAAACTCAACAGTCTGGGTTATGTTTCTTAAGGACTGCCAGTAAACAGGCAGTAAGCTCTCTCTGTTAGAGATTGCTTTTACGCATAGCTGACATACAAAAGCTGTTGAATAAAGTTATTAAATGTCATAGTTAAACTTGAAATAGATACAAGTGGAATATTGAACGCCTCTACTGTTCTGTATTTAAGCCCCTAGAGGGCGGTCTATGCAAAGCATCCCTCCATCATTATTTTATATACGGACACTCAGCTCTGGCATTCTCATTAGGGTGGAGGATTGATATTACAGAAGGTCCTGCACTCACTATCACTTAACAATGGATCTGATTGGTCACTGGAGTTTGGTTGTCTTGGTGATTTTCATACAGAGTGAGTAAAACTGTACATGATGGCTCCTAAATGCAGTGGTTATACATAACATCTGTATAAATACAGCATATTCAGTTTAATGTTGTATGTATTTATTTTGTAGGTGTTTGTTGTGACATCGGACTGGATCAATCTCCTCATCAAGTGAAAAACCCTGGAGATCCTGTCAAACTGTCATGCAAAACCTCTGGGTTTGAAATGACAAGCGCCTACATGAGCTGGATAAGGCAGAAACCAGGAAAAGGACTAGAATGGATTGGAAGAATAAACTGTGGTTCAGGCAGTGAACCTGATTATGCAGACTCACTGAAAGACCAGTTCACTCTGACTGAAGACGTCCCCACAAGCACACAGTTCTTAGAGGCCAAGAATCTGAGAGCAGAGGACTCTGCTGTTTATTATTGTGCTAGAGACACACTGTTATGGAGGTTGGTGAAACAGCTGTACAAAAACATAGATATCACCTGACAACATCGGTCTAGACGGTAACTGTACAACTACACTGTGTTACTCTGAGTAGCGTTATTGTAAAGATGCCAACAGTGTGGATAAACACATTTTGTAAAAAATGTTAAGGCCCCTTCAACTTTCAATTAACAGTGTAGCGGTTGTGAGCTTAACGCAGTTGAAATTACATGTGCGTCCATCCTCTCAAGAATATTTTCCCACTAAGGGTTAGTCATAAGAATATCACGGTTTTGTCAATGTTTTATAAAATTCTTAAGGCACCATAAACTTAGGGTGAAACAATTAATTTGCCTGTGTAGAGGGTTGTGAGTATGTCTCAACACAAATAACATAATCATTTAATTACATTTTCTGAGGACAGGTAAGAGGTTTACAGGGGTTAACACTGACTTTTAGAATTAGAAGTTTTAACATTTTAGGCAAAGATTAGTTGCACAACATAGTTTGTATATTTCATTACAATAAACAAAAACTCCATCAACATATACTGACAGGAAATATCATTTTGGGGAATTGAGTCCTCTGACTTGATGATAGATTTCCTAAGCCAGGATGCTGAAATGGCAAAATAATGTAATTTCTTCGGCCTCTATATTTATACAGGAGGAAAAAACTGCAAGTGCATCCAGCTTGTTTTGTAACTTCATCGTAACTTTTAGCTTTGGAAGGACCAGGTTTTTACCTGAAAGTACAGTGGCGCATTAAGAAGTGGTCTTGTGCTTCATTGTTGAATGTCAGAAGCACTGAGGCATTTACACATACTAGACGCGCTGGGATAATTTTTTTTTAAATGTATCCTTTATTTAACCAGGTAGGTCGATTGAGAACAATTTCCTTTTTGCATTGGCGACCTGGGGAGCAGCTGGGATTTGAACCCAGAACGTCATACACACAAAGCATGCACTCTACCACTAAGCAACCAACTGCTCCGTTTCAGTATTTAGTTATATATTTCATCACTCTACTTGTTTTGTCTTGTCATTACACATACAGGGTGTCCATTCCCTCATTGGGAAAATCAACTTTTTGTGTGGTGATATAATTTCACCAGGCTGAACTATAAATGAAAGTTAGGCTATACTTGCACTATAGCTCTCAGGTTTTATTGGTTCTCAAAGCCTATCATCACGCAAAATGAAGAATCTGGTAACATTGAATTCAGAGCTTTTGATTGTGCAAAAACGAACGTCACTGACCATTTGTTCTGCATGGCTGTGCCATTCTGATTAATTCGTGTTCAATCTGTGTCGGAGGAGCCGGTTTAGTGAGTCACTCGTGTTGCCTGTTAAGGTCATTCGTTCATTCGTTTGTTTGTTTCAGTGCGGCTGATTCACTCATTCAAATCGGTTGTTTCGGATTCAGAAAATGAGGTGAGTTTTGTATGTCAATGTTCTTCCCACTCTTGAAGGAGGAGTCAATGCAAAACTGAACACTTCCATCAATACTTATCTGACTGCAGATGGAAGAAGACAGATTGAAAACCATTTGTTTACTTGGGTTAGACAGTGACCGTAGTCAAATATGTTTAACAAAGGTGATATAATACGGCTTCTGCTACTGATTTTGGGACTATCAGGTAATTCCTTTAAGTCTATTTCATTTAACATTTGGTTGTGTGTACTGAAAAGCTTTGAGGTTTCTAAATGCTTTCATGATCAACAGGTGTTCAGAGTCAGACACTAACTCAGTCTGGATCAGTGGTTATTAAGCCAGCAGAATCACACCAACTGATCTGTACAGCCTCCAATTTAGATATAAATGGCTACTGGATGGCTTGGATCAGACAGGCTCCTGGGAAAGGCCTGGAGTGGATTGCAACTATTACTGGGAGTGATGGTGGCAGCACTTACTACTCCCAGTCTGTTCAAGGTCGATTCACCATCTAGAGAAAAAATAGCATCAACCAGGTGTATCTCCAGATGAACAGCCTAAAGACAGAAGACTCTGCCGTGTATTATTGTGCCAGAGACACAGTGACAGAGGAAGCTGACTTGCTGTACAAAAACTAATCAAGCGCACCTCACACTGGCAGAGCAAATGTGATGTAACAAACACACAGCAGGTGTATCTCTGGATAAACAGCCGAAAGACTGAAGATACAGCTGTCTATTACTGCACACTGACACAGGAGGCTGCAGCACCTTATACAAATACAGCAGTAACACAGTCTTATAAACCAAAAGGTCAATTAATATGAACAAACAAAGCATAGACTACCTGTCAAATTTTATAGGGCAAATTGTAAGGATAAAACACTATAATCCAAATGTAAAGATAAGAAAAACCTTAAACGACGATCATTTGTAAGGATGCAATAACAACTGACAGACTGCACTGCACATTGGGATGATTCCAGACTTGTCCAAATCGGCCCCATCCTGCTCTTTAGTTTTCCCTTACGCCCATATATAGTCCTTCCTGGGTTCACAATCATTCAAGCAGCACTGCTCATCTTGCCATTGTCACCACATTGTTAGATGACGAGATGATGTCTTCTATTGGAGATTGTTTGCTATAAGATGTAGTGTTGAGATAATAAGATGATGTGTATTATAAGATTCACACAAGGTTAACACAACTGTGCTCAGTCTCAATTTAACTTAGAGTTTACTTATAATAAATGTTTGTTTAGAAAATCAAATTGTCTATTTCTTATAATTGAACTACCAGCTATACGTCATTTTACTGCCCTGTGTCAGTAGAGGGCGCTGTTGGCATGGTTTCATCTGTAGTGCAGCAGTTCCAGGTCACGTGTTCCAACTCTCTGGTCTGTTACCCTCTGGCTGGAGTCTTACTGGTTGTTTCCTTCTATTTCCTTCTGTTCTGTCTGTGTAGATTTCAGCAGGATAATGGGGGTAAATTGGTTCTCCATGAGGAGTGCTAGTTTGTCTGCTGAATTTGTCCAATGCATTTTCTAACTGACCTTATCATTTTATTGTTGTCTTTAACCAAATAAAATAAAGTTGAAACCAACATGTATAGTCTCTAGCTAGCAGGAATCATTCATTTGTGTCAGAGACAACGATAATATGGATAATCATTTAAAAAAAGAAACAAAACAGAGTCATTACATTTTTACAACACTGTCCTTGATCTTTAGAGTACTAATTGAAGAGCCTTTTAACACCATTGGGATGCAAATGTCTTCTGTGTACCAAGAGCCAAGGTTTCCTCCCCTTCCAGGAGTCTGTTATAATAACTGAACCTCCTCCATCAATATCAGTCACAACAAAACCCAGTCTCTTCTTTTGCATCCAGAACTTTTGGACTCCTGAACAATGAGAGTTCTAGAATGTGTGTTCCTTCTATCTTTCATCTCTGGTGAGTTATCTGGAGATATTTGTTCACTGTGGAGGAGAGATGAGAGGAACTGTGTTACTAACATGAATTGTATCTGTTTTACAGCTGTATATGGACAGTCACTCACCTCCTCTGAGTCAGTGATGAAGAGACCTGGAGAGTCAGTTACACAGTCCTGTACTGTGTCTGGATTCTCCATGGGAAGCTACCTCATGCACTGGATCCGTCAGAAACCAGGAAAAGGACTAGAGTGGATTGGACGGATTGATGGTGGTACTAGCACTGTATTTGCCCAGTCGTTGCAAGGCCAGTTCAGTATCACCAAAGACAACTCCAAAAACCAGCTGAACTTAGTTGTGAAAAGCCTGAAAGCTGAAGACTCTGCTGTTTATTATTTGTGTGAATGTACATGGATGACATTGATATTTGTATGCCATTGTATGTTAGTGTAAAATCAGTAAAGAGAAATGCACAACTCCCAATTAATCATTACATAAACATATGGAAAACAAGCTATAGAAGAAAACATTTTATTGTTTGTCCAATATCCATACATATTAAGTGAAACATTTACACATAATGAGAGTTTATCTTGATGCTATGTAGGGCAGACCACGAACAGCAATTGGACACAAAATACACTGTTAGAAGAAATGAAGGAAACTATTAATCATCACAGTATAATATCACGTCAATCAAACTGAAAATTGTCCAGTTAGGTTTGTCCACCAATAAAACCTTTATCTTTTTGTCTCCTTCTAGCTATTCCGTAGTCTCCAAAAGGCCTAAAGCCTATAGATTACTTTTATGTCATCTTTAATGGTTCTCGTTGCCCTGGGGAGAAAACCAGATGTTTAGGACACATAAAGGGGGCCAGGCAGAGTCTCATTGTCAAATTCATTGGGACATTCTCAGAGAGTGTACTTCATATCTGCAAAAACACTCACCAACGTCTACAGGTGCACCATCAAAAGTATTCTCTCAAGCTGCATGACTACCTGGTACAACAGCTGCTTCACTGCGGTTTGCAAGGCCCTCCAGAGGCTGGTTAAGTCTGTGGATTGTGTCATCGGCTGCCACCTTCCTTCTGTGCAGGGCACATACGGTACGTGATGCCTGAAGCACAGAACATCACCACCCAGACTATGGTCTGTTCCCACTGCTGTCATCTGGTAGACGTTACCTGAGCATCACGTTACCTGAGCCACAAACAGTTTTTACCCATAAGGCCATCAGACTTCTCAATCAACAACGTTCATCTCCTGATCATATTGATCAATGGTCATTTTCTTGCTCTGGTCACATTCCAAGTTCACGTAATGCACATTACATTTTAATGTAGCCATTCACGTGCACTACTATGCTTTTATGTATATCATTTCTATTCATATTCTCCATGTCCAGTAGCAACAAAGATCAACAAAGATCATAGTCAATACTGAAGCAAAATTACCTGAAAGGTCACTGGGTTGTTTAATAGAATAAGAATACAGATATTGATTCTATGTGTGTCATGTTAAAATTATGCAAGTATTTTCCTATTTTAATACCACCTGTTTAGTGGTATGCAAATCATCAGACCTCACTTGTATATCAGGAGGAAGGACTACAGGCCATTTGGTGAAAACAAGTGCAGTTGGTATCAGTTGACCTTAAACAAACCATGTTGGCTGAATCTCTGCTGCTGCTGGCAGCTGCATCCTGTGAGTGTTGGAAACAAGATGATGTTAATACAATTGAGAGAAACCGAGTATCAGATCAACTAATTCACCTAATATTGTATTTGTCTTTTTTCACAGGTGTGTTCTGTCAGATTCAACTCAAACAGCAGGACTCTTTGACTGTAAAACCTGGACAGTCTTTGACCCTTTCTTGTAAGGTCTCTGGGTATTCTGTAACTGATAGCAGCTACTGTACATATTGGGTACGACAGCCTGCTGGAAAAGCATTAGAGTGGGTTGGAGGAATATGTGGCAGTGGTAACACATATTATAGTGATAAGCTGAAGAACAAGTTCAGTTCCACCAGAGACACAACCAGCAGCACAGTAACTCTAACTGGACAGAGTCTGCAGACTGGAGACACAGCTGTGTATTATTGTGCTCGACAGTCACAGTGATACAAACCAGCACCACACTACTACAAAAACTAAACAGGATACTCCTAATATAATACTTACTACACATTATATGAGCATAGATACAGATGCAGAATATTTCACCACTGGTATTACATGTGGAGTTTAAGGTAGTGGCTCAATACATTAATAGGTTACATGGTCATGTTTTGCTTTACAAAGTCACATTTTCAAACGTAATTATTATACATTGAATAGCTGTATAAACCAACCAGCATTTAACCAACCAGTCCTTCTAACAAAGATGTTATTAATATTGTGTAGGTATGTTATATTAGATTATCACTGAAATGTCTATTTCACATGTCTTCGTCTGTGGCCTTGTTGTGATGGAACAGGTGAATTAGTGTGTGTAGGGGTGTGTGAGACTATGGGGTGGCATGTGACAATAAAAAGGGAGAAGTGTTTATTAAAGGGTAATGAGGAAACAATTAAGAAGGACAGATGTTTAATAAAAGAGTATCGCAGAGAATGAGAGATGGAGTGTAAAATACAAGAGTCGAACAGATTACCTTATAAGAAGATTTATTTACATTAATATTGCTTACAACCAAGAGCAATATGCAATCTCGCATTTAACCAGCGCTAGTTAAATGGCAGAAAGAGGATGTTCCCATGGGCTTAAATATCCAAATCTTAAACCAGTCAGAAACATTGACACATCCCCCAGTTCACTCTCAATGACCAATCGATATATTCCTAGTCATACCTTTATCAGTTAACCCCTCCCAGGCAGGATACCAGACCCCACCTCTGTTAATCACACCTAAAGCCATTTGCTGTTTCAGGCACAAAGGAATGCCCTGGGGGATGGGGGTCACTGAAGACCCAAAATCCACCACAGGAGGATAAGGTAAAACAATGAAGGTGGAGAAGTGTTTTATATAGGAGGATAATGTAAAACAATGAAGGTGGAGAAGTGTTTTATATAGGAGGATAATGTAAAACAATGAAGGTGGAGAAGTGTTTTATATAGGAGGATAATGTAAAACAATGAAGGTGGAGAAGTGTTTTATATATGAGGATAATGTAAAACAATGAAGGTTGAGAAGTGTTTAATATAGGAGGATAATGTAAAACAATGAAGGTGGAGAAGTGTTTTATATAGGAGGATAATGTAAAACAATGAAGGTGGAGAAGTGTTTTATATATGAGGATAATGTAAAACAATGAAGGTGGAGAGGTGTTTTATATAGGAGGATAATGTAAAACAATGAAGGGGAGAGGTGTTTTATATAGGAGGATAATGTAAAACAATGAAGGGGGAGAGGTGTTTTATATATGAGGATAATGTAAAACAATGAAGGTGGAGAGGTGTTTTATATAGGAGGATAATGTAAAACAATGAAGGGGGAGAGGTGTTTTATATAGGAGGATAAAGTAAAACAATGAAGGTGGAGAGGTGTTTTATATAGGAGGATAATGTAAAACAATGAAGGTTGAGAAGTGTTTTATATAGGAGGATAATATAAAACAATGAAGGTGGAGAAGTGTTTTATATAGGAGGATAATGTAAAACAATGAAGGGGGAGAAGTGTTTTATATATGAGGATAATGTAAAACAATGAAGGTGGAGAAGTGTTTTATATATGAGGATAATGTAAAACAATGAAGGGGGAGAAGTGTTTTATATATGAGGATAATGTAAAACAATGAAGGTGGAGAAGTGTTTTATATAGGAGGATAATGTAAAACAATGAAGGTGGAGAAGTGTTTTATATAGGAGGATAATGTAAAACAATGAAGGTGGAGAAGTGTTTTATATATGAGGATAATGTAAAACAATGAAGGTGGAGAAGTGTTTTATATAGGAGGATAATGTAAAACAATGAAGGTGGAGAAGTGTTTTATATATGAGGATAATGTAAAACAATGAAGGTGGAGAAGTGTTTTATATATGAGGATAATGTAAAACAATGAAGGTGGAGAAGTGTTTTATATATGAGGATAATGTAAAAAAATGAAGGGGGAGAGGTGTTTTATATATGAGGATAATGTAAAACAATGAAGGTGGAGAAGTGTTTTATATATGAGGATAATGTAAAACAATGAAGGTGGAGAGGTGTTTTATATATGAGGATAATGTAAAACAATGAAGGTGGAGAAGTGTTTTATATATGAGGATAATGTAAAACAATGAAGGTGGAGAAGTGTTTTATATATGAGGATAATGTAAAACAATGAAGGTGGAGAAGTGTTTTATATATGAGGATAATGTAAAACAATGAAGGTGGAGAAGTGTTTTATATAGGAGGATAATGTAAAACAATGAAGGTGGAGAAGTGTTTTATATATGAGGATAATGTAAAACAATGAAGGTTGAGAAGTGTTTAATATAGGAGGATAATGTAAAACAATGAAGGTGGAGAAGTGTTTTATATAGGAGGATAATGTAAAACAATGAAGGTGGAGAAGTGTTTTATATATGAGGATAATGTAAAACAATGAAGGTGGAGAGGTGTTTTATATAGGAGGATAATGTAAAACAATGAAGGGGAGAGGTGTTTTATATAGGAGGATAATGTAAAACAATGAAGGGGGAGAGGTGTTTTATATATGAGGATAATGTAAAACAATGAAGGTGGAGAGGTGTTTTATATAGGAGGATAATGTAAAACAATGAAGGGGGAGAGGTGTTTTATATAGGAGGATAAAGTAAAACAATGAAGGTGGAGAGGTGTTTTATATAGGAGGATAATGTAAAACAATGAAGGTTGAGAAGTGTTTTATATAGGAGGATAATATAAAACAATGAAGGTGGAGAAGTGTTTTATATAGGAGGATAATGTAAAACAATGAAGGGGGAGAAGTGTTTTATATATGAGGATAATGTAAAACAATGAAGGTGGAGAAGTGTTTTATATATGAGGATAATGTAAAACAATGAAGGGGGAGAAGTGTTTTATATATGAGGATAATGTAAAACAATGAAGGTGGAGAAGTGTTTTATATAGGAGGATAATGTAAAACAATGAAGGTGGAGAAGTGTTTTATATAGGAGGATAATGTAAAACAATGGAGGTGGAGAAGTGTTTTATATATGAGGATAATGTAAAACAATGAAGGTGGCAGAGCTGTAGTACTCGAGACCGGTCTCGGTCTCGAGACCGGTCTCGAGACCACTTTTTTAAGGTCTCGGTCTCGTCTCGGTCTCGGTTACATTTGGACTCGGTCTCGACTCGGTCTCGGACAGTAAGGACTCGTAAATTCTTCCGAGACCAGCCGAGACCAGCGTAGAAATTATCGCCCACAATTTTTTCTAGAAAAATATTTAAGTATGACATGTAGAGGCTGTATTTCCATTGGCTGTATTTCGTCCAGAGTCAGACTGTTTTTTTCTGATGTGGCTTATCCCGCCAATGGCTATCTACTTTTGAAGAAAAGCCCACCCCCAGCGTCGCTAGAGCGTGCACCCATTCACGTAAATACTTCAATCTTAAACATATGCTCGATCATGTCTGCACAATCTGCCATTATATTCGTTTTGCCTATATTCAGTACATTGAGCACAAATAAATAATTTGTCCGAAAACACACAGCGGTTAGTAATTAAAATACATACATAATGTTGAAAAGCTACAGCCGACGTCCTTCCATGACTTTTCCTAAATACGTGCATTTTACCTTGTCCCGTTTTCAGAATTGCAAAATCACAAACCGAACAATATATAAAACTACCATTTACATGTTTTTTGATACCTAAACTGCCTTCCTGTCGCCAAAATCCCACGCCGCTGGGCGTTGGTACCCTAATTGCGGTACCCAGACACCGATCACACTTCACTGAGCCTATATGGCAATGGTTGAATGGGCGATACACAGACAAATACTACGAGAACACATATAGACAATAGTCTGATTGGCTTGGTTGAACTACAAAAAAAGAGGTACGTTTATAAAGAAATATGTTTCACTAAATAAACAGAACGAATTCCGCCAAATACATACAGCCCCATTCATGTGTCATGCGCCCATTGCACTCAATAATTAATAACGAATGAACCACAGTGTATTCATATAGCCTACCAGAGACTTCAACAAAATATTGTTTTGTATCGAAATTAAACGAATATAAACAATAATTATTAATAGGCTAACTACAAATGGGCGATAAATGAAATTACTCATGCACACAGAAGGACGTGGGACATACATAAGTCCGGGGGGCATACGGCAGAAAGAGCATAAAACTGGAACGGTTATGGTCCGATCTATATGAAACTGAACCCGTTTTGGTCCGATCTTTATTAAACTGGAAGGGTTTTGGTCTGATCTATATGAACACTGTGCGCAGTTCAACCGGGTTAGTTTGCTGCTGTCTCATGTGCACTCGTAACAATAATGAACACTGTGCGCAGTGCAACCGGTTCGTTTGCGTGTCCTGCTCAAGCAGACAAACAACTGAAGCTGCGTGCCTGTGGACGGATAAATAATTATAAATAGATTTGTTTATCGGCCAATCATGCGCAAATCATTTGATTGCAAGTCGCTTGTGATCTAAAATGTGTTAGCATTTACTACATCAACATAGGACATACAGTTTGATGGATTTTCATTTATTCGATTTTTGGAAATTTTAATATCATAGCCTGTGCATTTTAAAATCATGGTTTTATTTTCGTATTTTATGTTTACATAAGACAATAAATAGGCCTACATACTCTTTTAATAAAATTCATTTAATTCAGGATGACAACACAGTAGATGATCTGATGCTGTTGGTCAAGTGTTTTTTTTACATTGGTCATTGGACCAAAAACATGTCATATTATTTAGTGTTGATATGACTGGTCTCGGTCTCGGCCCCCTTTGGTATCGGTCTCGTCTCGGTCTCGGCCACCTTCGGTCTCGGTCTCGTCTCGGTCTCGGCCCCCTTCGGTCTTGGTCTCGTCTCGGTCTCGGCCCCCTTCGGTCTCGGTCTCGTCTCGGTCTCGCTTTAGGTGGTCTCGAGCACAGCTCTGGAAGGTGGAGAAGTGTTTTATATAGGAGGATAATGTAAAACAATGAAGGTGGAGAAGTGTTTTATATATGAGGATAATGTAAAACAATGAAGGTGGAGAAGTGTTTTATATATGAGGATAATGTAAAACAATGAAGGTGGAGAAGTGTTTTATATATGAGGATAATGTAAAAAAATGAAGGTGGGTGTTTTATATATGAGGATAATGTAAAACAATGAAGGTGGAAGTGAAGGTGTTTTATATATGAGGATAATGTAAAACAATGAAGGTGGAGAAGTGTTTTATATATGAGGATAATGTAAAACAATGAAGGTGGAGAAGTGTTTTATATATGAGGATAATGTAAAACAATGAAGGTGGAGAAGTGTTTTATATATGAGGATAATGTAAAACAATGAAGGTGGAGAAGTGTTTTATTTATATGTAAAACAATGAGGATAATGTAAAACAATGAAAAACAATGAAGAAGTGTTTTATATATGAGGATAATGTAAAACAATGAAGTTTTATATATGAGGATAATGTAAAACAATGAAGGTGGAGAAGTGTTTTATATATGAGGATAATGTAAAACAATGAAGGTGGAGAAGTGTTTTATATATGAGGATAATGTAAAACAATGAAGGTGGAGAAGTGTTTTATATTTAATGTAAAACAATGAAGGTGAAGGTTTTATAATGATAATGTAAAACAATGAAGGTGGAGAAGTGTTTTATATATGAGGATAATGTAAAACAATGAAGGTGAGAAGTGTTTTATATATGAGGATAATGTAAAACAATGAAGGTGGAGAAGTGTTTTATATATGAGGATAATGTAAAACAATGAAGGTGGAGTGTTTTATATAGGAGGATAATGTAAAACAATGAAGGTGGAGAAGTGTTTTATTTATATATGAGGATAATGTAAAACAATGAAGGTTGAGAAGTGTTTTATATATGAGGATAATGTAAAACAATGAAGGTGGAGAAGTGTTTTATATATGAGGATAATGTAAAACAATGAAGGTGGAGAAGTGTTTTATATATGAGGATAATGTAAAACAATGAAGGTAAAACAATGAGAAGTGTTTTATATATGAGGATAATGTAAAACAATGAAGGTGGAGAAGTGTTTTATATATGAGGATAATGTAAAACAATGAATGAAGTGTTTAATAAAGGAGGATAATGTAAAACAATGAAGGGGAGAAGTGTTTTATATATGAGGATAATGTAAAACAATGAAGGGGGAGAAGTGTTTAATTTAAAACAATGAAGGGGAGAATATATATGAGGATAATGTAAAACAATGAAGGTTGAGAAGTGTTTTATATAGGAGGATAATGTAAAACAATGAAGGTGGAGAAGTGTTTTATATAGGAGGATAATGTAAAACAATGAAGGTGGAGAAGTGTTTTATATATGAGGATAATGTAAAACAATGAAGGTGGAGAAGTGTTTTATAATGAATGTAAAACAATGAAGGAGAAGTGTAGGAGGATAATGTTTATATATAGGAGGATAATGTAAAACAATGAAGGTGGAGAAGTGTTTTATATATGAGGATAATGTAAAACAATGAAGGTGGAGAAGTGTTTTATATATGAGGATAATGTAAAACAATGAAGGTGGAGAAGTGAGGATAATTTATATATGAGGATAATGTAAAACAATGAAGGTGGAGAAGTGTTTTATATATGAGGATAATGGTTTTATATATGAGGATAATGTAAAACAATGAAGGTGGAGAAGTGTTTTATATATGAGGATAATGTAAAACAATGAAGGTGGAGAAGTGTTTTATATATGAGGATAATGTAAAACAATGAAGGTGGAGAAGTGTTTTATATAGTGAGGATAATTAAAACAATGAAGGTGGAGAAGTGAGAGGATAATGTAAAACAATGAAGAAGGTGAGAAGTGTTTTATATAGGAGGATAATGTAAAACAATGTTTTATATATGAGGATAATGTAAAACAATGAAGGTTGAGAAGTGTTTTATATAGGAGGATAATGTAAAACAATGAAGGTGGAGAAGTGTTTTATATAGGAGGATAATGTAAAACAATGAAGGTGGAGAAGTGTTTTATATATGAGGATAATGTAAAACAATGAAGGTTGAGAAGTGTTTTATATATGAGGATAATGTAAAACAATTGGAGAAGTGTTTTATATATGAGGATAATGTAAAACAATGAAGGTGAGAAGTGTTTTAATAAAGGAGGATAATGTAAAACAATGAAGGATAATGTAAAACAATGGTTGAGAAGTGTTTTATATATGAGGATAATGTAAAACAATGAAGGGGGAGAAGTGTTTAATAAAGGAGGATAATGTAAAACAATGAAGGGGGAGAAGTGTTTTATATATGAGGATAATGTAAAACAATGAAGGTTGAGAAGTGTTTTATATAGGAGGATAATGTAAAACAATGAAGGTGGAGAAGTGTTTTATATATGAGGATAATGTAAAACAATGAAGGGGGAGAAGTGTTTTATATAGGAGGATAATGTAAAACAATGAAGGGGGAGAAGTGATTTATATAGGAGGATAATGTAAAACAATGAAGGTTGAGAAGTGTTTTATATAGGAGGATAATGTAAAACAATGAAGGTGGAGAGGTGTTTTATATATGAGGATAATGTAAAACAATGAAGGTGGATAAGTGTTTTATATAGGAGGATAATGTAAAACAATGAAGGGGGAGAAGTGATTTATATAGGAGGATAATGTAAAACAATGAAGGTGGAGTGGGGTGTGGATATATTGTAACAATAGTGAGATGAGAGTGACATGATATGTTACAAAGTCAAGTGGTGACACTTAATTTACAGGAGGTGAATGACCCAGGCTGATGTACAAAAGCTGTTGAATAAAACAAAGACATTTCCTAATTAAATTCTAATGTGTAGAAGAACCACAAACTGAAATACAAAGAGTATTCGAAATAGATACCAATGGAATGTAGAATGTCTCTACTGTTTTATATTTAAGCCCCTAGAGGGCGGTCTATGCAAAGCATCCCTCCATCATTATTTTATATACGGACACTCAGCTCTGGCATTCTCATTAGGGTGGAGGATTGATATTACAGAAGGTCCTGCACTCACTATCACTTAACGATGGATCTGATTGGACACTGGAGTTTGGTTGTCTTGGTGATTTTCATACAGAGTGAGTAAAACTGTACATGATGGCTCCTAAACGCAGTGGTTATACATAACATCTGTATAAATACAGCATATTCAGTTTAATGTTGTATGTATTTATTTTGCAGGTGTTTGTTGTGACATCGGACTGGATCAGTCTCCTCATCAAGTGAAAAAGCCTGGAGATCCTGTCAAACTGTCATGCAAAACCTCTGGGTTTACCATGACAAGCGTCTTCATGCACTGGATAAGGCAGAAACCAGGAAAAGGACTAGAATGGATTGGAAGAATAAACTGTGGTTCAAGTGATAAACCTACTTATGCAGACTCACTGAAAGACCAGTTCACTCTGACTGAAGACGTCCCCACAAGCACACAGTTCTTAGAGGCCAAGAATCTGAGAGCAGAGGACTCTGCTGTTTATTATTGTGCTAGAGACACACTGTTATGGAGGTTGGTGAAACAGCTGTACAAAAACATAGATATCACCTGACAACATCGGTCTAGACGGTAACTGTACAACTACACTGTGTTACTCTGAGTAGCGTTATTGTAAAGATGCCAACAATGTGGATAAACACAGTGTGGATAAACACAGTATGGATAAACACTTTCCCCACTACTGGTTAATTCTATTATTCTATGATTCTATCACAGTTTCATGGCTTTTTTAATGAAAAATGCTAAGGCCCCAGTAACTTTTATTTACCAGTGTTGCGGTTGTGAGCATAACATAATTCAAAAAACATAATAGCATAATAACAATCTGAGGACAGGGATGGGGTCATATCATTTTGATAGAACAACAAAGTGTTTCACGTTATCTTTACATTAAAAAAGAACCCCTCCACCATATCATGACAGGAAAGGTTATTTTTTGGAATGGAGTCCTCTGACTTAGTAATAGATTTCCTAAGCCAAGATGCTAGATGGAGAAAACCATTACTTCGGCCTTTAAATTTATGCATGTGGAAAAAAGCTAATTCAATCAGTGTGTGCCATAACTTAAAATAAACATATGCAGTGTAACTGTAGAAACCAGCTGCCCTGCTTTGTAAGCAAGATAAACACTTTCATCACCTACATGAAGACAAAGAAGCAGCCAGTGCATTGGAGATAGCCCTCACATCCTTTTTATATAATGGCTTCATAACTTCTGGTTTGACTTGACTATCTGTGTAACATTGACTCCTCCTGGCAGGAGGAGTCAATGCAAATTGGAGCTCTTCCATCACTACTTATCTGACTGCAGATTAAAGCAGAGTGTCTGAAGACCTGACTAGATGAGAGAACAATAACTGTAATTCATCATGAAGTTTGTCATTGAATTACTGCTACTGATAATATGCCTGACATGTGATAATGCTTACATGTGTTGAATGAAATATAAATGAATGTAGTGAAGCTGTAGGAATTTATACCTCTACTTTCTATTTTCACAGGAACAAACAGTCAGACACTGACTGAGTCTGAACCAGTTGTTAAAAGACCTGGGGATTCCCACACTCTAACCTGTACATATGCTGGAATCTCAGATAGTGATGCTGCTATTGGCTGGATAAGACAGGCTTCAGGAAAAGGGCTTGAGTTTGTATCTTACATTTCTGCTCCAAGTGGTACAAAGACCTATTACTCTCAGTCAGTTCAAGGTCGGTCCACCATCTCCAGAGACAATAGCAAGCAGCAAGTGTATCTCCAGATGAACAGCTTAAAGACAGAAGACTCTGCTGTTTATTATTGTGCCAGAAACACAGTGACAAAGGAAGCTGATTTGCAATACAAAAACTGATCGAACCAACACAGTTCATACAGCCTTAAAAATATTTTTCAAACACAGTTAATAATATCAACTCTAATACAGATTTATTTTTTTCTGCAATGTGCTGATAGCCATTGAATATAAGTTTAGGTTATTTATGGTACCGGAAAAAAAGTATGTCACAGAGCTTTTGAAAGTTTGTTTTCATTGCATTGCACTCTGTAGGGAAATGTGAATCATTGCAGTCAATAGAAAAACTATAAATTATAAAATAATAAAATAAAAATATTTCTGTCAATTAGATTTAGTTACAGGACTGATGTAATTATTGAATAAGTCTAGAGATAGGCCGAGATAACTGTCTTGCCTCAAACAGAAATGTACATTCCATAACTAGGTGACATATAAATACCAATTTTCAACGCAACATAATGTGCTATGTTGAAAATGACATCAACTTGTGCTTTATGAAGGATGGAATAAGCACCGCTTAATAAAGGCTTTATAAATCATATGTTAGGCTTTAGAACATATTCATAACATCTAAATGCAATGCTAAGTTTGTGGGTTCCATTTTGTACCTAAACTCAGCCTTTCGTCTTTGTTGAGCTAGTGTGGAAGTTAGTATTTAGCTATATACAGCTACAGTGTCATGAGTGGTGAATATTAGTTTCCCACTTCGGGGATTTTAGTGGGATGCACGCTTTATTTACGGTGGTTTTGTTTTCATTGTGCACAGCTGGTGTCATTTTCTGTGATTAGCTTGGTATTTAGTTCTCCGGGTTTTAGTACATGGTGCTAAGCATTGTTACGTCAGGTTACGTCTTCTATCAGTGAGTGTTGTTGTGTTTAGCTGATTTGGCAACTTCGGTAGCAGCGACAACTATTTTCTTCAGATCTTTGCCCACTCCTTCTTACAGCTCTCAGCCAATCAAATGCATGTACTGTTCGCGTCAAGCCCTGCCACAGCATCCCAATTGGATAAAAGTCAAGACAATGACCTGGCCAATCCAAACCACAAATCTTCTTTTTCCTGAGCCATTCTTTGATATGTTTGCTTGACTGCTCTGGCTCGTGTCTGGTAGGTAGAAACATTTCTGGAACAGATTTAGCTCATTGACTGATGTCCTGACTTCCTGTTGAAGAATCTCCTGGTATTACTCAGAATTCATGATTCAATTGACGATGTGCAGTTGACCAGGTCTGATGAGGAATAACAGATCTTGACATGCTCAGTGGAGCACTCTGTGGGGTTCACAATCATTCAAGCATCACTGCTCATCTTGCCATTGTCACCCCAATGTTAGATGACGAGATGCTGTCTTGTGTTGGAGAATGTTTGCTATAAGATGTAGTATGGTGATAATAAGATGATGTGTACTATAAGATAATTCTTGACCATTATCCAAAAAAAACAACTGTGCTCATTTCTGTTTAATGGGCTAATTTAACTTAGCGTTTACATATAATAAAATGTTTGTTTTTCAAATATCAAATTGTTTATTTCTTATAATTGAACTACCAGCTATACGTCATTTTACTGCCCTCTGTCAGTAGAGGGCGCTGTTGGCATGGTTTCATCTGTAGTGCAGCAGTTCCAGGTCACGTGTCCCAACTCTCTGGTCTGTTACCCTCTGGCAGTAGTCCCTCTGGTTGCTTTCTTCTTCTGTTCTGTCTGCGTAGATTTCAGCAGGATACTGGGGGTAAATTGGTTCTCTGTGAGGAGAGCTAGTTTGACTACTGGATTTGTTTTGGTCAAATGCATTTTCTAACTGACCTAATAATGTTATTGTTGTCTTTAACCAAATAAAATGAAGTTGAAACCAACATGCAGAGTCTCCAGCTGGCAGGAATCATACATTTGTGTCAGGGACAATAAACCCTACAGTACTACTTACAGCCCTGTGTGATGGTGAACCCACATTATGAAAAAAATATGTTGATGAAAACATCAGAAATACAATGTACTGTTGTGAATTCTTTTAAACGTATTTTCCTTGCAATATTGCCATCAAGACAGGAATTAACTCTCACATGCATTTTTAAGTTAAATAGAAAATAATAATTTCAATGAAGAAAGAAAACAGCTGTTACAAGTCTGCTACAATTTTACAACACTGCCCTTGATCTTTAGAGTACAAATGATAGAGCCTTTTAACACCATTGGGATGCAAATGTCTTCTGTGTACCAAGAGCCAAGGTTTCCTCCCCTTCCAGGAGTCTGTTATAATAACTGAACCTCCTCCATCAATATCAGTCACAACAAAACCCAGTCTCTTCTTTTGCATCCAGAACTTTTGAACTCCTGAACAATGAGAGTTCTAGAATGTGTGTTCCTTCTATCTTTCATCTCTGGTGAGTTATCTGGAGATATTTGTTCACAGTGGAGGAGAAAGGAGAGGAGCTGTGTTACTAACAGAAATGTAATTGTATCTGTTTTACAGCTGTATATGGACAGACACTCACCTCGTCTGAGTCGGTGGTGAAGAGACCTGGAGAACCAGTAACACTGTCCTGTACTGTGTCTGGATTATCCATGACCTGGTTGCACTGGATCCGCCAGAAACCAGGACAAGGACTAGAGTGGATTGGACGGATTGATGATGGTACTGGCACTGTATTTGCCCAGTCGTTGCAAGGCCAATTCAGTATCACCAAAGACACTTCCAAAAAACAGCTGAACTTAGATGTGAAAAGCCTGAAAGCGGAAGACTCGGCTGTGTATTATTGTGCCAGATACACAGTGACACAGAAGACTGCAGAGCTCTACAAAAACTGATCAATCCTGATCTCAGTGAGGCAACGATGAATATTCTTTTCAAGTACATAAAGACACAAAGGCACATCAATATCAATGTTATCCATACACCATCCCACAAACAGTGTAAAGGATACAATTTACATTTACACAGAAGTCACCCTGAACATTTGTTTTTGTTAGAAACTACAAATGCATGTTTTCAGTAAACAGAAATATACTGAAACTCCCAATTATTTGTTACCTCAAAAAATGTAAAACAAGCTACGAGAGAACACTTTGAAATACAATTTACTTACATAGTTAGTAAAACTTTCCATTATGTCTGAAGAATGTCATAGTGGTTCTGATTTTTTTATTTATTTGCTTTGTACATTTTCTCATTAATTGAATTTGACTCAATATTAAAAGTTTCATATTTAATTGACAACATACTAAAACAAAATACAAAATAGATATCGATAGACAAAATAATTGTAAGTAGATGAATAATGCTGTAATATGTAACAAAATATTTTGTGTATGGCATTTGATGGTTTCAGTAAACCGCTATATTGCAAATTTAGTAAATCACATGGTGCTTAGATTTAAACAATGTCATCATTCGAATAATGCATGTTTGTTGAATTTGCTGATGTGTTGTTAACTCTGCAATGATGAATAAAACTAGTGTTTAATGTATGATGAGGAAGAGCCAGTCGCAAAAATGCAAAGGAACAAGTTTTATTATAGTTATATAGAAGGAACTGTAAAATAGCAGTCCTAAAGATTATAGACTGTATATTTAGTTCTATTCATATTTTATAATACTTGTGTGGCGTCATTTGACATTTAAAGTATATATGTTCAATATGCATAATATCTATATTTCAGTTTGTATGATAATAATACACCCTGCTGTTATGAGTTGAGACTCCACACTACACAGTGTTATATTTCATTTGATAGTTGATAATTGATCTCAAATCAAACACACATACAGTATAAGTGCATACAGCTCTGCCTTTTAGGCTCATTAGGTGAATTCTCTCTTCAAAATGACAATTGAACGAGGTCAAAGAAACAACAACATTTTACCCAAGTGACTACGTTCCCTCTGCATATTAGCCTCAAACTGTCAGGAATGGGTAGACGGACACAAATGCAGGGTGAACAAGGGACAATGAAAATGTTTTACTATAATGGAAAACCACAGACAAGACGCAAGCAAACATAACATACACCAAAGAAAGACCGACAACACAGACTGGGAAAAGAAGAACTTAAATAGGATGGTGATCAGGAAGACAGGGCAATAAAACAATGAAACAAATGTCCATGTGCCAAACAAGGGAGATGGCGTGTGTCGGGTTTCACGTGCACGACCACCCTGCTGTGCCAAAACGTGACAGCAACCCCCTCAAGTAGGGGTCCTGCAACGGAACCGGCCCACCGTAGCGTCCTAGACCACGGGAACCCCTCACCACCGATTAACCCGGTCGCTGTTACTAACCCTCATCATTCTGTTACATATTCACACATTAATACTAAGACTAAACTCAACAGTCTGGTTATGTTTCTCACGGACTGCCAGTAAACAGACAGTCTCTCTCTCTCTGTTAGAGATGGCTGTTACGCATAGCTGACATACAAAAGCTTGAATAAAGTTATTAAATGTCATAGTTAAACTTGAAATAGATACCAGTGGAATATTGAACGCCTCTACTGTTCTGTATTTAAGCCCCTAGAGGGCGGTCTATGCAAAGCATCCCTCCATCATTGTTTTATATACGGACACTCAGCTCTGGCATTCTCATTAGGGTGGAGGATTGATATTACAGAAGGTCCTGCACTCACTATCACTTAACGATGGATCTGATTGGTCACTGGAGTTTGGTTGTCTTGGTGATTTTCATACAGAGTGAGTAAAACTGTACATGATGGCTCCTAAACGCAGTGGTTATACATAACATCTGTAGGAATACAGGATCTTCAGTTTAATGTTGTATGTATTTATTTTGTAGGTGTTTGTTGTGACATCGGACTGGATCAATCTCCTCATCAAGTGAAAAAGCCTGGAGATCCTGTCAAACTGTCATGCAAAACCTCTGGGTTTGAAATGACAGACTACTTTATGAGCTGGATAAGACAGAAACCAGGAAAAGGACTAGAATGGATTGGTGAGATAAACTGTGGTTCAGGCAGTGAACCTGATTATGCAGACTCACTGAAAGACCAGTTCACTCTGACTGAAGACGTCCCCACAAGCACACAGTTCTTAGAGGCCAAGAATCTGAGAGCAGAGGACTCTGCTGTTTATTATTGTGCTAGAAGACACACTGTTATGGTGGTTTGTGAAACAGCTGTACAAAAACATAGATATCACCTGACAACATCGGTCTAGACGGTAACTGTACAACTACTCAGTGTTACTCTGAGTAGCGTTAATGTAAAGATGCCAACAATGTGGATTAACACAGTGTGGATAAACACAGTATGGATAAACACAGTATGGATAAACGCAGTGTGGAAAAACATAGTGTGGCTAAACACAGTGTGGATAAAGACAGAATGGATAAACACAGTATGGATAAACGGAGTGTGGCTAAACACAGTGTGGATAAACACAGTGTGGACAAACGCAGTGTGGCTAAACACAGTGTGGCTAAACGCAGTGTGGCTAATCACAGTGTGGATAAACAAAGGTTGGCTAAACACAGTGTTAATAAACGCAGCGTGGCTAAACACAGTGTGGATAAACGCAGTGTGGATAAACGCAGTGTGGATGAACGCAATGTGGCTAATCACAGTGTGGATTAACACAGTGTGGATAAACGCAGTGTGGATTAACGCAGTGTGGCTAATCACAGTGTGGATAATCACAGTGTGGATAAACACTTTCCCCACTACTGGTTAGTTCTATTATACTATGATTCTATCACATAGGATTTTGATACAACAAAGTATTTGACTTTATTTTTACAATAGAAGAGAACCCCTCCACCATATCCTGACAGGAAAGGTTATTTTTGGGAATGGAGTCGGCTCTGACTTAGTAATAGATTTCTTAAACCATACTAGATAGCAAAACGTATTACTTACATATTACTATATTTATACAGGGGTAAACACTGCAGATGCAATCAGTAGGTATCATGACTTAAAAGAAACGTATGCTATGTAACTGGAAAAACCTGCTGCCCTGCGTTAAGTAAGCAAGATAAACACTTTCATCACATACATTAAGACAAAGAACGCAGCCAGTGCAGCGGAGATAGCACTCACATACTTTATTATATAATGGCTTCATAACTTCTGGTTTGACTTGACAATCTGTGTAAAATTACTGCGTGATTATTGTGAGTGATTGGAAAATGTGGACAAAGAAATGGAGAAGAAAATCTGTGAAATAATGGTGAAGGGGATGTTATGTTTTGGCCATTCATGTGTGCCACAGAAATGTGTTAACGTTTCTCAATTGATGAGTGGACGATGGAAAAAACGACTGCAGAAAATACATCTAACAGCCAAAGCAATCCCACGATTTGACGATTCCGTCACATGCTGAACAAAAAAGACAAAAAGGTTAAAAAAAAATGATTCCAGTACATGCCTGGCAGAATATCACCAGAAAATATGATCTTTAGTTAAGGACTTCTGGTAATCATTGTGTGATTTTTTATTATTATGTACTTAAGTGCTAAAAGTGACCACTTTATTGTACACAATGTTATTCTGTCGAAATGATTTTGGTTTTTATTGAGGTAGAGCCGGGGGGGGGGCCCTGGTGTGGGTTGAGGTAGAGCCGGGGGGCCCTGGTGCGAATTGAGGTAGAGCCGGCGGGCCCTGGTGTGGGTTGAGGTAGAACCGGAGGGCCCCTGGTGTGGGTTGAGGTAGAGCCAGGGGGCCCTGGTGTGGGTTGAGGTAGAGCCGGGGGCCCCTGGTGTGGGTTGAGGTAGAGCCGGGGGCCCCTGGTGTGGGTTGAGGTAGAGCCGGGGGCCCCTGGTGTGGGTTAAAGTATTTATTTCTAAAGGGTAAATGGGGATGGTAGTCTAGTCTAATATTAGTGTTATGTAGAAGCGGAACACACTCTCTCTAACCCCCTGATACCACACCAGTGGCACTGAAACTGTTCAACAACAGTCATTGCCTCAAATACAGTTCCTTGAAAGAAGTGAAACACCGTTCACACGCACCAATACACATGCATACAAATGTGCTTTCTTAATCTTACACACACAAACCCCAGAATACACCCATGCATCTGTCCTTAAATGTGCGTGTCCTGTCTCAGTGCACATAAACAGTTTGCATGTCTAATGACCGTGTCTATTTGCATTTTGGTGCTACAACATAGAAAGCGTAGAGCTTTCCTTTTTAACAGTTTATCCTTTTTAACAGTTTTAACAGGCACTTTAACACTTTTCAAGCCACTAACTAGTCTGTAGCCTACTTCAAGCCACTAGTCTGTAGCCTACAAAATTGAGGTATGTTGATTTGAATACATGATTGATATAAGTCATTATCTATACAGCATACAAGTACAGAATTGTACAAATAAATAAATTCAAGTGCCTGAGATATTCTCTATTAGAACTTTGTTGATGGTCCATCTATCAGTTCTCAATCACTATATATTTTAGCTTGAAGAGCAGAAATGTAATACAATCATTTTAAATTTATGTAAATTAAATACATGATTTCTTGACAAAACATTACCTATCATGCTTCATAGCCTTTTTGATTTAAACGTTTTATTTATACCCAGAAAAAGGTCTCCTGCTTTGGATCATTCTGCTGGTTATGAACGTAAAAAACGTTTTCCTATGGGACAGAAAAAGTGTATTAGTTTGTGCATTCTGTGAATTATGGAATCTAACGCAGAGTTATCCTTCATGGGGTTTGAACTTGGTAAACATGACTTAGGAGGCTTCTGGGAGTTTTTGTAATGGTGTCAGTCAATGTGTACTATGGGGGCCACAGTGATAAAGTCCAATACAAAAACCTCTCCACAATGAGGAAGCACAAGATGAGCGCATACTCATGTACAGATTGCTACTCTTCTACAACTCCTATCCTAAATTATCAGGCTTCTTTTTGTACATGACTGTCTGTATAAATTTACTGCGTAGTACAAATTGATTCAGTCTATCCTGACATTTACTGTTGCAGGTTAGTTAATCTATCATAATTTACCCAGTGGTTGAGACCCTTTCTTCATATATGGCCAAAGCATAAAGTGGAGAAAAACATGAATTTACAGGATATATTGAATATACGTCTTATAATGACATCAAAAATATCATAAATTGAAGGATTTGTATGTGTCCTATGTAAAGTTTTTAATAATCGAAAATAATAATAAACTGATTGGTTAACGATGTAGTAGAAAACACACTTTTTGATAGTGAAAGAAAGGGTCGGCTCTGAGCTGCAGATCTATGATATGGTTTTACACAATCAGCATCACTACAGAGTAAACTCTCTAGTCCAAAAAGATTAAGTCTTATGCAGAGATGAAACACAGTGAAGTATAACAGCCTCCATGATACAACCAATAAAAAAACAATAAAAAACCTTAGCAGTATTCATGGGTTTATATTATTAGCACATTAAACAGTGCGTTTTTCTTTTACTTACTTTTGCTTTACCTGGTTGATATATTTATAAGTAATAGTTTTAAACTGTTCTTTTGTATTTTTTTATTATTCTAGTTATGTAGAAACATTTGTGTTTGGGAGAAAAGGTAGTTTAATTCTGTTATGAGTTATTGTACTGGCTTGTACCACTGTGTATGGGCTGGGGGCACAATGATTTATACCAATACAAAAACCTAAGCAGAAGTTAATCTGTACTGATGGAATACATCTGCACATATCTGTGTCTTCATTAGATTTCTGGCCACAGATGCTTTACTATATTTTTTATACATTTTGGACTTCTGTGCTCAGTTTATTTTAGAAATACTCCATTCATCACATTTTGTTTAAACTTTTAAAACCTATTTTTTTGTCATATTGGGATTAATGTGGAACCGGATCCGGCACTACATCCTGCTCAGGGACAAGATCTTCCACCAGCGTCGGCTGAGGGAACAGGTGCTTCCTCATTACACTACCACTGTCACATTAATCTCCTCTTTAAGGGAGTAGTGTCGTGGCTGGAACCAAACGCAGGCATATAACGTTTGAGGGTTTATTTAACCACACTGACAAAACTTCTAGACTATGGGTGGATAGAGTCATCAGAAACCACTGAAATGTCACAGAACAAACTACATATTTCACTCTTCAAGTCTGCAAGCTTTCAGGCTTTAGTATATACCCATACTGTGATGAGACAAAACATTATGACCAACTGTCTTAAATGCTGTTAGCCCTCCGAATGCGCCACCAAAACAGCACAGACCCATTGACGCTTAAACTCTGCAAGATTGAAGATTTTGACCACTCAGCCCATCAAACACCCCCTGTCTACCAGTCCTCTACCTCAACCCACACCAGGGCCCCCTGGCTCTACCTCAACCCACACCAGGGCCCCCTGGCTCTACCTTAACCCACACCAGGGGCCCCGGCTCTACCTCAACCCACACCAGGGCCCCCTGGCTCTACCTCAACCCACACCAGGGGCCGCCGGCACTATCTCAACCCACACCAGGGGCCCCCGGCTCTACCTTAACCCACACCAGGGGCCTCTGGCTCTACCTTAACCCACACCAGGGGCCCCCGCACTACCTCAACCCACACCAGGGTCCCCTGGCTCTACCTCAACTCACACAAGGGCCCGCCGGCTCTACCTCAATTCACACCAGGGCCGCCCGGTTCTACCTGAACCCACACCAGGGCTCCCCAGCTCTACCTCAACCCACACCAGCGCCCCCCGGCTCTACCTCAACCCACATCAGGGCCCCCCGGCTCTACCTCAACCCACACCAGGGCCCCCTGGCCCCACCTCATCCCAAATCAGACTATGGCCCCTCATCCACAACACCAGATTACCTGCACAACCTATACCAGGACCTCTAACTACCGGTGTGTGTTAGAAATATTATCTTTTTAATAATTTATTATTAAAAATAATTATTAATATTACAAATGAAATACGATATATTTATAGAAGTAATTATGATAAAAAAGTCAATAATGATAAATAACAAGTAATGCATTGAGAGTGGTATCAGGGGTTTAGTAGGCAGCTATACGCTGTGGTGGTTCTCAGCCTCACTTGTATGTCGCTTTGGACATAACGAAGCGTTTGCTAAAGTTTAAGTTGCTGTTTGAAAATTGTGAGAGTGACAGCAGTCAGTTTTGGCTAATCTAACAAAAGCATCCATCAGATAAGTGATAAACAGTGTTGTTGTTTTTTCTTTCATCAATTTTGGATTAATGTAGACGTAACAGTCGTGCAAAGAATTTTGAATGTAGGTCCATTCTTGCTTACTCCTTTCACCCTTCAATTTGTGGCAGATAAATCAGCATTAGAAAATTATCACAACATTGCCATATGTCAAAGTACATTTGATATAATGATTGATTAAACTAGATGAAATGGTAATCAGACAAAATGGTAATCAACCCTTGAATAAAGGATCTGGTCAACAGGCGTTTATTAAATATTAGAGACCATTACAACGACTCTAACAAGTAATGCAGGTGCAAAATATGTTAACATGCTACATATGGAACTGGTCACCTTAACGATTTGAGATGTTAAGTAACTAACTTGATGTTCCTTGAGATGTCAAGATGCTCCCTAACATCTACAATATTTACAATGATAATAAAGAATTGAAGACTTTAGTCCAAAAGAAGAAAAAAGTACTCACAATCCTTTAGCCATAAATAGACTTGGTGAAACACTTACGCTTATGGAAGTATTTCCCCTGGGATGGAGTCAAGATACTAAACAAACTGGGTTTTTAGTTCAGGGGCCGAATAACAATTATCACTGTGATTACTACTTTGACTACTGGGGGAAAGGAACCGAAGTCACAGTAACGTCTGGTGAGTAGCCTAACTTGCAGATCCATAATGTAATTTAATTATATAACTAATGAAGAACTGGGTTAGTAAATGACCCTGAATGATTTTGTACAACGCACTGGTCAGACCATTCATTGTGACTACTACGGTTACAACTACGGTTACTTCGACTACTGGGGGAAAGGGACCCTGGTAACTGTGACTACAGGTAAAAATTACATAATTCATATTTGCTTTATCGAAGTTTGACTTTGATTTAAGTGACTCTTCTGAAGTCTTGAAACATTTATTTTTGGAATGTATTTGCGGTAGTTTTTGTGCGTAGCCTGTATTGGTTTGTTACACTGTGACTGGGCTTTTGACTACTGGGGAAAAGGGACAACGGTAACCGTTTCATCTGGTAAGTCAATTAAAAAATGTTGTATGTCTTTAAAATGAATATTGAAATTATTAATGTATTCTTGCTTTAGGTCATGCTGCCTTTTTTAGAATGTAACACTACATTTGTATAATACAGCCTATTATATGTAAAGTGCGCCCAAACGTAGGCTACAGAACGACATAGAATACCCTACAAATAAAGTTTGAAAAGTGGGCAAAATGTAGAGTAAAACATAAAATAGCCTAGTTGTCAAATATAGAAATATGGCAAAAAGGAGCTGTTTTCCTTTCAAACTTTCTGATTTAAAGTGGGAATTAGGAAATTGGATAGAATAAATTTTTCTGCCAAAGCAAAATTTGTTGAATATTATGCAGATGGCTTTGTATAAAAAATCTATTAAAATCATGTCACAAAGAAAATAATAATAAAGTGCTTTCAAATATGTACAACAGTAACAGTATAATCAGATCAAGATGAAATGTTATTTAATGGCTATAAAGGCATGTTCAGATTGGATACACTGAAACCATAAGTAGTCAATTAATCAAATATATTTAAGCAATGAATCCTATAGCCTGCCTAACTGCCAATGCATATATTATTGTTGTTTTTCATACCACATTCAGCTTGATGATACCTATGCATGTATTTTCATTTTACATTAGTAAATCTTAATATATAGTTTAATATATTGGTTTTGCCCTTACGCTAAATGATCTATTGTTTTTTTAACTGCTAATTTTATAACTTTGTTTAATGTTTGTTGATTTCAACTTTCTTTGTTGAAGCAGCCTGGTTGTCCACATTGCTTGGAGTTTACGGAATATTTGTAACTTGTTACTTTTTCAAACAGCCACAGCATTGGCCCCGACTGTGTATCCATTGGTACAATGTGGTTCCGAGGACAGAAATATGACTCTGGGTTGCATTGCCACTGGCTTCACGCCTGCCACCATCAACTTTAGTTGGAAGAACAATGCCGGAGAAAAACAGGATAATTTCATCCAATACCCATCAGTCCAGATCCAGAACAGTGGAAAGTACATAGGAGTTAGTCAGGTCAGCGTAAAGAAAGAAGAATGGGATAAGAAGAAATGGACATGTGCTGTGGATCATTCGACTGGTTCAAAGGAAGTGGTAGTTAAGAAACTAGGTAAGTCAACTGCACTTATGACATTAAAAGGTTTAAAATACATATCTAGAATTAGAAATATAACTCTGTAGTCTTTAATCTGCATGTTGTATGATATGAAACACTAAATCATTATAAATGATGGTTTTGAAGATAATTAGACCTGTGAAAATGATTTTGTTAAAGAAATTTAATGCGTCAAAGAAACCTCATTGGCGAAAAGATTATTAGGTAGGCATTTGATTAGGTAGATATTTGATTAGGTAGGCATTTGATTAGGTAGGCATTTTATTAGGTAGGCATTTGATTAGGTAGGCATTTGATTAGGTAGGCATTTTCACACAATTCCATTTGATTCAAAATGACTGTGTGTTCAAGTGCGTAACTCATTTTAAATTTGCATAAAGTCTAAAAAATTGTGTATTAGTTGACAGGATTAACATAAATAATTATTGGCCTAAATTATAATTTTTGCAAATATTTTTTACATCACATTTTTGGGCAAACCTATTGCATCTGTCATGTTACTTTTTTGGGCCAATTGACACATCTTCAGAGACTACTTCAGATGAACGTTTTCTTAGAATGCTAAGATGTGCAAAGATAGTGGAAATTTAAGTAAGTAAGTAACATTGACAAATATCCATTTGATGCTGAGTCTGCATCATTTATTGACTTCAATTCAAGCAGAAATAAATCTGCTTCTCATCAAATTCTTACTCCTTTTCTGGCCTAGACTTCGACCATTTACTTTTCAAAAAAATATACATCATCATTAATGTTTTTGCATCGGATCTCAAGAAAACAACAAAAAATAATGTTTGCTCACGAGAACAGTATATGGCGACCACCATTTATAGAACAAGTAATGTGCACAGTTAAAACAAACACAGGCTGTCTAGATGTTTGGTCGCTGTGTTTAGTCTGGTTGTAGTTTTAAGTTCGGTTGTGCTGTAAAGGCTGGTTGTGGTGTTTAGTCTGGTTGGGGGTTTTATATCTGGTTCGGGTGTTAAGGGTGATTGTTGCGTTAGGTGCGGTTGTAATTATTCTGGGCTAAAATCGGTTGCTGTGTTAATGTACCAATTAAGATGCTGTCATTTTACTGTACTTTTGTGTCAACTTTCACAATCTTAAAAATTGTGTAAACCGAAATGAACAGTGAACTACTAAAGTAGTTTAACAGTGACATATGTTTTTCCTGGCTTTGTACTTTTTTGTAATTTTTTCTCTATATTGTATATCAGCTTGATTTATCTATACAAAACCAAGCTAAAAATAATACTCAATAGGGGCATTATATGTGAGAAATACCTGAAAAAATTAATCTGACAGTCTGCCCTCTAACCCAAAAGTCCTCCTTTCAAATCCAAAGTGTTGGAATACAGAGTGCAAATAAAGAATGAGATCTTAACTGTTTAGAAAACCTGGTAATAGAAGTATGCTTGGGTTAATTGCTGCTATTTAAAACCAAATGTTTTTTTCATTTCCTTTCTCTCCGGCAACTCAGTGAGGAGTCCAACAGTGTCATTGCTGTCGGCGCCAGAAGGCTCCAGCCAGATCCTGATGTGTATTATTCAAGATTTCCAAGACAAAATAACCACTGTTGTCTGGAAAAAGAATGACGGAATAGTGGGTGGTACAACTGTAATTGAACAGCAGCCTTCAAGTTATTATGCAGCCAGCAGTGTGCTTAAGGTCAACAACGATGACTGGGAAAGCAAAGCAAAGTACCAGTGTGGCGTGGAGCACCAGGGCAAAACCATCAGTAAAGAGATCTTTAAATCAGGTCTGTATATTGGAGGGGACACGTCAGGCACACGTGTATGAATACATAGGAGTCTACAGTCTCTGTGTGTTTTATCAACTGTAACATTAACATGTGCCTCTGGTTCTCCCACTCTCAGAACCATTGACAGTGACTCTGAACCCACCAAAAACAAAAGACTTGTTTGTGAACAGTCAAGCAGTGCTGGAATGCGTCATCTCTGGCACAGACCAAAACGCAGTCAGAGACACCACATTCCAATGGAAAATCGACCAAAAGCTCCAGGAAGGTGCCATCGCTGCAATGGATAATAAAAATACCCCACAAATATCCAAGAAAATCAGCTCTCTGACCATGACCCGGGAAACCTACAACAAAGTGAAACATGTCCAGTGTTCCGCAGCGACAAACGGCATACCAACAATCATTCAGGAATATGTCATCAATCCAAAATGTATGTAATTGAAAACATTTAAAGAACAATCAATTTGGTTGTGGTGTTGCAGTTACCAGTGAAGGGGGAAGCACAGGTAGTCTAGACTCTTGCTTTAGCCCAGTATTAGCACACCTGGGTCAGCAACTCAACTGAATATTAAGGCTGTTATTTAGTTGAATTAAGTGTGATAGTGAACAGAGCCAGGTGCACATTTTACAAATCATGTCACATCAAAGTGGAGACTGACCTGTTGTTTTAGTGATTCTGCAAATGTCAATGAAAGTAGCCTAAACTAAAAGGAATGTGTAGTTCAATATGATAGCTGCAACATTGAAATATAGTAGTTTTTAAATCAGGCATAAAATAACACACAAACAGTAATGACATAAACGTGGTTCATTTCAGTTAATTCCTTATGATATGGATTTCCATCCCTGTCACCCAGCTCTACACAAATATGAGTGAAATGTGTCAACTCTGTCATCATTTTTCTTACAGGCAAAGACATTTCAGTGTCTATCCCCGTTCCCCAAGCGGAGGACATTGTAGACCAGAAGACTGTGACCCTTGTCTGCCTGGTGGTCAGTCCATCTCTGTGTGACTTCTACATCATTTGGATTGAGGAAAGCGGTACCAAAGGAAAACCAACGATCAATGAAGGCATTACCAGCCCACCTCAGAAAACACCTCAAGGCAGTTACTTCGTCACCAGCGTCTTCACCACCACCAAAGAAAAGTGGGAAAACATGGTCAAATACGAATGCGGCGTCGTGGACCCTGGATTGGATCCTCCCATGACGCTTAAAGCGGGGAGTGTGTCGCAGGCCTCAAGTAATGCATGTTATTGATATTAATGTTTCTTTTTCTTCTGATGTACATTAATATCAGCTAAATACACAAAGCAGGAAATGGAAATGTGAATTGTTTATCTGGATGATTTAAAAAAAATAGTTAAATTATAAAATAATTTTATATGCTTTGATACCCTAAAGCAGTGACTATAGTTGTAATTTAGATTTGCGTCAAAATCTCGTCCTAGATTTGGTCTTTTAGGACATTCATTGGTCAAACTAAACAAAGACAATTTGTAAATATCTCAGAATAACAAATAACAAAAACCCTCCTGTCATGAGATTAAGAATCTGACTGTAATCTTGTACTGAATAAGAGTCTTGGTTAATTTCCAGTATTTAGTTAATTAGCGTCTACTACATGCAAACACCACCCAATCCTTACTGTAACACAGCACTGTTCCCCGTTGCCCTATATTGTGTTGTTCATCGTTGTCCATTGTGAAGTTCACATGTTAGTGTTGTCATTGTTTCGTAGGCTATAAACGTGCATATTGTCTAAGGTCATATTGTCCTGTATGGTGTGTGGTAAAATGTCAGTCCTCCTGCAGTCCTGCGTTGACATTGGTTCCATTATTGTCCTTTGTTAAATGTGTCCCCCTTACTCTGTGTCTGAATAATAAACATCACTGCATTTGAGATCACTTAGTTTTGTGTGCATAGTATAAAACAATGTCAAGAATTATAAGTGTCAAGATTTATGAAATCATGAAAAATAGAAAACAGAGGAAAAAGACCAGTGTGGTTACAAAGAATTCTATAGTTATTACTTATGTGAATGTGTGTGGATAAACACATGGGCACTTCCAGGATTTATAGACAATGTTGATAACACTGCCAGTGTTAAAGTACAGTGGCTATGGGTTTCTGTGGTACATTTGGTACAAAATGATACATTTTTCCACCAGTTGCTAATGGCCAGTACTTTAAAAAGTAATTCACTGGCCTGCTGTTGTCATCTGTTCTTATACTGTCTTTGCTGCAATGTATAGATGCAATATGCAATTAGTTTTAAAGTACTGTTAACTCCTGAAATAATTACTAATTCTGGCACCACCCTTGTAAATTCATGACTGGTTATAACACACACAAAATATGGTGTAGTGGAGTTGTGGCAACCGGGTAAAAATGTACAATGAACTTATCTGATTTGAATACGGGAACTTATATAAAGTAGGTCATTAAAAAAAGTTATAATTTGTGTAAACTTTAAAATTACAATTGATATTATTTTCACATTGCATACATTGAATTTACAAACCCAAAACTATATTTGAATAGTAGCAAAATCAAGAATGACTATGAATGTATTGCTAATGTGAGTAAAGATTTAGCGACTTTTCAGTCAGTTACTGTGATCAATTGCATGAAATCAATAGTTGATTTGTTTCATGACTTAAAATATTTCTAATGGGAACTCCCATCAGGCCAAGTTTGAGAACCACTCTTGACCCTCAAATGACAGTTAATTGCAGCTAAATCTTTTGTAACTAGTGAATATGGATGCATTAACATGTGCACACACTCCTCACCACCTTTCTGTCTTCCTGTTTTCAGTGAACAACCAGTCACTTGATCCTGATGTCGATGTATTTATTATCTCCAACAAGATGGACGATGAAGAGGATGAGTTCAGAAGCTTGTGGTCCACCACCTCCTCGTTCATCATCCTCTTCTTCCTGTCTATAACCTACAGTGCAGTGATCAGTCTGGTTAAGGTATTCATGCTGTTTAGTTCATGTGTTTGCATTAATTCAATGGAGGCCACAAAATCTGTTGGGATATTTCTTAAGAATAATTTTACTATATATTTTCTTTTCAGATTAAACAATGAATTGCACAAGATGACTGCTGAGATCAAGTCTTGAGTTAGTATATAGTGGAATAAGATGGTTATAACATGGTGTTATAACCTTATATCGGTAAGAATGTTTATCCTGGATGCTCAGCAGTACTCATAACATGTTTTATTGGTCAGCACTGTAACACATATTATACTCAGCAGTACTCATAACATGTTTTATTGGTCAGCACTGTAACACATATTATACTCAGCAGTACTCATAACATGTTTTATTGGTCAGTACTGTAACACATATTATACTCAGCAGTACTCATAACATGTTTTATTGGTCAGCACTGTAACACATATTATACTCAGCAGTACTCATAACATGTTTTATTGGTCAGCACTGTAACACATATTATACTCAGCAGTACTCATAACATGTTTTATTGGTCAGTACTGTAACACATATTATACTCAGCAGTACTCATAACATGTTTTATTGGTGACCACTGTAACACATATTATACTCAGCAGTACTCATAACATGTTTTATTGGTGACCACTGTAACACATACTATACTCAGCAGTACTCATAACAAGTTTTATTGGTGACCACAGTAACACATATTATACTCAGCAGTACTCATAACATGTTTTATTGGTGACCACTGTAACACATATTATACTCAGCAGTACTCATAACATGTTTTATTGGTGACCACTGTAACACATATTATACTCAGCAGTACTCATAACATGTTTTATTGGTCAGCACTGTAACACATATTATACTCAGCAGTACTCATAACATGTTTTATTGGTCAGCACTGTAACACATATTATACTCAGCAGTACTCATAACATGTTTTATTGGTCAGCACTGTAACACATATTATACTCAGCAGTACTGATAACATGTTTTATTGGTGACCACTGTAACACATATTATACTCAGCAGTACTCATAACATGTTTTATTGGTCAGCACTGTAACACATATTATACTCAGCAGTACTCATAACATGTTTTATTGGTGACCACTGTAACACATATTATACTCAGCAGTACTCATAACATGTTTTATTGGTCAGCACTGTAACACATATTATACTCAGCAGTACTCATAACATGTTTTATTGGTGACCACTGTAACACATATTATACTCAGCAGTACTCATAACATGTTTTATTGGTCAGCACTGTAACACATATTATACTCAGCAGTACTCATAACATGTTTTATTGGTGACCACTGTAACACATATTATACTCAGCAGTACTCATAACATGTTTTATTGGTGACCACTGTAACACATATTATACTCAGCAGTACTCATAACATGTTTTATTGGTGACCACTGTAACACATATTATACTCAGCAGTACTGATAACATGTTTTATTGGTGACCACTGTAACACATATTATACTCAGCAGTACTCATAACATGTTTTATTGGTCAGCACTGTAACACATATTATACTCAGCAGTACTCATAACATGTTTTATTGGTCAGCACTGTAACACATATTATACTCAGCAGTACTCATACCATGTTTTATTGGTCAGCACTGTAACACATATTATACTCAGCAGTACTCATAACATGTTTTATTGGTCAGCACTGTAACACATATTATACTCAGCAGTACTCATAACATGTTTTATTGGTGACCACTGTAACACATATTATACTCAGCAGTACTCATAACATGTTTTATTGGTCAGCACTGTAACACATATTATACTCAGCAGTACTGATAACATGTTTTATTGGTGACCACTGTAACACATATTATACTCAGCAGTACTCATAACATGTTTTATTGGTCAGCACTGTAACACATATTATACTCAGCAGTACTCATAACATGTTTTATTGGTCAGCACTGTAACACATATTATACTCAGCAGTACTCATAACATGTTTTATTGGTCAGCACAGTAACACATATTATACTCAGCAGTACTCATAACATGTTTTATTGGTGACCACTGTAACACATATTATACTCAGCAGTACTCATAACATGTGTTATTGGTCAGCACTGTAACACATATTATACTCAGCAGTACTCATAACATGTTTTATTGGTGACCACTGTAACACATATTATACTCAGCAGTACTCATAACATGTTTTATTGGTGACCACTGTAACACATATTATACTCAGCAGTACTGATAACATGTTTTATTGGTGACCACTGTAACACATATTATACTCAGCAGTACTCATAACATGTTTTATTGGTGACCACTGTAACACATATTATACTCAGCAGTACTGATAACATGTTTTATTGGTGACCACTGTAACACATATTATACTCAGCAGTACTCATAACATGTTTTATTGGTCAGCACTGTAACACATATTATACTCAGCAGTACTCATAACATGTTTTATTGGTCAGTACTGTAACACATATTATACTCAGCAGTACTCATAACATGTTTTATTGGTGACCACTGTAACACATATTATACTCAGCAGTACTCATAACATGTTTTATTGGTCAGTACTGTAACACATATTATACTCAGCAGTACTCATAACATTTTTTATTGGTCAGCACTGTAACACATATTATACTCAGCAGTACTCATAACATGTTTTATTGGTGACCACTGTAACACATATTATACTCAGCAGTACTCATAACATGTTTTATTGGTGACCACTGTAACACATATTATACTCAGCAGTACTCATAACATGTTTTATTGGTCAGCACTGTAACACATATTATACTCAGCAGTACTCATAACATGTTTTATTGGTGACCACTGTAACACATACTATACTCAGCAGTACTCATAACAAGTTTTATTGGTGACCACTGTAACACATATTATACTCAGCAGTACTCATAACATGTTTTATTGGTGACCACTGTAACACATATTATACTCAGCAGTACTCATAACATGTTTTATTGGTCAGCACAGTAACACATATTATACTCAGCAGTACTGATAACATGTTTTATTGGTCAGCACTGTAACACATATTATACTCAGCAGTACTCATAACATGTGTTATTGGTCAGCACTGTAACACATATTATACTCAGCAGTACTCATAACATGTTTTATTGGTCAGCACTGTAACACATATTATACTCAGCAGTACTGATAACATGTTTTATTGGTCAGTACTGTAACACATATTATACTCAGCAGTACTCATAACATGTTTTATTGGTCAGCACTGTAACACATATTATACTCAGCAGTACTCATAACATGTTTTATTGGTGACCACTGTAACACATATTATACTCAGCAGTACTCATAACATGTTTTATTGGTCAGCACTGTAACACATATTATACTCAGCAGTACTCATAACATGTTTTATTGGTCAGTACTGTAACACATATTATACTCAGCAGTACTCATAACATGTTTTATTGGTGACCACTGTAACACATATTATACTCAGCAGTACTCATAACATGTTTTATTGGTCAGCACTGTAACACATATTATACTCAGCAGTACTGATAACATGTTTTATTGGTGACCACTGTAACACATATTATACTCAGCAGTACTCATAACATGTTTTATTGGTCAGCACTGTAACACATATTATACTCAGCAGTACTCATAACATGTTTTATTGGTGACCACTGTAACACATATTATACTCAGCAGTACTCATAACATTTTTATTGGTGACCACTGTAACACATATTATACTCAGCAGTACTCATAACATGTTTTATTGGTCAGCACTGTAACACATATTATACTCAGCAGTACTCATAACATGTTTTATTGGTCAGCACTGTAACACATATTATACTCAGCAGTACTCATAACATGTTTTATTGGTGACCACTGTAACACATATTATACTCAGCAGTACTCATAACATGTGTTATTGGTCAGCACTGTAACACATATTATACTCAGCAGTACTCATAACATGTGTTATTGGTCAGCACAGTAACACATATTATACTCAGCAGTACTCATAACATGTTTTATTGGTCAGCACTGTAACACATATTATACTCAGCAGTACTCAACAGTGAGAGAAAGAATAACAACAAAAACATCCAGAAAAACGCATTTCAAATCAGTTATAAATTGATTTGCATTTTACTCAGTGAAATGCACGTACACATTTTAACTGTGTAGATTTACTGCAACGCTGCTGTATTTTTTTTGTGTAATTGAGCATTTGTCTGTTTCCTTTTCCGACGTTGTAGACTTTATATTCCATGTGTATTTGTAATGTACCTACCGGTTCCTTTGGTTTTTAACTTACGTTCATATTGCTGCCCCTAGCAATGGTCTGAATTTCAGGGTTGTGTCTCGCTAAATCTCCCTTTTCTTTACCTGTTAGCTCCATATTATCTTGCATAATTGCAATGCAAATGGCTGTCCTGCTATTCAATTTACCAGTGTTTTCCACTTATTTTCAACATTACTTTCTGCGTAGTTCCAGTGTAACGGCCAGGCATTGTCTCTGCAAAATACTCAATACATTTAAAGTTTTACTCGATAAATGGAGTACAATGTTTTTAAATACATGCATTGTATATCACTGTGTTCCAATCTCTGTAATAAATACTTTATTTCACTAACTTTATATCGTTGTTGTCTTTTGTACTCAGATGTTCTTCAGTACTCTACCTACTTCTTCACACATGTACAGTATATGCTGTTGTAGCTACATAAGATAATACCTGTATGTAATGTATTCATGTTGGGAGAAATGTCAACACATTTTGCACATCTAAAATTGATCACGTTTGAGCCTTCTTTGTCAATATACTTATGGAGTGTTATTGAAAAGTAATTTTCATCCAACATATTACATTAATTTAGGTCTGGACTGTTTCAGTAACTCCATAGGTTTTTCTAAGCCACTTCACCATAGCTTTGGTTGTGTGCATGGGGGTCATAGTGACAACAAAACTATAATACATTTGGTACCAAAAAAACGTTTACTAAATATACAGTACAACACTTTGTTAAAAGTTGATCGGAGGGGCTTTTTGGTTTTCCAGATAGTCTAATAATAGTGTTATGCAAAAACCGCTTCCCCTCTCTCTCTAACCCCCTGATACCACACCTGTGGCACTGAAACTGTTCAACAACAGTCATTGCCTCAAATACAGTTCCTTGAAAGAAGTAAAACACCATATTTACATGCACCAATACACATGCATACAAATGTGCTTTCTCAATCTTACACACACAAACCCCAGAATACACACATGCATCTGTCCTTAAATTTGCATGTTCTGTCTCAGTGCACATAAACAGTTTGCATGTCTAATGATCTGTCTATTTGCATTCAGTGCTACAACATAGAAGGCGTTTTTTTCTGTGTTAAACACATTTCTCCTGCAATCTTTTAAACACTTTTCATGCCACTAGTCAATCTAAACTTCTATGTAACTCAAATTAAAACAAAATTAAGGTATGTTGATTTAATATTTTGTTGGTTTGAAAACATTATACAAGTACAGAATTGTAAAAAAAAAGAACGTTGTTGATGATCCATCAGTTTGCACTCACTACAGATACTACAGATACTTTTAAGTGATATCACCCAACCATAAACAGGTTTCATTTAGTAATGGAGGTTTAGGGGGAGACAAGTCATATGACTGTTTAAAAGTCCATCTTGTAAATATTAGAAGCAGAATTCTACACAGTTCCCCATTATTTCTGGTTGAAAGAAGAAGAGAAGAGAAACAGCCAGGTATTACAGTATCTCCCTCCCAAAGAATGTAGAGTTCCATTAAAATTGGAATATGTATATTAAGACCTACAAAATGTTTTTTCATTTAATTTTTAGGTGGCAGAAATGTTAGTATTCTAATTAGTTTGAAAATATGTAAGTCGAATACATTATATTTCAATAAAACATCTAGAACTGTCACGGTGCGTGCAAGAAGGAGTTCCTAATTGGCTGTACTCAGCATAGCGACACTTACTGGCGAATAAGAAACATTGAGTCACAGCGTTCAAAGGTCAAATAATTGGTACTGACTCTTGAATACCGGGACCTCTTTAAAATGACATTTAAATGAGGGGATAAGCACTCAGATGGGAATGCAAGTAAACTGTCTAGCATAGATCAAATTTCCAGTTATTCATTTGTCTTTCATTTATAGCTAGCCTGACTAGCGCACACCAACTATTATGTGATACTTTTTATGTACAACGTTTTAAAGGAAAGATTTTATCAAACCAAAAACACTGCCTAACTGCCGGGCTTCACCTAACCACACAGTCATCACAATGACAATCAAGCAGACGGTTATTTTGAAATAAAGTCACAGAGAGATGAACCCCCATTACACAACATCTTTGCTTTAGAAGGAATTTCTGATCAGTTTAGTATTTTTATTTCACATGGGACATGACCATGGTGTCCTCAATGGTAGACACTGGCCTGCCCACAACAGCAACTTGTATTCAACATGTACTCAGCATACACTGTTAGTTCATCTCTGCAGAGCAGCATGTGCAAAACAGCTCAATACTTCCATCTAGTGCCAACATGTGATAACACACAATTAAAGGAAGTGTCTCTTATCATTCGTGCCTGGAAGTCCTCCTGGTGTAATGGCACATTCATGAAATATTGATGGATGACTCATCTGACATAGACATTTTTGCCACATTTCTGTACACCACATTCTGTGCTTATGGTTTTTGCACAAATGAACAGTCAAATGTGCATTTGTCTTTGTAATGACGGGTTTATGCACTGCAAACCCTTCTAAATATCTCTCTCTGTGTTGTTATCAAGTGCTCTTGTTGCCCCCTTGTGATCAGGTCCTGCAGTGACATTCTCTGTCACCCGGAACAGCGTTCCCCAACATTCAAACTCCCTTTATAGCCAGTTCACCAGGACTGAGGGGCAACTCAGTTCTTAAAAAACAATAAATTGAAAGCAGAGTAACCTAACGTTGGTTATTAGCAGTAAACACCCGGCTCAATCACAAACGTATTAATTTTTCACACAAAAATACCTCTGTTGCCCACCTAGGTGTCACTACCATGTTTCTACATTATTATATTCAAGGGCCATAATAAGTAACACGCGTCTCGTCATCTTTCATATTTATACACGTATTACTTACAAACAAAAAACTGCAAAATTCTCACACGGTTTTATTATTATCGATTCTCAATTGTGCACTCTATCTTAAAGCAATAAGGGCCAGCAAAGAAGCATTGGCTTGTTAATATACGCTTATATTATAATATTGAACATTGTCAACTCTACTGGTAAAGGACAAACTCCAAAGATGAAAGTAAGTAAATCATTTGATGGATGATTTGTGATGATTACAGGGAATCATTAGAGGTACATGGTAGTTGTATGATGTTTCTGTATAGGTGCGTGTCATTGTGGGATATACGGGCAGCACAGTGGTACATGCTATAACAAAAACTGGTGTAGTAGAAAATATCTACTTAATTTTGAATGCAATGCCAATAGATAAAATTCTACAGTCTGAAAACAGAATGAAACTACAATAATAATATTCACTTGATTTAAACGAAGATATACTATTGTACTATTTTGGACAAAAGTGGTTACTGCAGAGTGGTTAGCATGTTGATTTAGGTGGTCACATTTGTCTGTACCATCTATATGAATAATCATGTTTCCCCCTTGCTTTGATCAATTGTTGCAGATTTTTATAGAATGACTTAAAACACAGATTTTCAGCGAGGACATTGGAGAAACTATGGTTAACTCGCTAAACATTATGTTTTTATTTTGGGGGATTCATTATAGCAACGTACTGTCAGGGTTCGGCTCTCAAGCCGACAGAGGACACAAGCGCAGAGAACTTGTTCTTTACAATGGGTTTTATTCATCCAGGACAGGCAAGACAGGCACAAGAACTGGGAACTTGAATTAACAAAACACAAAATCAGACAGAGGAAACTCATACACAAGGAACATAAACCAGAATGTGCAAATAACCCGGTATACATAAAACCCAACCCATCAACAACAAAACTGAATGTTCACATTACCAACTCTAACTTGGTCTAAACAACATGCAAACACTCCTGCATTAAATCATAACAGCACAACTAAAATCCTAAACACCACATACCTTGAATTAATGTCCCGACACTAAACAACTGATAAGCACAGAACTAAATAGGGACACTAAAGAAAACCTGAACCCAGGTGTGGGAAAACTCAGGTGTCTAGAATGTCTGTGATTACTCCCTCTCTCTGCTGGTCGGGGGAGTGCCAACTCCCGCATAGAGAGGGACAGAGGGAGGGAACCATGACAGTACCCCCTCCCCCACGACCGCCACTGGGCGGTCCAAGCGGCCCCCCCGGTCTCCGCCGATCATAGTCCTGAACCAGACCGGGAAGTAGACTCAGTGACGGGGAGGCGGTAGAGGAGGTGGGGAGGGAAGGAGGCGACAATGAGTCACAGGCTACGGGGCAGGACAGATAGAACTGGTCTCGGGCAGGGCAGAGAGAACTGGTCTTGGGCAGGGCAGAACTAAGCGACCCCAGAAGCCCCCAGGGAGAGGACAGATCACGGAACGGGTTTAGAGGGCGTACCGGTGATGACGGGTCAGGCGGCCGGACGGGCGTAGGCGGAGCAGAGGCTCGTACGGGCGGAAGAGGGTCAGGAGGCCGTACGGGCGGAAGAGGGTCAGGAGGCCGGCCCGGAGGAAGCGGGTCAGGAGGCCGGCCCGGAGGAAGCGGGTCAGGAGGCCGGCCCGGAGGAAGCGGGTCAGGAGGCCGGCCCGGAGGGCACGGGTCAGGAGGCCGCGCCGGAGGGCACGGGTCAGGAGGCCGCGCCGGAGGGCACGGGTCAGGAGGCCGCGCCGGAGGGCACGGGTCAGGAGGCCGCGCCGGAGGGCACGGGTCAGGAGGCCGCGCCGGAGGGCACGGGTCAGGAGGCCGCGCCGGAGGGCACGGGTCAGGTGGCCGCGCCGGAGGACACGGGTCAGGTGGCCGCGCCGGAGGACACGGGTCAGGTGGCCGCGCCGGAGGACACGGGTCAGGTGGCCGCGCCGGAGGACAGGGAATAGTCTTAGCCCGGGAACAGGCTTAGGCAGGGTGACGGCCTCGAGGACAAGACGGGGCTCGGGCTGGGGGATGGACACTGGCTCGGGCTGGGGACGGACACTGGCTCGGGCTGGGGACGGACACTGGCTCGGGCTGGGGGACGGACACTGGCTGAACGGGAGTGAGCTCAGGGACGGGAGTGAGCTCAGGGACGGGAGTGAGCTCAGGGACGGGAGTGAGCTCAGGGACGGGAGTGAGCTCAGGGACGGGAGTGAGCTCAGGGACGGGAGTGAGCTCAGGGACGGGAGTGAGCTCAGGGACGGGAGTGAGCTCAGGGACGGGAGTGAGCTCAGGGACGGGAGTGAGCTCAGGGACGGGAGTGAGCTCAGGGACGGGAGTGAGCTCAGGCGAGAAGACTGGGGCAGGCTCAGAGGGGACTGGGGCAGGCTCAGAGGGGACTGGGGCAGGCTCAGAGGGGACTGGGGCAGGCTCAGAGGGGACTGGGGCAGGCTCAGAGGGGACTGGGGCAGGCTCAGAGGGGACTGGGGCAGGCTCAGAGGGGACTGGGGCAGGCTCAGAGGGGACTGGGGCAGGCTCAGAGGGGACTGGGGCAGGCTCAGAGGGGACTGGGGCAGGCTCAGAGGGGACTGGGGCAGGCTCAGAGGGGACTGAGGCAGGCTCAGAGGGGACTGGGGCAGGCTCAGAGGGGACTGGGACAGGCTCAGAGGGGACTGGGACAGGCTCTAGAACAGGAGACCCAGACTCAAGGGGAAGAAGAGACCCAGACGTGGGCAAAACAGTCAGTCTGGTCTCGGACAGGACAGGGGACCCAGTCTCGGGCAACACAGATAGACTGGTCTCGGGCAAGGGGACTCGGACAGGCTCAAAAGGGACTTGGACTGGCTCCGAAACAGGGACCTGGAGGAGGTGTGGTGCCCGGCAGAACAACCGTGGCAATAGGTAGTCCAGAGCCGGACGAGAAAGCTCCCCCTTGTAATCCTTCCATGCGAAGAACTCGCTGTAACACCTCTCTTCCTCCTCCTCGTCAACTCCTGTCTCCTTCATCCAGACCATTAAGTCAATGAGGACCTCCCAGTCCTTCCGTAGTGCCTCGTCTATGGCCAGGAGTGCCTGAGAGGGAACTGGTGACCGAACGGAGACCGATCTCTGGGCCAGGGGATTGGACGCCATCTCGAACTGCTGGGCGGGAGCCATCTTCAGCTGCTGGGCGGCAGCCATCTTCAGCTGCGGGGCGGCAGCCATCTTCAGCTGCGGGGCGGCAGCCATCTTCAGCTGCGGGGCGGCAGCCATCTTCAGCTGCGGGCGGCAGCCATCTTCAGCTGCGGGCGGCAGCCATCTTCAGCTGCGGGGCGGCAGCCATCTTCAGCTGCGGGGCGGCAGCCTTCTTCAGCTGCGGGGCGGCAGCCTTCTTCAGCTGCGGGCGGCAGCCTTCTTCAGCTGCGGGCGGCAGCCTTCTTCAGCTGCGGGCGGCAGCCTTCTTCAGCTGCGGGCGGCAGCCCTTCTTAGCTGCGGGGAGTTGATGATCGAACAACTGGAGGCAACGCGGATGCCAGCCGGAGGATGTAGGAATCCCAGCCATATTTCTCCTCCGGGTACTCCTCCTCCGACTCAGAATAGATTGTCTCTCTCCCATTCCGCACTGCTCCGTAGTCTGCGGGTATCCAGACAGGCGGTGGAGCAGATGGTCGTGGAGGAAGAGGTGGTCCAGGTCGTATCGCGCGCCGGCGATAACAAGCCGGTATCTCGACAGGCTGTTCATCTGCCCATGAACAGACCTTCTTTCTCCGCTGCGTCCTTGATGGTCGGGACATACTGTCAGGGTTCGGCTCTCAAGCCGACAGAGGACACAAGCGCAGAGAACTTGTTCTTTACAATGGGTTTTATTCATCCAGGACAGGCAAGACAGGCACAAGAACTGGGAACTTGAATTAACAAAACACAAAATCAGACAGAGGAAACTCATACACAAGGAACATAAACCAGAATCTGCAAATAACCCGGTATACATAAAACCCAACCCATCAACAACAAAACTGAATGTTCACATTACCAACTCTAACTTGGTCTAAACAACATGCAAACACTCCTGCATTAAATCATAACAGCACAACTAAAATCCTAAACACCACATACCTTGAATTAATGTCCCGACACTAAACAACTGATAAGCACAGAACTAAATAGGGACACTAAAGAAAACCTGAACCCAGGTGTGGGAAAAACTCAGGTGTCTAGAATGTCTGTGATTACTCCCTCTCTCTGCTGGTCGGGGGAGTGCCAACTCCCGCATAGAGAGGGACAGAGGGAGGGAACCATGACACGTACATGACTTATTGGTCATGTTCTGGAACCACTATTTATTAACAATGTATTGGTAAATATTTATTCAGATATATTTTTTTTTAAATACGACTGACATTAATCACATGAAATATATATGTCATGTAACACAACCTCTTTTTGGGATTTGGGATTCCTCAATGTGGGGTTTTCACTGAGACAAAACATGATGGTTATTACATAGACAATAGTTAAACGTTAAATCAAATCAAATATTTTCTATACTTTGTATTATCATTGTTACAGGAGTTAACACTAACAGCATTAAACGACATGTAGATGTTATGTGTTATTAGCAGACCCTTTTATTCACAGTTACTGTGATGAATTATTCTTAAGATGGCTAGGTAGGATAATCATTAGTAAGCACATCTAACTGAATAAAGTAGCTACCTCTCATGACTTGCAGAGATGTAGTGCAGGAAAGCCATATGCAAAGCCTCTGTTCAAAATAAGTTTTATTTTAACACAAAACGTAAAACAAACCGTGAACGGCGAAAAACACAAACTTGTTGAACTGAAATGAAATTGCTCATATAGAACTCATTCAAACAACAGCTATAACTTCTAACAAGCAAACACTCACCTCTAAATATCATTGTGATTTTGGAAATAATAACCAACCAATGTGACTTTTATACATAATCACCAAATCCCCTACAATCGTGATATTTTAATCAAACCCAAATGTTAACCAGCTGTGACAGAATTTACTAACCAACACCCTCCTAGCCCACTAGATGTCCTGGTAGAACAGTAAAGTCAGTAGTTGAATGAACAAAATAATAACACAAACTGCAAGCATAAGTTTTATAAAAGATAATTAAAAGGGTCTGTGTTGTTATTTTAAAAAACGCCAAAGTTTCTTACATTGGAATGTAAGGACAGAGAAGACCACTGACCAGATAACACAGGATCCCTCTTTCATACGTTCAACGCTAGAACATAGTTTGGATCGATGGGTAAAAGTGGGGATACACACCATTTGATATCTGTTATGAGATGGGATTTAAAACAAATGTCACATTCCTCCAACGAAAATGTAGTCGATCAAGTTATGCTTGTTATGAGACATTGAACAAGTTTACTCCAGCTTTTGCCCTGCACAGACAGTGGGGAGGTTTTCGTACAGTGAAAAACTACTGTGCCATATAGCGGGTCACAATGATACACCCTATGACAAAAACCTACCTATTCTTCTCACTTATGCACTCACTATGGTACCTGACAATTGTCACAGAATGGTGAGTTGTGTTCTACACAGGGTGGTAGGGGAGAGCACTTCTGTGTATTGTCTTGATAAGGAGCACAGCTGTTTTGGGGATTAGCTAAGCACCGGGCATCGGTCAGTTAGTCAGTGGGCTATTTAAGTTCCCTGGTTAGTATCAAGGGGGCTTGGTATTGTTATTGTTACACCACGTTCCATGTAGGTGAATATTGTATGTAAAGTCTTCACTTGTAAGGTCGTGCACTGTTTTTTGTAAACATTATAGTCGCTTTGTGTAAGCCATTTTTTTTTACTTTACCGTGTATGTTTCCGTTTTGTGTTATGTGTTTGTTTTATATTATTAAAACCCACCACAATCTTGATTATCCCACTCTGCACATGGCTCTCTCCACACTTCGCTGAAAGATACCGTGACATCAATATTATACAGAGTCTTTAAAATGTCATTTGTGTCTACTTTTTTGCACCTAAATTAATGGTTGTTGAAACTGTTTTTTTATTAAAAGAGTTATTAATTATTGCACCTAAAATTTGTCCACACTAATTAGAACATTTCAGGGAAATAAAATCATTAACATATAAAATTAGGACAGAGATTTTTTATTGTTTGTGTAGTCTGTGAAATATGTAATCTAATACAGAATTATCCATCAACAGTGTTTGAACTTGGTAAACATGACACAGGAGGCTTCAGGGAGTTTTTGTAATGGCGTCAGTCAGTGTGTACCACGGGGGGCACAGTAATAAAGTTCAATACAAAAACCTTTGTACAATAAGAAAGCACAAGATAAGTTTACTATCTGCCTACTGGAAGAGCATGTTGTGTTATTTCATGAGACTCTTTCTGATGTAATACTCATGTACATATTTCTTGTCCTCTACAACTCCTTTCCAAATTATCAGGCTTACTTGTTTTAGTATGACTGTCTGTAAGTATACAGTTTAGCAAACATTGATTTGTCTATCTTGACATGTATTGTTGCAGGTTAGTTAATCTATTAACATATATCCAGTGGCCAACGCATAAAGTGTATTTACAGAAGATATGTAATACTACATCTCACAGTTATATAAAATCAAAATATATGTACAGTATGTGTCCAATGTAAATATATTGAGTATTGCTAATAATCACTGATATAAATACAATGATGTAGAAAACACACGAGTGGGCTTTAGACAGTGAAAGTAAGGGCATCAATGATATGATATGGTTTTACACAATCAGCATCACTACAGTTTAAACTTTCTAGACCAGAAAGATGAGGTTTTATACAGAGATGAAACACTATGACGTATACCAGCCTGAATGATACAAACCATAAAAACATTAGCAGTATGCATTGTTTTACATTATTAGTAATTCTGCAGCTATGGGTTAGAACAAAATCCATGTATGTGTAAACAAACTTGGCAATCAACCTGATTCTCATTAGCACAGGGTTAGGGTTAGGGTGAGGTCGGAGGCATAGTTCGTTTTCTTATAAATATGCTTCACCTGTTTGATAGATTTATAGGTAGTGGTTGAAATTCAGCTTTTTGTTGTCTTCTAGTTATTAAGAAAGATTTGTGTTTCAGGAGAAAAAGTTTCTATCAAGTTTTTGCACTGGCATGTATCACTGTGTATGGAGTGGGGGCACAATGATTTCTACTAGTACAAAAACCTAAACACAGAGTGAGCAGTGAGTGTCACGACTGGGTGAGGATGCAAGAAGAAATGGGAGCCAGACACAGAAGTGGTAGCGCTTGTGGGGATTTACCAATAAATGAAATCAACAGCAGAAAACCAAATGTGCGTAAAATCAACGGTACTCACTAATACGCAAACAGGGCGACATAGCGCATTAAACAGATATCCTTCCTTGTATTGTCTCACGTACAACAGCTCAAATGACATGTAACAATACCACACAAAGATGCCATATACCTATATAGATTATCCTAATGAGGGGATGGGCACCAGGTGTGTGAGATGACAGGACAATTACGTGATTAATTAGCCTGCAAGCTGACAATTCTGGAGCTTCGGGGGGAGTTATGACAGCGAGTGAGGTTTTTGTACAGTGAAAAACTACTACCTGACAACAAAGGCATACAGATTCTTTAAAATGTCAATTTTGTCGCCTTTTTTAGCACATTAATTAATAGTTGTTGAAATTATATATTTTTATTAAAAACAGTAAATAATTATTGCATCTCTTTGCACTGCTCTTTGGCACTTCTGGTTGGGTGCAAACTGTTGTACTGTACTTGTACTGTCCAATGAAAATAATCAGTCTGAATCTAAGTTGAATCTAACCATATATGTGTTAAAGATAAATGGATCAAATTCAAGAAAACAAAGAAATGTACCTATAACATTGGGGCATTCTGTGAAATATGTAATCTAATACTGAATCATCCTTCAATGGGTTTTGAATATGGTAAACATGACTTAAGAGGCTTCCGGGAGTTTTTGTAATGGTGTCAGTCAATGTGTACTACAACAACCACAGTGATAAAGTTCAATACAAAAACCTCTCCATAATGAGGAGGCACAAGTAAAGTATACTATCTGCACACTGGAAGAGCATTTAAAACTGATATTAATTTAATTGTGTTATTTCATCAGACTCTTTTTGATTGTCACGGTTGTGGTGAGTTTTGTTTCAACACAGGGCTGTTATTGGGGTCTCGGGTGATTGTATTGTTGTTAGCACGGCTGGGGCTGGTTAGCAATCACTGGGGCTATTTAACACTGTAGGTTGGTTTGCACTTGGTTGGTTATTATTTCAAAGTCACATTCATTTTGGGTAACACTTTGCGGTAAGGGGACATGAATTATCATGAATTCATGTATGAATTAATGCATGAATTATGCATTAATTCATGCATTGATATCTCATGAATAATCAGTAAGTAACATGAGTTCAACGTCGTTTCTTCATGACTTCATGGATGACCAACACCTTAACTAAAACATGAATTAAGATGGGTCATCATCATGATTTATGATTTAGTACGCATGATCATCATGAATTCATGCATAAATACGCATTAATTCATGAATGTAAAACTACTCTTCAAATTATTAAAGGAATGTACAAAAATCCACATGCTAACCGTATGGATGATTACAAGCTAGGACAGTATATCAATTAATGGGAGAACTGTTTTTCTGAATTATGTTTTGAGTTTACAAGCATGTTCATGTCTTCTTCATAGCCTGCAAGTAAATGGACAGACCCTAAAATAAATAGACCAATAGCACAGCTCATAGCACATGAATTATGTCCAAATTCAAATAAAGTAGTCATCATTAACTAAGCATTTTCTTTTTAAGACTTCATCATGTGTGTTTACACCAGAAGAAACTCATACTACGTCTCATAGTCACATATTTTGAGTATTACTAATAATCATACAATTCTGTAGAAAATACACCAGTGGATTGCTTTAGACAGTGAAAGAAAATGGCATTTATGATATGGTTTTACACAATCAGCATCACTACAGTATAAACTCTCTAGTCCAGAAAGATGAGGTTTTATACAGAGATCAAACACAGTGAAGTATAACAGCCTCAATGATACAACCTTAGAAAAACCATAGCATTATTCATGGCTTTACATTAATAGCACATGAAACAGGTGGGACGTATACTGTGTTTTCTTAAACATTTGCTTCACCTGGTTGATTTATTTGTAGATTGTAGTAGTTCAGATCCTGCTTTTTGCTGTCTTCTAGTTATGGAGAAACATGTGTTTCAGGAGAAAAGGCCATTTATATCTGGTATGAGTTATTGCGCTGGCATGTATCACTGTGATATACTGGGGGGTGGGGCACAATGATTTATACTAGTACAAAAACCTAAACGTAAAAAAGTCAATCTGTACTGAAGGAATATGCACATATCTATGGTTTGAATTTGATTTATGGCCACAGAAAAAAGGCTTTCCTATATGCTATGTTATTTTAATATATACATGTTTTTTAGAAATCCCTTTTTAATAATCACATTATGTTTAATCTATTAAGATTATCATTTGTCTGTCAAATTGGGATGAATGTTGAAATATGTCCTGAAAACCTAAAAAGCTGAATTATACATTTATGTTGCAAAATTATGTACACATAAACAGAGATAGAAAAATGTATGATTTAGGCTGCCATAAAATCAACACTTTACATTGAAACTAGGGGCAAGTGGGGTTTTGTAATAAAAAGTATCACTTTTAATGGAGGCAGTCAAAATGGTACAGTCTAAGATAACTCAGCAGATCTGTAATGCTTGCCTGATGGCAGGGGGGCAAACAGTTTATGACTCAGGTGTGATAATGCCACACGCTCTACGCAATTTACTAATTTACTGGTCTTCTCTGTCCTTGCATTCCAATGTAAGAAACTTTGGCGCTTTTTAAAATAACAACACAGACCCTTTTAATTATCTTTTATAAAACTTGTGCTTGCAGTTTGTGTTATTATAATTTTTTGTTCATTCAACTACTGACTTTACTGTTCTACCAGGACATCTAGTGGGCTAGGAGGGTGTTGATTAGTAAATTCTGTGAAATATGTAATCTAATACTGAATCATCCTTCAATGGGTTTTGAATATGGTAAACATGACTTAGGAGGTTTCAGGGAGTTTTTGTAATGGTGTCAGTCAATGTGTACTACAACAACCACAGTGATAAAGTTCAATACAAAAACCTCTCCATAATGAGGAGGCACAAGTAAAGTATACTATCTGCACACTGGAAGAGCATTTAAAACTGATATTAATTTAATTGTGTTATTTCATCAGACTCTTTTTGATTGTCACGGTTGTGGTGAGTTCTGTTTCAACACAGGGCTGTTATTGGGGTCTCGGGTGATTGTATTGTTGTTAGCACGGCTGGGACTGGTTAGCAATCACTGGGGCTATTTAACACTGTAGGTTGGTTTGCACTTGGTTGGTTATTATTTCAAAGTCACATTAATTTATTCTTGTGAGTGTTTTGGGTAACACTTTGCGGTAAGGGGATATCATGAATTCATGTATGAATTAATGCATGAATTATGCATTAATTCATGCATTGATATCTCATGAATAATCAGTAAGTAACATGAGTTCAACGTCGTTTCTTCATGACTTCATGGATGACCAACACCTTAACTAAAACCAGAATTAAGATGGGTCATCATCATGATTTATGATTTAGTACGCATGATCATCATGAATTCATGCATAAATACGCATTAATTCATGAATGTAAAACTACTCTTCAAATTATTAAAGGAATATACAAAAATCCACATGCTAACCGTATGGATGATTACCGGCTAGGACAGTATATCAATTAATGGGAGAACTGTTTTTCTGAATTATGTTTTGAGTTTACAAGCATGTTCATGTCTTCTTCATAGACTGCAAGTAAATGGACAGACCCTAAAATAGACCAATAGCACGGTTCATAGCACATGAATTATGTCCAAATTCAAATAAAGTAGTCATCATTAACTAAGCATTTTCTTTTTAAGACTTCATCATGTGTGTTTACACCAGAAGAAACTCATACTACGTCTCATAGTCACATATTTTGAGTATTACTAATAATCATACAATTCTGTAGAAAATACACCAGTGGATTGCTTTAGACAGTGAAAGAAAATGGCATTTATGATATGGTTTTACACAATCAGCATCACTACAGTATAAACTCTCTAGTCCAGAAAGATGAGGTTTTATACAGAGATCAAACACAGTGAAGTATAACAGCCTCAATGATACAACCTTAGAAAAACCATGGCAGTATTCATGGGTTTACATTAATAGCACATGAAACAGGTGGGACGTATACTGCGTTTTCGTAAACATTTGCTTCACCTGGTTGATTTATTTTTTTATTGTAGTAGTTCAGATCCTGCTTTTTGCTGTCTTCTAGTTATGGAGAAACATGCGTTTCAGGAGAAAAGGCCATTTATATCTGGTATGAGTTATTGCGCTGGCATGTATCACTGTGTTATACTGGGGTGGGGCACAATGATTTATACTAGTACAAAAACCTAAACGTAAAAAGTCAATCTGTACTGAAGGAATATGCACATATCTATGGTTTGAATTTTATTTCTGGCCACAGAAAAAAGGCTTTCCTATATGCTATGTTATTTTAATACATACATGTTTTTTAGAAATCCCTTTTTAATAATCACATTATGTTTAATCTATTAAGATTATCATTTGTCTGTCAAATTGGGATGAATGTTGAAATATGTCCTGAAAACCTAAAAAGCAGAATTATACATTTATGTTTCAGAATTATCTACACATAAATAGAGATAGAAAAATGTATAATTTTGGCTGCCATAAAATCAACACTTTACATTGACACTAGGGGCAAGTGGGGTTTTGTAATAAAAAGGTATCACTTTTAACGGAGGCAGTCACAATGGTACAGTCTAAGATAACTCAGCAGAAATGTTGACCATTTAGATTGGATTAGATTCAACTTTATTGTGGATTGTGAATACTTTGCATTCAACTAGAAGTACAAGAGAGCAGTGCAAAAATGATATGCAGGGCAGTGTGTCAATGTGCCAATGTATTAGTCAAATGAGTTGGAGTACCATATAAGGATGTGCAATTGACATGGATAAGTAAATGTGTCAATGTGCCAATGTATTAGTCAAATGAGTTGGGAGTGTCATGTAAGGATGTGCAATTGACATGGATAAGTAAATGTGCAGTTATTCAGTTCAACAATGTAGCAGATTGCAAATGTACAGAGGGCAGTACAAGTGTAAAACATCTGTTCAAGTGGTAAATGGATAGAATTAAATGGATAGTACAAACAGTAAGTATTGTGCAAATAGCAAATATAACAAATAGGCTAGCAGTGTGTAGGGCAGGAGGGAGCAATGAGGCGTACAAACAGAATGCAGTTACTGAAGGGTTTCAGAATTCAGGATGTTAACAGCAGTTGGGCAGAAACTATTCCTAAGCTTGCTAGTGCCTGTAGAGTAGAGATCTGTAACGCTTGCATGATGGCAGGGGGGCAAACAGTTTATGACTCAGGTGTGATAATGCCACACACCAATAATGCGCTGGGCGGTTTTCACCACCCGCTGCAGGGACATTCGGTCGGCCACAGAGCAACCATTTTACCAGACTGTCGCACCATTGCTTAGAATGCTCTCAAACGTGCAGCGGTAAAGGTTTACCAAGATGTTGGTAGGTGCTGTTGTGCCTTATTGACAAGGGTTGTGGTGTTCAGGGACCAGGATAGGTGATTGGAGATGTTCAAACACAGGAATTTGTAGCTGTCCGCGTGCTCCACCATGGACTCATCAATAAGAACTGGAGCATGTATACTGCTTTTTGCCTTCCTGTAATCCACAATAGGTTCTTTGGTTTTCTTGGCATTGATGCCCAGGTTGTTATCAACGCACCAATACAGTAGGTGCCTGACCTCCTTTAGGCATGACGCAGTCGACTGACTCGGCACTGGCACAATGGTTGTGGTCTTGAAGCAAATGTAGACAACACATTGACAGGTTTAAAATGTCTGTGAAGACCCCTGCCAGCTGCCCGTCCGGACCAACCGACTTGTGTGCGTTTAGACTGCTAAGTGCAGAAGATACGTTCGAAGATACTCGTTCGTAATGAAGACATCAATGGCTGAGAGATTTAGGGTGCTTGGGTAGGACTGTTCCTTTCATAAAGAGTTTTTGAAAAGTATGGTCAAATTTACACGTGTGTTCAAAATATGAGTGCCTTTTTACCTGTAATAACCAGTTATGTGGTTAATAATCATTGGACATCAGTTTCAGTTCAAGTTAGTGTTTTCCGACGTTCACGGTGTGTTTTACGGTGTGTTTTATTGTGTAATAATAAGCCTGTCTTTTGAATGGATGCATATATGGCTTTCCTGCACTACACCTCCTCAGAACGTGACAGCAAGAGGTATAATCCATCATCAACAGCACATGCTAATGAAATTCCAGGCAATCCGGTGCAGAGGCCCCCACGATGTCCACCGAGACCCTCTCAAACAGCACCTCTATGACGGGGAGGGGCACTAAACGGGCATGTGGCGGTCATTGATGGGGGTTGCGCTGGCTATCTTAAACAAATGCTAACCTTGTAGAAATTGTTAATTAGTGAAAATACCTAATTTAGTGAGCAAATACAATGTGAAGCTATTAATGCTGATGACTAATAAGAGATCTAGTGGGAACATTTTGACCTTGTGGTATGGAGTAACTAGGTTTGATATTATGAATGTAGGTCTGAGCAGCAACAAACAGGAAACTAGCCATGTAATGTAACACACTGAGGGAACAGGTGCTTCCTCATTACTCTACCAACCCTGACAAAAACCTCCAGACTCATGGTGGATAGAGATATCGGATACCGCTGTTATGTATAATAGCAATTCAAAAAAGTATTCCAAACTGAATCCGGAGGAAAGAAGAGAGAGAACCTCTGCTTGCACAATTAACAGTATTTATTAATTTACTTGCAAGGAGAACCACATTACACTGAAGGCTCAACAGCATTGCAATATAATTCTGAAGTCTTTGCACAAAACCTCAACATAGTAAATACACTCTTGTTGGTATTAAATGGAGGAGTTAAGTTTCAACACATTAACCCGGTTAACCTTATAATGACATGCACACCTTATCTACTACTATCACTCTTACCAAAAAAACATGAAACCTCTCCACCCCTATTTCCCCTTCCTGCTGAGGGCCATGTAGTAAGGACCCCTTTAACCTAGAAGAGGTCAAGCACAAGTGATTTAAATTACAATCTTACAGAACATCCCTCAATCAGCAGTTACAAACCCTCTCTTGACTGAAAGATTAACACATTGTCTAGAATCAACACTCCGCATCTCCATCTGGCTTTTATGACTGTCCCTTCAGTAAAGAATATATCCTGCAGAAGTGAACGATTACATTCTGTTCACTTCACGCACTCCTTAACTAATTCTTTAAAGTTTTTCTACAACATATGCGTGATGACTAGTGGAACTCTGCGTTGGAACTCTGTGTTTGGCTCTCCACTGCACTTCACCATTGACTCGTGACCATGTTATAGAACAAACTACAGATTTCACTCTCCAGGTCAGAGAGCTTTAAGTCTTTAGCAAATACACATACTGATATACACACATACTGATGATACAAAACTGTATGGCCAACAGCCTAATATGCTGTTGGTCCTCCGCATGTGCCACCGAATGCAGCGCAGACCCACCAAGGCATGAGCTTTACAAGACCCCTTGAGGGGCCCTGTCTTAACTGGCACACAGATATTAGCAGCAGATCCTAAAGTTGGAGCTGCTATGGATCGACATTGTTGGCCCATGCGACAAGTTGAGGGTAGGCGCAGAGCTGGCGTGAAACATTCATTCCACAAGACCACAAAAGAAGCGGTAGCAACCAAGGACAAAACAATGAACCACATCAGTCGAGTGCAAATGGTCACTTATATAACCTCCCAAATTAAAAGCAACGCAGGAGACCTGCCTCTAATCCAGAACAGCACATTTGCCAAGAAGACCCCCATAGTAGTGAGAGTTCAGCACATTGGATTAGGAAACCAGGAAAAGGCCAGGAAAACACCTCGAACCAGGTCCGAACAATGTGCGCAGTGTGGCAAGGCGCATTATCCTTCTAAAAGAGACTACGGGCATTAGAAATTGCCATTACCATGAAGGGGTGTATCTGGTCTGCAACAATGTTTCGGTAGGTGGCATCAAACCTACAATTACATGAATGCCTGGACACAGGGTTTTCCAACAGAACATTGCCCAGAGCATCACACTCCCTCCACCGGCTTATCATCCACCAACTGTTGCATCCTGACGCCAGGATTGCTAACAAGCCCCAGCCGGGCTAAAAACAAAACAATCACCCGAAACAGGAAGTGCACCCCAGTAAACTTCCAGTGTGGAACAACACTCAACACACCATTGGCAAATAATGTCTAACAAAGTCGAGTTAATGTCACACAGAGTCTATCAGCTCTATCAATATTGTACCCGGAAAACTGAACTTCAGAATCTGGCATAGAATCCCACAGCCACTTTCAGATACAATAAGTATGTCAACATTTGAATGAGTGACCAAAATTTCAAAGTCCAATTTTTGGATCAGACTTCTGGATGAACGAAAAGGCGTCGGCGATCTGTTTCAAGGGTTTAAATTTAATTTGAGATAATATAACTTTTAACAATTATAAGTTTTAACGATTCCCTGACTACAATTTTAACAATGTGGTCAGGGAACTTTCCAAGGACAGCCTGTTTTTTGCCCATATGTCCAAAATTCACACCAGGAGACCGCCAAAGACACAATATCATGGTAATAATAAAGCCAATATTAATAATAAATAATTCATATTGATGAGTACTGGGCTGGTTCGAGGTCAGGGACAGAAAAGGAGCTGTACTGGGAAGGCAGAGCAGAAAGAAGGTAATGGAGAACAGGGAGCTTGAGAAAAACAAAACGCTGGAAACACATGTAAAGACCATCTAATCTGGCAATGGGAGAACAGGAAACACATGTAAAGACCATCTAATCTGGCAATGGGAGAACAGGAAACACATGTAAAGACCATCTAATCTGGCAATGGGAGAACAGGAAACACATGTAAAGACCATCTAATCTGGCAATGGGAGAACAGGAAACACATGTAAAGACCATCTAATCTGGCAATGGGAGAACAGGAAACACAAGTAAAGACCATCTAATCTGGCAATGGGAGAACAGGAAACACATGTAAAGACCATCTAATCTGGCAATGGGAGAACAGGAAACACATGTAAAGACCATCTAATCTGGCAATGGGAGAACAGGAAACACATGTAAAGACCATCTAATCTGGCAATGGGAGAACAGGAAACACATGTAAAGACCATCTAATCTGGCAATGGGAGAACAGGAAACACATGTAAAGACCATCTAATCTGGCAATGGGAGAACAGGAAACACATGTAAAGACCATCTAATCTGGCAATGGGAGAACAGGAAACACATGTAAAGACCATTTAATCTGGCAATGGGAGAACAGGAAACACATGTAAAGACCATCTAATCTGGCAATGGGAGAACAGGAAACAAATGTAAAGACCATCTAATCTGGCAATGGGAGAACAGGAAACACATGTAAAGACCATCTAATCTGGCAATGGGAGAACAGGAAACACATGTAAAGACCATCTAATCTGGCAATGGGAGAACAGGAAACACATGTAAAGACCATCTAATCTGGCAATGGGAGAACAGGAAACACATGTAAAGACCATCTAATCTGGCAATGGGAGAACAGGAAACACATGTAAAGACCATCTAATCTGGCAATGGGAGAACAAGAAACACATGTAAAGACCATCTAATCTGGCAATGGGAGAACAGGAAACACATGTAAAGACCATCTAATCTGGCAATTGGAGAACAAGAAACACATGTAAAGACCATCTAATCTGGCAATGGGAGAACAGGAAACACATGTAAAGACCATGTAATCTGGCAATGGGAGAACAGGAAACACATGTAAAGACCATCTAATCTGGCAATGGGAGAACAGGAAACACATAAATATGAACATGAACATAATGGGAACATGGAAGACACCTGGTGGGGTTGAACACAATAACAAGACAGGTGAATCAGATCAGGTGGTGACAACATCAACATTCATTTACCCACACGCAGCCATAAATTGACTAGGTGAAACACTTAAGCTTATGGAAGTATTTCCCCTGGGATGGAGTCAACCACCAAGATACTAAACAAACTGGGTTTTTAGTTCAGGGGCCGAATAACAAGTATCACTGTGATTACTACTTTGACTACTGGGGGAAAGGAACCGAAGTCACAGTAACGTCTGGTGAGTAGCCTAACTTGCAGATCCAAAATTTAATTATATAACTAATGAAGAACTGGGTTAGTAAATTACCCTGAATGATTTTGTACTAAGCATTGGTCAGACCATTCATTGTGACTACTACGGTTGCTTCGACTACTGGGGGAAAGGGACCCTGGTAACTGTGACTACAGGTAAAAATTACATATGACATAATTCATATTTGCTTTATCGAAGTTTGACTTTGATTTAAGTGGCTCTTCTGAAGTCTTGAAACATTTATTTTTGGAATGTATTTGCGGTAGTTTATGCGCGTAGCCTGTATTGGTTGGTTGCACTGTGACAATGATTTTGACTACTGGGGAAAAGGCACAACGGTAACCGTTTCATCAGGTAAGTCAATTACTATAATTTCATAAAGTGCGTTAGTGATATTTCAAAACTCAAATAGATGTATGAAGGTTTTTTTAACATTATGATTATTATGATTAATAATGGTATCAGCACATTATAACTGTCATTCATATCCTGGAGAGAAAAAAAGTGGGAGTAACTAAAAAATAAAACGTAAAAAAATATTGCTATAAGTTTTTGTGCATCGCCTGTATTGGTTGGTTGCACTGTGACTGGGCTTTTGACTACTGGGGAAAAGGCACAATGGTAACCGTTTCATCTGGTAAGTCGATTAATATTATTTCATAAAGTGCGTTAGTGATATTTCAAAACTCAAATAGATGTATCAAGGCTTTTTAACATTATGATTAATAATGGTATCAGCACATTATAACTGTCATTCATAATCTGGAGAAAAACAACTGGGAGTAACAAAACATAAAAAAATATTGCTACATGTTTTTGTGCATCGCCTGTATTGGTTGGTTGCACTGTGACTACGGTTTTGACTACTGGGGAAAAGGCACAATGGTAACCGTTTCATCAGGTAAGTCAATTAAAATTTTAGGAATTTGCCCCGAAAAATATAGAAATTGTTAATATATTTTGGCTTTAGGTTATCATCTAGCCTTTTTGCAATGTAAAACTACATGTCTCTAATACTGCCTACTAAATTCAAAGTGTGCTAAACCAACAGTAAAACATAAAATAGCCAACATGTTACATATAGAAAGTTTTCCCAAAGAGCTATTTTTTGATTGAAATGGGAATTAGAAATTGGGTAGAATGTATTTGTCCGCCACAGCTAAAATTATTAAATAATATTGTGCGCATAGCTTTGTATAAAAGTAAGAAAAATTTTATTTGGTCACAAAGAAACAAATAATGGAGTGCTTTCAACTACATGGTCCAAGGTACAACAGTAACAGTATAATAAGATCAAGATAAAATGTAGTTTAATGTCGATTAAGGCATTGTTCAGATTGATATACTACCTAAACACCAGTATATCCAATGAAATATATTTGCAGCAATGAATACCTAAAAACTGCCAATTTACCAATTCATAATGTGTTATTGTTTTAACTTGATGTTACATATGCTTGTATATCCATTTTACATGATCCTATACTGAGTATGAAAGTAAATCATAATATAACAGCCTTTGCCTATCAAAATAATTATACATGATACATGACCTATTCATTTTTATTTTGATCTGCACATTTTATATATTCGGTTAATGTTGGTTGATTTCAACTTCCTTTCATGATGCAGCCAAGTTGTCAACATTCCTTGAAATTGTATTTATTTGTAACTTGTTACTTTTTCAAACAGCCACAGCATTGGCCCCGACTGTGTATCCATTGGTACAATGTGGTTCCGGAGATATGCTGACTCTGGGTTGCATTGCCACTGGCTTCACGCCTGCCACCATCAACTTTAGTTGGAAGAACAATGCCGGAGAAAAACAGGATAATTTCATCCAATACCCATCAGTCCAGATCCAGAGCAGTGGAACGTACATAGGAGTTAGTCAGGTCAGCGTAAAGAAAGCAGACTTGAAAGACAAGCATTGGACATGTGCTGTGGATCATTCGGCTGGTTCAAAGGAAGTGGATGTTAAGGAACCAGGTAAGTCAACTGCACTTATGAAATTAGAAATTAATAAAAAATACATAATTATTTGCATGTAGAAATATAAGTCTATCATTTTAATTTAGTTTTTTTTATGATATGAAACACAAAGTTTATAGCTGAGAATGGTTTTAAAGATAATTAGACTTGTAAATATTTTTATGTGGAAAAATGCGGTAACGTGTAACATAATCTTTATTGAAGACAAGTTGATTTAGTAGGATTTTTCAGAGTTGTTAGATAATTTCCTTTTGATTAAAAATTACAATAGAGTACTAATATGCATTACTGGTATAAAAAATAATATTGAGTTCGACCGCATAACTAATCATAACTAATCATAACTAATTTTAAAACTTGTATGAAGAATGAAAAACTGTGATAAACTTATTTAAATTGTACGATTCTAATTAACATTGACAATCATACATTCAGTGGGTGGGTCTACTTCATTGATGAATTATTCAAAAAAAATAAAAATTGATTATTCGTCAAATTCTTACTACTTATCTGGCTAGACAAATAGTTTTACGCTTTCCATAATAATATACAGTATATTAGGTTTTTTTTACAGAACTTAATGCAAGAAAAAAAAAATGTCATACAACATATTAATAGATATTACGATACAAAAAGTATCTTTGCTCACTGGAATGAAATGACACGACCAACATTTATAGAACAAGCAATGTGCACAGTTCTATTCGGATGTTTGGTTGCAGTTTTAAATCCGGCTGTGGTGTTTAGTCTGGTTGCAGTGTTAAATCCGGTTGTGGTGTTTAGTCTGGTTGCAGTGTTAAATCCGGTTGTGGTGTTTAGTCTGGTTGCAGTGTTAAGTGATATGGTTACAGTATGTATGTGACTGGCCCTGTATATCCAGTATAAAGTGATGAGTCTTAATAGCTTTCTTCTGTCTGTATATTTATGTCCAGTCTTAACTGCTTGATCTTATCAAAATTCAACACTGATTGGTCAACATACATGTTATAATTAGTCAATGAGCAAGTGACAAAGGGACTTAGCTTTGTGAAAAGCCGCGTCCATCTCCACTACAACATGACTTCAAAAATATCGACACATATTACAAATGGACGCCAAAACAAGTCACTATATCATTTAAAAAAACATTGTTCTTCGGCATTTTGGGACATCATACAACTACAACAGGTGCTCTGCTTTGACACCAACCTGCACCCGTTTTAGTATTTTTCCTTTCAGCCTTTGCGTTTCTCTGTCAGTGTCTGCATATGCCTGTTCACATGTGTATGTCAGCTTTATTCAGCTTCTGCATACATATGTGTATGTCTGTTTTTCAGTTCCGCCTACACCCATCTCCCCATCTCTTTATGTAATGGCCCCTACAAAGGCAGAGATGAACGACAATCAAACGGCTTCCTTCGCCTGCTTAGCAAGTGACTTTTCACCCGAAAAACATACAATTACCTGGCTGAAAAACAATAAGCCAATATACGAGGAGGTCACACACTATAGTCACAGTGCCAAAAAGGGAAAAAACACCTTGTTCACCGCGACCAGCTTCTTAAAGGTCAACGACACAGACTGGACAGATGGTTCAGATTTCACCTGCCAGTTTCTACACAAAAGTGGGAACCAGAACAGGACTGTGAAGTATGGTGAGTAAACTGAATTAAATGTTCCCATTTCATATCTATAGTATTTCAAAACAGTGCTTAAAGCTTCAGTTCAAAACCCTTTGAATTTTAGGTACTATCCAGGGACAACACTTGGCAATCTAATTGTAATACAGACTCAGTTTGGCGTTGACTATAACAGCTTGTTTACATTCTGCATAAGAAATATTTGACTGACAATGAGAAAACCCTTGTACATACGTATCAAAATCCTATAGAAATAATGAGTGCATGTTGTTATTTTAGTGGTGATAAAGATGTTTGATGCATTACATGTTTGTAACCTCTTCCCTGTTCCTCAAAACAGAATGTGACAATATTGATATATTCGAGGAGCCCATAGAATTCAAATTTATTCCGCCAACACCAAAAGAAATATACTCGGACGAGAAGATTCCCATTACGTGTGAGGCCACCACAAAAAATAGCGGCTTCTTAAGCATCAAATGGATGAAAGAAGATCACACTGTAATCTCTGAGGAGAAATTTACAAAACAGATGAAAAATCGTACAGTCACTCTCACGACTAGAATCTCTAAAGAGGAGTGGAGTCAAGGGAAAGAATTCATCTGTGAAGCGGCGCACAGCGGTAATCTTGGAGAGTCTGCCAAATACCGCAGGGAGAATGGTGAGTCAACTATTTTGAATTCCCACTATTAATATGTAAAAAGAAATGTAATATAATTGACATGCTGGCATAATTCATTAGATTTTAAATGAGTCATGTGTCTAGGCCAAGGCTCTCTAACCCTGGTGAGCAATTCTCTGATCTCGGTTGTAACTGGCTTGATTCAGTTCATCAACTGACCTATTAAAAGCATAGGTGCTAGATAAAAGCTGTCACTCCTGTGGAACAGGGTTGAAAAGCACTGGTGTAGGTCATTTTATAGTTCCTGAATCACACTTAAACATGTTATCCTATTCATTGGTAATTAATTACTGATTCATTAATATAAACAAAGCAGTTTTGTCCCTCTTGAGACAATTTGAAGAGCTTTGATTTAGTGGATTTGATTAGACTAGGGTATTATGTATGACAAGTAAAATGATAATAATGTATATAGCTAATACTTTAAATGGTGAAACGGTGTCTAAATGATAACCTAAATACTGTAAAAAGTTTCTCTAAAGCTTTTGAAGAGAAATGTAACTGAGCTTTGACCCAAGGCATAACTGTTCTTTTGTGCTTCATAGGCGGACAGAAAAAGCGTCCAGCTGTGTTTCTGCTGGCTCCAACAGAAGACACTAGCAATAATATGGTGACCCTGACTTGCTACGTCAAAGACTTCTACCCCAAAGAGGTTTTAGTTGCTTGGCTTGTTAATGACGAACTAGTAGAAATGGATTCAGGAAAGTTCCAATACGATACCACTAGTCCTGTCGAGACAGGAGAGACCTATTATTCTGTCTATGGTCAGCTCAGAATGAGCACGAATGATTGGGAGGTGGATGGTGTGGTTTACAGCTGTGCTGTCTACCATGAAACCATTGCGAAATCCACAAAAATGCTGGTCAGAACCGTTGACAGAACCTCAAACAAACCCAACCTTGTCAATCTCAGCTTGAATGCCCCTTGCTGCAAGGCCTAGTAGAGACTATGTTGCTGTATGTTGTGTTGCCATGTTTCACATCAATGGTTGTTTGTGTTCGTGACATGAGAAGGTGTGTGTCTTTTATGTGCAGAATAAAAATAAAAATAAAAACATGAAATCAAAAATCCCATTTATGTATGTCTTGTGCATTCCTACTCATGTATGTCGCGTCACCTTTCGTTTCTCAAATAAAGGTAGTTAGCCTTCATTATTCCACCGGTGTTTAGACAGTCACACTTTCAAAACTATGCTAATGCTAAAGTGAAAAGAAACATAATATGCAACCTCTTCATACTAGACATTTTAGATTTTTTCCCCATTCTGCACACGTAGTTGTAGCCTTATAAACAGTAAGTGTAATTCATGCACATACATTTGATTACATTTAGTGTAATGCTAGCATTCCCAACAAAGTGGCCTGACTGTGTTTAGTCTTTTTGTTTGGCTTTGTGTGCTTCTGTTCCCTCTACTAGGACTCGCAATTCAATAAAAAAATCAGTATTAGTCTACAAAGGTCTGTTTGTAGATGCATAAGATTTGTTTACTATATGTTCACAACAAGCAATCTATCCCAAGACTCAATATGTTGAGTCGACGAACATTTTTCGTCTGGCCAGTGCAAGTCCGGGTCACCTTAACAGCTTTATCAATCGATGTTTAAGATTTATTATATTTAGAACACGCGGCATGCTTTCAATATTTTAATATACATCAAGATGAAATGGATACTTTAGACCATGCACAATACCTAAAGCACAACCGTAGCGTAATTGATATCAACGGGATCTGTTCCATCCAAATATTGTCTGGGTAGTAGAACAAAAAACACTAAGAGCGACCGTCTTGACATCCTAGTGACACTATCTTATGTCCTGATGCAGAGTTTTTAGTGTCTACTGACTGTCCAGGCTGCAGCCAGAATGAAATTGAGGACAGCATGGGAAAAACAGCATTCACCTTCATCATACTCTTCCTCATCACTCTATTGTATGGTGTTGGAGCCACTGCCATCAAGGTAATGCCTTGGTTGGGAATGTTGGGATGAAATACTTTTGTTTTAAAAGGTTCCGTGTGGTTGAATGAAACAATACAATTCATTGAAAGGTGGTAAAGCTTTAAGGAAAAACATGAACTAATTGGCGTAATAGTTAGCAAAGACACATATTAATATGGTAAATGGAAAACACTACCAAACAGACATATGGGGTCACTTAGAAAAGTCATTGATTTTGAAAGAAAAGCTCATTTATATAATTCATAAAAATACAGTATATACATTGTTTATGTCGTAAATTTCTATTGAAGCTGGAAATGGTAGATTTTCGATGGAACATCTACATAGCAAGCACGTTCCTCCATATAGCACAGTTTATACATAGGAGAATTTCATTCTGCTTCACAAAGAAAAAGAAAATATAGAAAATAAAAAGGAAGAAAAAACATCCAATACTAAAAAATAGGCAACAGTGTTCTTTAAAAAAAAAGTATATATATATATGTATATATATATATAAATGCTGCTATACAATCATACAAGGATACTAGATGTATGTTTAATTAATTAGGTTAGATTTTTGAATTGTTGAGAGAACAATTTATTCATTTTAAATACAATTACTGAAATCAATATAAAATATGCATCTTCTAATTTCAGGTGAAATGAAGAAACGTTGATTCAGTGTTTGTTTGTTGCAGTGTTTCAAATATTTGAAGTATCTGTTCTCATACTTTAAGTGGACCCACTAATATATTCTAACTGTTTTCATTATTATTAATGTTGATTTTAATGGAATAATTTTACTGTAGACATTAGATTTGTAAATATTTTATTGTACCCTTTACATTCATTTGCTAAATAAAATTCTAACTTCAGTGAAATACAGTGTATTTGTACTTCTTTTGCTGTTCCTTATGTTAATTTGTAAAAATTTTTCACTTGAACACACACACACATTTGGTAGAAACAGACCACTGTTGTCAGTAGCAGTTTTTGTTGTCTCATGGACAATTGCTATGACCAAATGTTTGGAGCAAATTTTTGCGGCAACAAACTCAAAACAATGCGCATTAACATTTTTTAACTAACAAATTGAATTACTTACTTTGCCGTGTATGTGTGTAGTAAGTAACTTTTTAGGTAAGGAAAATATACACAGGAATTCTCAAAGCTACAGTGGATATACAATTTCTACACACGCGTGTTAACGTGCCAGCTTTTTGTGATGTAATTTTTTTTTAAATAATGTGACAATTAACGTACATATAACGTGAACAATTCAATAAAAAATAGATCTTTAACAATTCAATAAAAAAGAGATCTTTGTCTGAACTTATACTTTCTTCAAGCACCTTTTGATCTCATTACAGAACTCAGTCTTCTTCGGAAGGAGTCTATTAGCATGGCACATCTTGCTCATCTGGCTCAATATTTGCCCACATTAATCTTCTTCTGGTGAAGCCATGCTTTTGTGGATTTGGATGTGTGCTTTTGGTCGTTGTCGTGTTGAAAAGTGAACTTTATCTTTAGCTTCCTAACGGAAGCCTGAAGGTTTTGTGCCAACAATGCCTGATATACCTCCACACTTACCAAAGCCCCAGTTCCAGCTAAAGAAAAACAGACCCAAAGCATGATGCTGTCACCACCATGCTTCACTATGTGTGTGGTGTTCTTTGGATGATGTGTAGTGTTGTTTTTGAACCAAACATATCTTTTGGGGATATGGCCAAAAAGTTAAACCTTGGTTTCATCAGACCATAACACATTTTCCCACATGCTTTTGGGAGACTTAATCTATGTTTTCGAAAACTTCAGCCGGGCTTGGATGTAGACCTTCGTAAGAAAAGGCTTCCGTCTTGCCACCCTACCCCATACATATGAATAATATGGGATTGTTGTCACTTGTAGCACATAGCCAGTACTTGCCAAAAATTCCTTCAGCTCCTTTAATCTTGCTGTAGGCCTCTTGGAAGCCTCGCTGAGCAGTTTTCTTCTCATCTTTTTATCAATTTTGAAGCAACGTCCAGTTCTTGACAATGTTTTCATTGTGCTATATTTTCTCCACTTGATAATGTCTGTCTTCACTGTGTTCCATGGTATATGTAATGCTTTGGAAATTATTGTGTGCTCTTCTCCTGACCGAAATCTTTCAACAATAAGATCACTGTGATGCTATGGAAGCTCTCTGCGGACCATGGCTTTTGCTCTGAGACGCAACTAAGAAAATGTCAGGAAAATCCTACTGGACAGCTGACCTTTATTTGTGATTAACCAGAGTCACTTTAAATGATGACATGTGTGTACTGACTTCTATTTAACATGAGGTTGAATGTGATTGGTTAATTCTGAACACATCCCCAGTTATAAGAGTGTGTACACTTATGCAACCAGGTTATTATATGGTTTGTATTTTTCTCCAAAGATTTCCATTTGTTTATCAATAGAATTACATCATACATACATTGCATGCACTTTACCACTTAGCTATCAAATTCTCCTAAGTTGACTTGTCACTTGCTTATGGTATATATATAAAATGTATGAGGACTGTTGACCCGTCAGTGTTGAATATTGAAAGGTTCAAGCAGTTAAAACTGGACATAAATATACATGCAGAAGAAAGCTAATAAAGCTCATCACTTAATGATTGATAAATTCAAATCAGGAGAGTCCCTGGAGCACATTGATGTGTTTAGTTTAACTGTAAGATTCACAAGCTATGCCATCAAATAAAAGCTTAGCCAAGTAGTCAGTTCAAAATCATTCTCATTAGATGCACTAAAAAAACAAACTCCCTAAAAAAACAGATTTGCGCTTGAAAAATAATCTTCTAGATTGAATAGTCCCTGCTCTAGGGCACCCACAAGCTGATCTATAATGGCAAGGCTAAGGTAGTATGGGGTGAAAAAATGGACATTGATCCAAACAATAAAATATATATTTTTTTCTCAAACAATATAAAAACGATGTGTGAGGTGTTTTCATCTTTTGCATGCAAAATAGACAAAACAGTAAATAATTAATGAATCCACATTTTCTATAAAACATAATAATATCATATAAAATAATCTGAATATGGTTGGTGATTGTGAACTATTCAGACATTTACAGTGCTCATCTAAATTGTCTTTTCTGGATGATGTTTGCATAACGTATTCTGCATTAACACATCTGGAATCACTGGGCCTTGCTACAATTTGCATGCAAACTATTCAGAAATAGCTTAATGGGTTATGAAGACAAGGAAAATGAAACAACAAGTATTACGAAATGACATAATAGCTGTTTAACTTTGCCTTGAACGGACCTCACACCTGGCTTTCGATACACATGATTGCACCACATTATGTTTCACTTCTGTTTTTCTAAAACCCTTTTTTGGGACCCGGGTGTTACAACATGCTTCCGTCCGTTGCGTGACCTGTTCGCTGAGGCATGTCCTGCTCTAACACCTGTGTGTCAAAACCCTCCAATTCTAAATCTCGCCATTACTAGTATAAGCTCTTAGGGCCCAGCTAGCTATAACACTATCTAGATAGAGTATCTTAAAAGTCAATACACTCAGCACAAAGTAGGTTTTCACATTTGATTCACATTTACTTCAAAAATAAGTAGTGTAAATTGGCAAAGTAAAAAATCTTTTGTTTACATATAATCATGTCAATCGACTGAATAATAAAAAACTGTCAATGATTCATCACGGCCCGTCATTTTCCCCCTAAATGTAATATCCACTTTGAACCAGTGCAGCGGGTCGATCAACCCAAAATCACCGTGCACCATTTCTGGGAGAAGAATGAATCAAAGTTGGGACTCATCTGTACCCTGAGTGAATTTTACCCCAACGTCATAAGTGTGGAATGGCTGCTGGACGGCGAATCGCAGAATTACTCTCCGGTCCAACGGAAGCTACAGAAGGCAGACGATGAACAAACATACAGCCTTAGCAACCAGGTGGAGCTGGACCAAGAGGCATGGATTGAAGGTTCAGAGTTCACATGCCAGGCCACGCACAATAACCAAAAACACTCAAGCGTAACCAGCCTTTGCTCAGGTGGGTATCAGTGACCGCATAACACCCAGGAAATGTCTAAACATCTGTGAAAATACAATGATAACATAAAGCTCTCTGCAGAACATTAAAACAAGATGTTAGGACTTTTCGGTGTGTTTTCTTCACAGCATGTCCCACATCTATTCCATCCATCTACCTGGAGACCCCCAGCCTCAGGACAGTAATGACACAGGGGGAGGTGAACGTTTTATGTGTGGTCAACACTGCATATAACGCAAATATATCCTGGATTTTTAATGGGAAGGGCAAAAGCCAGACGTTAAAAGAGAACAGTACAAATCAGGAGATCATCGGAACCCTGACTCTTTCCTCAGACGAATGGAAAAACCTGGCCAACATAACTTGTAGAGTTGAACATCGCTGCTTCCCCGCCAAAGAGAAAACCAGCCACCTCAAAGGTTTGAGAGTAACTGTGATCATCATATGTATAGATAAATACAAAAAACATGATCAGATCCCACCAGGTATTCTTTTTATCAAGCCAGATCAGATGTCCACTCCCACATTGACCCCTCTCCTCTGTGTGTGTGTGTGTTTTCAGGAACCACCCTGGTCAATCCATCAGTTGTGATCAGGAGGTCTCTCCCAGACATACTGACATGGGACAGTGCTCTACTGGAATGTGTCATCACAAATATATCTTCCTGTGACCTGTATGTCACCTTTCATGCCAATGGGGTCAAAATCTCTGAAGAACAGTATGTGGATCTGCCTGCCTCCAAAGATCTGTATTCTACCACCAGGCTTTTCTCGGTCCCAGAATCACATTGGCAGAAAGATAAAACATTTACCTGTAAAGTAAATCAGGGATTCTCAAACAGCTGGCCATCCAATTCCACAGGAAAGATTTTTGGTTAGTGAACTTTTTGGTCTTTATTTACCTTGGGATACTTGTTTTGACCCACCTGTTTGAAAGAAGACATTGTTATTTAGCATTCCAAATTGCTAAACTTTAATACCGTTTGTGTTTCTAGATGACCCATCCATCGAGCTCTATCTAGAACCCAGAAATGTAGGCTCAAACACCCAGAAACTTGTGTGTTCTGGTTCGGGCTTCAATCCTCAGATTAAATGGCGCTACGAGTCCAAACACAAACCTGCACCAGCTAATGACATTAGGATAGGACACGATGGACGTGTGGCAGTGACCAGTTATCTCACAATACCTCAGCAGGAGTGGAACGAGGGGACACGTTTCACCTGTGAAGTCAGTGTTCACAAGCCACAGAAAACAATCAACAAAACCATTGATATCTGTGCAGGTGATTTAATATTGTGTGGCTTCATGAAATATAGTGCTAGTTACGCATGGCAAAGAGTTAGCATTGTCTAGGACAAATCAATGAACCCTATTAATTTGAGTTGTCCAATGACCTTGATCTTTTTGGTACATGGCTAGGTTAAATCTTTGTCAGCAAAACAGGGCCCTGGCATGTAGGGTAGTACTCTCCATGACCAATGACATAGGCCTATGTTAAACCAACAACCAGTAATGTATGGATGCTTTTGTAGAACAGTACCTGAACTTTACCTAAAACACTAAATCTCTGTAATTCTTAGTGACTCCAACGTCTTCTCAGAAAGTGGGCATTTACCTACTGGGACCTACTCTCCAGGAGCTAAAGACAGGTGGACTTGTACCTGTTAAATGCATACTGTTGGGTCCCAACCTCCGTGAATTTTCTCTCCGTTGGAAGGTGGGTGGAGATGTGTTTTCTGAAAAAAGGGTCACACAGGACCCCATCGACCATCCAAATGGGACACAGAGCGTACGGATCGTGTTTAACGTGTCTGCTGATACTTGGAACGCACACACACCTGTGTCATGTGAGGTGAGGCACCGGTGTTCCAACCAAGCCCAGAAGGAGAATATCAAGAAATGCCCAGGTAGGTTAATCCAGCATTAATTTGGCATAGAAAATGAGGTATATTACCATGTAACACAGTATATTTCCAACATTTGAAACATATTTATATATATATATATATATAAACTAACGGTTAAAGGTTTTAGAAAAACAATTTAGTAGTTGTGACATAGCCACAGTATATTTTGAGTCATTATTTATCTGACCAACTTGTGCACCAGAGGGTATTGCATTTTTGCACAGTGTGATAACATCTTGGTTCAAGTTGCCGACTCAGGATCCAGCAAAAGAGAGCCAGACCTTTTGCCTACTCAACATCATACAAAAAACATTGCCTGATGAATCAAACATTTTTCAAATTTGGATTGATATGATTAATCATTCCATAACATCTTCTTCCAGTCTTCAGTAATCTACTGGCAGTGCTTCGTGGCTCAGACAAGCCTTTTTGTATTGTATCTTAGCAATGGCTATTTTCTACCACTCAAGCTGTCAAACTTGCAGCTTAAAGATATCTCTTCGCAGTTAAAACTGAGACTTGTTGACCTCAACCGCTGTTCTGATTCTGTTATTGCTTTCGGTGTGCCAGACCTCTTCCTGTCAGTTTTTAGGTGCCTTTTCAGTGGAATGAAACTGTACTCCTTAACTACTTGGCTTTCTTTGCAATTTCTCTAAAGAAAATACCTTCAGAGGGTTATAATGGTCTGTCTGACTTCCCTTTTTTAACTGCCCTTTAAACACATTAATGTGATATGTGCCATATACAACTTCCTGCAGTAGCTACAATAATTTCCAAATAATGCTGATGAGGGTGTAGTAACACAATCTGTTCAACATAGATTTTATGAAGACAAAGGGCATGTAAGTAATTAACAAAAGTTGCAACACCGGTAGGAATTTTTAGCATTTTAGGTAATTCACTGAACTTGAAAAAGTTTAATTTTAATTAAAACTGAAAAAAGTGTTATGAAACTTTTGATCTGTGGTGTATACGTCAAACATTTTTAATGAAGCCAGTCCCAAAGATATTGAAAATTACTCACTGGGCATCTCCCTTTTTTGTGTCCTGATAGATCCGAAACCACCCGTTCTAAAGCTACTGAGACCATCGGATTCGGATCTATTGGGTTCGGAAAACGTCACATTACTGTGCTTAGTCTCTGGATTCTTCCCCTCCGATGTAATAGTGAATTGGAAGCAAGACAACAGCGACTTACCAGCATCCCGCTACTCCAGTAGTCCCCCAGTCCAGTATACAGGGAGTAGCACCTATTACATGAACAGCAGACTCATTGTGCCCAAGTCTGAGTGGCACCAGAACTCCACTTACTCCTGTGTAGTCGGACACGAGTCATCTGACAGACCCATCAGCAGCAGCATAGACCATGTATTCGGTAAGTGCACTAAAAAGTGCCATGTATTCGGTAAGTGCACTAAAAAGTGCCATGTATTCGGTAAGTGCACTAAAAAGTGCCATGTATTCGGTAAGTGCACTAAAAAGTGCCATGTATTCGGTAAGTGCACTAAAAAGTGCCATGTATTCGGTAAGTGCACTAAAAAGTGCCATGTATTCATTAAGCATACTAAAAAGTGCCATCAGTGAGTTTTTATAAACATGTTCTGCTACCCGGTTGTGCTAGATTGCAGAGCTATACAGCAATGTATGTGTCACGGTCTAACTACATTTCAGATCACTATTTAATACATGAAATATAAAAACAATAAATTCATTATATGAATGTAGCAAAAGAACTACGAAAGAAAACATTAAAATGCCAAACAAGCATGTAGTCATAGCAGACACATTTCACAGATAATTCCAGTAGCCTTGAATCACAAACCTTTATATAACGTGTTTTACTTCGCTTTAGAACAAGTGATTCGATTCGTTTGAAAAAACAACAACAATAAAAACGCTATTAAAAAAACTATAAACCATATATTTTTAGGGTTAGGGTAAAACGCTATGACCAACATTGAATCATTGATATCTCTCATTTTATGCACTGTGTGCATAAGGCAACTGACCCGTGACTGTATGTCAGCCCTCTCAATACCACAACCACTCTCTCCCTGACTAATAATATATTTCTCGTCCCAGACTCTGTGATTCCCTCCATGCCAACAGCCAGCCTGCTCCAAGGACCTAGTGAACTAGTCTGCCTAGTTTTTGGCTTCAGCCCATCGGCAATCAACATCACCTGGTTCCAGGATGACTCCATAGAGCTGCTGGAATACAACACTAGCGCCCCATACTGGTCACCAGAGGGAAAGTACACTGTCTGGAGCTACCTGAGTTTGACAAACCTTGACTGGAAAATGGGAAGTGATTACACCTGCAGGGTGACCCACTCAACTAAGAATCTGACCGTAAAAACAATCAAACCAGGTGCAATTGTCTTATATTCGGCACTGTAATCGCTTTTGAACGATGTTAAATTATTGTTTTATGTCCGTTTCTGGCTTTCCATTGACAATTTTAAACATGCTTGGATAACTGAATTTGTTCCCTTACCCATTCAGAAGATAATTTCGACGGGGGCGAGATCTTTGACGAGAACCGACACGATCCCATCCAGGCTGACACCGCCGAGGAGAACTGGAAAATGGCCTCGGTCTTCATCGTTCTATTCCTCATCTCGCTACTCTACAGCGTCACCGTCACGCTGGCAAAAGTGAGAACAATATTCAGTAACTTAGAATTGTAGTATTCCATTTTGCAAGTGCTTTCATCTGAAGCAACGTATTCATGCATACATATCCAAAGCAACTACTCATTCATGCATGCACACATTTGACGTATACGAGGCCTCAGGTATTAGACTTGGACAATACTGTCGATGCGTGCTACGCTAACTCAGACATGCATGACCAGGTTTTTACTGTCTAACTATAAAGTTTACAGTATGTTCAAGCCCATTAACTTGTTTTAGGTAAAGAAGAGTATTAGTTATTGTACAGTATTCAGGGTGTATTTCTTGTACTGATGTCAGCGATGCACGTATTCGCGTTTGTCCTCATAATTATTGGTTGCCCTCTGACTGTGTCTGTTGAGTGATATTCTACAGAGGGAATATTGTTTCTGTTCATGTTTGCTACAATATGCTTACTTATTTTCTTCTACTCTCTTTCAGGCAAGAAAATGACTTCAAGGTGGCTTCCATTTGATTAATCCCAAAATGCAAACAAAAAAACATTCTTATTTCACTTCGCTTAGAATTGTTCCATGTCACGGTTGCTTTAGAGGTGATTGGGCATATTTACTGCTGTTGTCGTCGTCATTGAATGTATACGTTTAAGTCGCTATATGTGCGTTTTGATTTCAACAGTTTAGCGTTATTCGCCGTTCACGGTTTGTTTCATTTTGTATTATAAATAAACCTGTTTCGAACGGATAGCTTTCAACCCGCACTACACCCGACAGTTTCGTGACAATGGGCTCTCCAGATTTTCCAGTGGATGGTGAATCTGTGGTAAATGCCGGTAATACCTACTGAAGATCAGTGTCTTTGCTGCATGGAGTTTTGCCATCATTGAAGAAACGTAAATGTGTCTGGCGACAACATGGCGTTAGCCTGCAACTCTAGCACCGATTTGTAACGATTACTTTATTGTCCAACTGTCCTTGAAATGTATTTTCATTTGCCTGAAATAAAGTTTGTTTTAATTATGGTATTAGTGTCTGTGCATAGTTTCATAAACATATATATATGATGTAACAAAATTATAATCTTGACATTTATATATGTGAAAAAAGACTTTGGTTTGCTATGTGTGCAGGGCCGGTTTTTGACATAAGCGACCTAAGCAGTCGCTTAGGGTTCCTGGCCACTAGGGGGCATCCGACCCTATGGATCACTAAGAAAGGGTGTCTTAAATACGTTTTTGGATAGAGCTTACAATAAGACTGTAGCCAGGCCTGTATGTGTGTTTGTGGGAGATTCTAGGCTTTAGCTGGAAGCCTTTTGTCTGCCTTTGACCACTGGAACATTCCTTTTTTACAATAGGGTGCAGAAATGACAAAATAGTATATATTTGAAAAGGTACAAAACCTCAAAGGAGAAAACTACAGAGGAGAGTGTGTGTGCTGTGTTCAATTCACTGGAGTTGTCCTGTGATAAAGCAACAAGATAACCAAATTATTGATTGAAAGGACAAAAGGGCCCTAAACTGTCTGGATGGCATAGTTAAAAAAATGCCCTAAAACCAGTTCCAAAATCCACTAATCACACATGTATTTACTTTTTGGATACCAGGTGGGTGCAATAATGTTGAGAGAGAACGGAAAACTGTCAGGCTCCTGTCTCATAGGATAAACGTTTTTTTTTGGCTGTTATAAATCTTGATTAATCAGTGTAACACTTTTGTTGTCCACTAGAGTGTGCTACAATACTGCGGTGCGTCTAGTGGTTGGCTGGTGTATTTCCCATGTGAAAGCCCACTCATGTGTGGAAATGGGCACTGGTCTGTATGCAGATGCTCACTGGTCGTGAATAAACTGGACATTTTAGCTGGCTGCGGGAAAGGGAAGGTCCCCATGACAACAGAGGAAGAGACAGTAGCGTTATTCTCCCAATGTGTGCATTAGGTATTTCTGTGAGAGAAAAAGGCTTGTGTTTGATCGTGTATGTGTGCGTGTGTGTTTCTGTGTGTGTGTGTTTCTGTGTGTGTGTGTGTGTGTGGGTAAGTCTGGTGGGTTTGAGGTAATTCACATCTGGGAAGGTAGAACCTGAGCTCATGCAGCCTCATGATTGGCTGGCTTTTGTGTCATCTACCATCATCAGCACTCGGATTGGCTTTGAGCAATGTGGCTCAGAGTAACGTAGAGGACCAACACAGTCACGCTGTTGCCAGGACCGAGTCACAGTACGTTGCCAACAGAGGTGCCAACGAGCTGGCAACCTGGAAGGAAAAAGCTCCCAACTGGCTGCCCATCCACACACATCTCCCTGTCTGACCCAATCTCTCTCCCCAAGTCATAGTCACCAATATACTATGTGGCGTGTAAAAATGGCCAAAAAAAGGACAGAATGTAAGATAAAAAAGACAAGTTGACCATGGTATTGTATAACAATGGCAAGAAGAAAAGATCCAAATAACTTAAAAAATGGGCACAGATGGCAGGAGTTTCAGTGACGAAGCTGCTTAACTGGATAGTGTTTCAACTGGATAGTGAGTGACTAAAGAAATATATCAGTAAATAGGGTACCGAAATTGTGGTTAAAGTGCACATTTGATGACAGTGATGTTGGTGCAGAACTGCAATATGGAAGAAGAATGTACACACAGTGGAATGGACTGTAACAGTGTATATAGGCCATATGTATATAGGCCATATGACTTAGGCTGTCACGTACACAGGTCATTCACACTCTCAATGACTTTAAATGACCCGCATCCCCTGCAGACGATGTTTTGGTCTCATATAATGATAATTATGTGAAGAAATACTGATTTAGTATCAAGTTGGCGTAAAGTTTGCCTGCATTGATTAAACGTCCACTAGAAGAGGAATGACATGTACACATCACACATTTTCTGAGGTGATTTTAAGTAACTAAAGTTACGAGCAAAAGTAGCCTATTTCACTATGGAATAAACGAACTGGTAATTACCAACACGCATGGACTACATAAACCTAACTTTTTTTTTACACTGGGTAACATACTGTCGTCTTTTTGCTCTCGCTCCGTACTTTTCTTTCCGTTTTTGGAAGCCAGGTTTTCCTTTGGGAAGCATCCGCACTCACGCGCACTCTTTAGCTTGTACTATTCGCGCCAGTTTCGGGAACTAGACCAAACCATTTCATGTAGAGCGGGGGGGAGGGGTCGTAGGGGTCGAAAATTACAGCGAGTCTTGTCTGCGTCAAGTTTTGAAAAGTGTTGCCCAAACTATTGTTATTATTATAACTGCACTTAACTATGGTAAAACATTTTTACCAAAAAAAGTATATTGAGGTTGACGTGAAATTGAATTTGAAATTAATTAAATATACCTTGTGAATTTTTAAAAAAAAAAGGAGATCAGAATAACAAAATGCAAGACAACATACATTTACACAATAAATACCCAGAATACAAGAGTGTACAAGGCAATAAGGGATCAAGTGGAGAGTCAATACAAAGATAATACAGGATGAGGTATTAGGTTAGTTGAGAAGCATTTATATAGCAATAACAACTATATAAAATACAAATGAGAGTCTATACACAGAAAGTACGAGTTTACGTGTAGACTATCTAGCAGGTACAGTCATTAGTGTGTACAAATTATATGACCGTGATTTTAGGAGGAAGAGCACTTGAGCATGCCTGAGCAAATGGAATAATTCAAAGAATGTAAACAAGTATGACAGCAGTACAAATAAAAATGATCCACTGTGCAAAATGAAAATGGCAAAAGTAAAAAGAGGGGGTGGATGAAAATCAGATGACAGTCAACACGTACACACAGTGATCAAAAAAGTTCAGACAGGAGTAGTTTGAAAGCAATAGGTGAGATAAGGAACTGGAAGGATGGACAGCCAAAAGTTGTGCAGGCTTTCGGGGTGCCTATAGTACCTGCTTGAGCGTAGACTACATGTAGATAGTGCTATTGTGACACGAAAGCTATAGGAACAGCGGGATTTTGCCTAGCAAAGACTTGTAAATCAGTTAGTACCAATGAGTTAAACACAGAGTGTTAAGGCATTTAGGTTGCAGTAATGGGTGTTGTATGGGAACATCAATTCACCGAGACAAAAATAAAGGCATAAACATACAATTAACAGACACACTGACAGTAATTGTCAGTCAGTTAAAAACAACAGTAACACAATTCTCACTATCTTCACTATAAATTCATCATCATAATTTTTTTAAACTGACCCATTGATACCAAGGCACCTAAATGAAATTTACATTCAGTTTGTTCACAAGCAATATTCCACAATCTTGTACGATGAAGTTTGCACAGATTTTACAAAGTCGCAATTCTGTAACCAAACATTTGTATGAGTTACCGCACTGCATTTTGCTTGAGCGAAGTTGAGCCTGAAATGCACATGTGGATCATTCTTTGTGTGCTCTCAGAGGAGGCTCAGGCCTAGTGACCTGCACAGGAGGCTCAGGCCTAGTGACCTGCACAGGAGGTTCAGGCCTAGTGACCTGCACAGGAGGTTCAGGGCTAGTGACCTGCACAGGAGGTTCAGGCCTAGTGACCTGCACAGGAGGTTCAGGCCTAGTGACCTGCACAGGAGGTTCAGGCCTAGGGACCTGCACAGGAGGTTCAGGCCTAGTGACCTGCACAGGAGGTTCAGGCCTAGGGACCTGCACAGGAGGTTCAGGCCTAGTGACCTGCACAGGAGGTTCAGGCCTAGGGACCTGCACAGGAGGTTCAGGCCTAGGGACCTGCACAGGAGGTTCAGGGCTAGGGACCTGCACAGGAGGTTCAGGCCTAGTGACCTGCACAGGAGGTTCAGGCCTAGTGACCTGCACAGGAGGTTCAGGCCTAGTGACCTGCACAGGAGGTTCAGGGCTAGGGACCTGCACAGGAGGTTCAGGGCTAGGGAGCCTGCACAGGAGGTTCAGGGCTAGGGACCTGCACAGGAGGTTCAGGCCTAGTGACCTGCACAGGAGGTTCAGGGCTAGGGGCCTGCACAGGAGGTGCAGGCCTAGGGACCTGCACAGGAGGCTCTGGTTTAAGGACATGACATGGAGGCCAGGTGCGAGGGACCGGCAAGGTAGGAACCGGACTGAGGACAAGTTCAGGTCAAGAAACCGGCCATGGAGGCTCAGTACAGGGAAGCTGCATGGGCACTCAGGGTCCGGAGGCTCACAAATTCTCTATGGATTCCCCTCACCGTCAAACTCTGCTGCACCCTGGAGAAGTGGTTGATTCTGTCACGATGCTTGTTGTGGAAGGTGGACGCAGGTACAGAGCTTCTTCCACAAAAAAATCTCTTTAGAATGAACTTTTAATGAAAACAACAAAAGAAAAGTGAGCCACTAAACTCTATGCATGTGACTCCAAATACGGAAACACAAAGTGGCCTTCACAAACAAAAACTTAAATATGCTCCCCAATTAGGGCAACACAAGGCAGCTGCCAATAACTGGGGAGCGAACATGAAACACAAATAGAGGGCTGTCAGGCCCTGCTAGCCCTCTAGGACCACTATAAAGAGGGCTAGAGGTTTAGGCCCGGACATCAACACTGTCAAAAGACTGGTGTCTTTGTTACAGAACACATTTATGAAAGATATAATTCTGGTTTTGGTTTCACAACACACATGTTGCTTCACACCACAACAGCATCACATCACAACTGTGACGGCGTCAGGCAACATGTGGTAATCCAGAATTCTACAAAATGTTTGTTTTGGATTTTTTTAATATGTTTTAAAATCACTTTATTCTTTGTGTAAAAAAGAAAAACAATGAGGAAGAAATAAACTAGTTGTCGTCAACAGTTAAGTAGATACGGACCTTAGTACATTTACATCTTTGCCATTCAATTTGAGAATGATTGATTTCAGATCCATCCATTTGGTCTAAACTAAATCCAGAGGCATTGAGACCACTTAAATGTTCTAGCAGTGTCAGACATTAAGTAATTTGCCTACAAATACATAAATTCACCCATCCACAGACACTGAATAGCTTCTAGCTATAGCTTGCAGTAATATAACTGAATTCGAATGATGAAATAGGTTTAGAGTAAACAAAGTTATGTATACTCAATGTAGTTTCAGGGCTATAGCTACTGTAATCTGTATTTTTTATTCTGTGATTGTATGTTACTTTTTGTGTTTCTATTTCATGACAGTTTCCTATTGGTAGACACATTTTTAATCCAAATGATGCTGATTCTGGTTTCGTTAATTGACAACAATGTGGTTCAATCAGAAGGCCAGTCACTGTACCTTCAAATTTTTGTAGAGGTTACCTAGAGACAGAACAATACTGAGAAATGTGTTTGCAATCGTTGCTCCCATTATTTTACTGTGTGGCGGCAGTAAGGGTTCTTCGATGACAGTCAGCACCAGTAAAGTAAACACTTTGAAGTCCCATCAGAACATCTACCAAGGTCAATATTGTTCTTCAAAATAACAAACCCACAAAACAGATCAATTTCAATGTGTCCTTAAATTAACACATGCCGGCATGGAGTATTTTATTTCCGGTCATGAATTGATTTAATTCAGACACATATGTTTTGTGCTGTGTTTCAAGAAACTGGAACTGTACAAACCTGAATGTAAAGTATATGTCTATACATCCAGAAACAACTGCAAATGCATAGATGTAGCCTACCTCACACATTGTTTATGCTAACATATTATTTTTTACTTAATAAAAGTCATACATAATATGGGCATTCCATATTAGTTAACATATTTGTATATTGTAGTCTGTGGTGCTCAAATGACCATGAAATGTGGTTGTTTGGGAAAATATAATAATTATCTCTCCATTCATGTGTCATGTTATAATAATCTCTGCATTAATGTGTCATATGTTATAATCATATATAATCATCTCTCTGCAATGAATATGTTATCTGTTACAAACATCACAGTTTTAATAATGTGTTCTCTGTCACAGAAACTCCAGTTTTGAAAATACACTAGTGGCACAGGCCAATCTATCTTTACAAAAGGTGGTATAAATATTAAATTACGACAAAGGGTGCTTATGCACTGAAATAAACTGCTGGCGCCACATTAAGCCTGCAAGGTCAGTATGAAAGAGACATTTTTATGGTTAACTCCTCAAAGGGAGCCAATAGATAACGGACCATCACCTACTCCTAGAGGGCTGATAACAACTTGTTGCTGCATGATGACCATGAACTCACTAACAGTGAGACGAACAACCCAGACCGGTTCTGCGCATGACTAAAAGCCCCCTGGGAGCATCATAGACACTCTGTACAAACCGGCGTTCGGGGCTCACAAAATGAAAAATACTAGACAGCTAACTGGGTCGCAGTCTGTGGACGTATTGACACTTTCTGAATCCGTTCTCGAGAAGCGTAAAATGCAAAATGTTGCAGTTGTGGATGTATGATCAAAAACTTACGAACTTGCTTGAATTATATTAAACACCATTGTTAAACCTATTATATGTTTTATGTTGTTTTTGTAAGGTATAAGCTCCTTGGTTCTGTTTTATATGATCGACCCAAGACTTGGTTGTGCCTTGTTTGTTTGCACTCTGTATTACGAATAATTATAAATAAAGTTTAAAAAAAACAACATTGTTAAATCCTCCATTTTGGCATGTGTGATGGGCTTGGGAATTAATCATGTCTGATTAATTTGTGCGTATCCTAACAGTTCAGCGGGAATGCAAAGTAACAGCAACAGTACATGTGTAGAATGGTCTGAATCTATTTTGACCATACACAGCCAAGTGGTGGAACAAACCTCTCCAAAAAAAATCCCAGTGGCTTTGCGATATTACTTTCTATTCAGCACACGCACTGGGTTCACTTTAGTTAATGTAGTCTAGACACACACACACAAACGCACACGCACGCACAACCAACCTGCTTCCACATATCTCACACAGCACAGGGGCAGGGAGAATAAAGGAAGGCGGTTTTTGCGTTTGCTGCTGCTGCTGCTGTTGCTGTGCCAATGCGCAAACACACCAAGCCGTGGGATAGGTCTCCCCAAATTGAGGCTGCGATTGAGACGATCATGCGATTGAATGACGAGCGCGTCATGCCTGTCTCTCTCCGTTCTCTGCCATCAGTGACTCGGCGCTCCGCAATCCCCTGGGAACATAGTTCCGCCCTCGACAACTCTGTGATCAGCGTCTCGCTATTGCCTACAATGAATGGCTGCCTGTAGCGAGAGAGTGCCTGGAGAGGGACGTCTACTTCTCGGTTGAAACAATTCGCATCAGTTTCCCAGCAAAGGGGTGAGTGTGTATACCGGGTAATGGCATCTCTGTCTGATTTGTATACAAAAGCGGTGGGAAATGACTGACTAGATCGGTGTCCCTACTGGCAATAGGGAATGGAGCAGACGTCCGATCGTTTCGGAATCTTCCGTGGGGGTATACTATTGTTTTAGGGAGGGTGTGCAATGGGGGGATGGGTTTGTAGGAGGATGGCACCCGTGTAAACTTTTACCACCACCTCTTCCGTGAGCCTCAGACGCCACTTCGTGACTAAACTACTTCGCTGCTTGTGACTTACTTGCACATGTTTCTTGCGGACGTTTCGAACATATTCGCAGCATCGCATATGGAGAATTGCGTTATCTTCAGACAATTATTGGCAGATCTATCGTCACGTTGGCCAGAGGAGCGTTTAGCTGGTTGTCTTCTTGTCTGCCGAAACGCAAACACCCCCTTTTCTGTGCTGCAGTGGTTTCGTCTGGCTCGCCCTCAGCTGCTGCGTGTCCTGGGATGACCTGTTGATGTCGGTAAAATGGATGGCAGTTCCCCCATCCCGAAACTATATAAATAAATAATCCTTGGCGAATTGATTGATTCGCAGACGCCGCGGGACATCTGTCATTTTGTACCAATCGGACGCGTTTATAACTGTGTGGCTGAACGCGGAAGCGGTTGTGGATATAATTACGTTTGTGTGTGAGTGAGTGCGCGAAGTGGATGGCGCGCGCGCCAGGGCGAACCCAAAATATGTTAGCGGTGTGCTGCTGCTAGCTCGTTAGCTACTAGCGTAGCTCGCCCCGGATAGACACCGGGCGCTTTAGGGGCCTGTGGTTGGTTGGCGATTGTTTTGGGAGAAGGCGACATATTTTCAACTGATACGTCAGTTTTTATGTTGCTTTAGTTTTTTGGGGAGGCAGTTGGCAAACGACGCGGCTCTTCTGGATCGCGTGCTTCTTCTCCTCTGCATTCCTTGCCATCCCTGTCGCCCCCTGGTCGGGGACAGCGGTGCACCCGGAGCGGGCAGACTGGCACCCGGAGCGGGCAGACTGGCACACGGCACGGCGCTCATCTCTGTGCACAGACCGCTGTCTCTCCCCGCGTTTGATCTTGCACCCTGGCCACATGCCACTTAAATAGAACAGTACATTTATAGCTAGTAGTACAATACCAGCTATCTATCACTTGAGGTTTGCAATTAAACTGTTTAATATAATGTATTTTTATTGAATGCTGGCTACGAGTGTTGTCTGCATCTGATCTCAATTATCAAAACTAGTCCATTACAAAGAAAACAACTAATTTTTCAGTTATGTTTAGTAGCCCTGGGGAAAAGTAAGTAGTGTAAACACAGGACATAGAGAACTGCAGATCATGTTTAGAATACAGTACACCATAGAGGGCATGCTATCCTTACAGTAGGGGTTTGAAACCAGGAAATGCAATTAGAATAGTTTTGCCAATAGTACCCATGCATTTCGTATTAATAGTATGTAGTGCCTAAGGCAGTAAAATTAGTTTTGGTGTTGATACGGACTAGGAGTGATACTTAAAGATAATGTTGGTTTCACTGTTTGTTCATATACGTTGGCCCTGGTCCCTTGGCAACATCACATACGCTGTGGCTGCATTTATATGCTGGCAAAACCTTCTTGATGCTCTTATGAAAATACTTGCTCTTATGTTGACACTGTGTGGCCTAGTTTTTCAATTCTGACTCTGTGGGTTGGAATAGGATGTGTGGCTGTGTGTGATCCAGGCTGAACTGAACTTATTTTGTACCAAGTCACTGCAGACAGTTGGGTTCAGGCCTTTTTGCCTTACGCTGTACGTATATTTTGCGCTTAGGGCAAACTCCGCAAGCACACTCAGGCTGCGTTCAACTCTGTGTATGTGTGTGTCCTGCGAATTCGTGCCAAACTGTAAACAGGCTGTATTGTTTGGTTTGTGTCTCAGTGACAGGGCATCAGAGAGAGTGGGAGGAAGAGACAAAGAGAGTGCTTCTTTTACTAGTGTGACCAGCTCTACCTCAAATCAAAGTGCTTAGAGATGATGTGGGGCTTTCTTCACCCTTAATATATTCGTCAGGTTTGGCTAATGTAGGGCTTTACTTGTTGAGAAGATTCCATCTGGCACTCTGTCAGTGCTAGCCCATAATATACACCTGGTCAATGGCACCTTGTGTGTATGTTTGTTTTACTATACCTGTGAGGTATGCCGTAGATCATTTTGTTAAATACTCTGCAAAGTCTCCACATTTGTCTGGTCCTAATAAATGAAGAGAAATACTATTTATGGTTTTGATATTTGGATTGGTTTGTTTTGGTTTCTGATGAAATTGAGTTTGGAAATAAACAATCAGGTATTTTATTGCCATTGATTTGCATATTGTCAGTTTGGCTAGTTACAGCTGGCTAATATTTTTGTTTGTAAAATATATCTGGACCCAGTACCTGCTTTTTGTTTCACTTGGCTTCATTACCTGAGGAATTACCTGATGTTATAGAAGAATAGAAGACAGAGGAATACATCCTTACAGACGTCATTGTGAAATATCTTCTTCTGACCCCCTCCCCACCTGCATCACAACCTGACCCTCCTATATGTTTAGAGACTTGGCCTCAGTCGACTGACCTATTATGATATATTGTTTCTAACACAGCTTTTTAGACGTTAAAATACATTAGTGTTATTAGGGTATTGAAACTGGGTTAACGTGCGCCAAGTGGCATAGATACTTGAGCATGTCCGTGTATTTATCTTGTGTAGAGCACGTGCATCTAGTCGTTTAAGAAATATGATTCAATGAACGTCGCCTACGGTTGACAAAGACCCATTCAGTAACGCTGGCCCGTGTTGAAGTCAAACGTGGTGCAGTGTACATGTTGCCAACACCATGCTCTTAGGCCAGCGTGTGCCTACAAGCTAATGGCCGTAACCCATTTTCTGATGCTGATTAGGCTAATAGGCGATAAACAAAGTGTATGTGTGTTGCTTATCTGTTGGCCTCCAGCATTGCTTATTGTCGTTATGGGGTTAGCTGAGGTGGCTTTGTGCCGCGAGTTGTAGAGATGGTGGGAAAGGGAGGGGGAGGAGTTTGCACAGGGAAGCATTATGATAACATCTCTATGATCGAAAGTTGTCTCCTCCTGTTTGTTCTCCACACATGTTTTTACACTTCCGAGCAGGTGAAATAGGGACACATGTTGTCATTTCAGAATGCCTATAACATACCAGTATGTTGTCAGGTTACAGACATAGTTAAACTACCCCACATAGTATTAGATAGAAGTACGGTATTTACACGCTGGGATATAAACACGTCTATAACAGCCAAAGGTTGTATTTTAACTGTAGTACAAAACCAAGCATAAAATGGGCTCTTTGTTGGAATGGCCAATAGAATGAATGCCTGCAATGAAGTGAACTTCACTATACATGTGCAATAGGCTGGGTTTCATCACCCTGTGACAGTTACTTTAGTTTACAGCCAAACGTCTTCCACTTGCTTATGTGGTGGTACAGTTGATTAGGTGCAGGCATATTTGTGCTGCCTTTTGTCTAATAGTGCTTAAATCCATGATGAAAACAGCAATGTGTCGCTTGTTTCTTTACTACTTCTTTTAATGTTTTCTTTCTCCATGTCCCTTCTCTCCGTACTGCAGACCCTGTGGTGGTGTGCGTAGCGCACGATGGCCCAGACCCTTCAGATGGCGATCCCCAACTTTGGCAACAACGTTCTGGAGTGTCTGAACGAGCAACGTCTCCAAGGGCTCTACTGTGACGTCTCCGTAGTTGTCAAGGGACATGCCTTTAAGGTGTGTCTGGGTGGGTGTGTGTGCCTGGGTGGGTGTGTTAGTGGATTGTGCACCTCAATTTCATTTGCAGTGTTGTGATGTGCAAGGGCAATTACCAACTTTCCCTCTGCCCTGGCAGTAACCATTTGATTGGAGAAGTTTATTGTCACATTGCTGCTCAAATGTATTCAGAATATACGGTTAGATAAATCTGAAGAATCATGTTTTTTTTGCTCTTTAAAGACCACGTTTGAATGTAGATTTGAACTATAGTACTTATTGCTTGTGTATATATTATGACACTCTGTTATTCCTTTACCCGCCGTCCTCTAGGCTCACCGTGCCGTGCTGGCGGCAAGCAGCTCTTACTTCCGGGACTTGTTTTGCGCTGGTGGAGGCAGTGCCTCCAAGAGCCCCACAGTAGTGGAACTCCCACCTGCAGTCCAGCCCCAGAGCTTCCAGCAGATCCTGGCCTTCTGCTACACTGGCCGCCTCAGCATGACAGTGGGGGACCAGTTTCTGCTCATGTACACCGCAGGTTTCTTGCAGATCCAGCAGATCATGGAGAAGGGCACGGAGTTCTTCCTCAAGGTACTAATAATAACAGTAAATAAGGGTGGTTGATATCGTTTTTCACAGACCTTAGGGGTATTTTAGAACAATGGTTCCACATGTTCAAGGATTCCTGTACATATCCGGCGTCTCTAGTCCCGGATTTCTTGGTTCCAGGGTGGTACGGTCCTAATGACATTGACAGGAAATGTAATGAACATAATTTTCAAAGTTCACAATTTTAGTAGTTTGGAAATTGTATTATTTTTACTGCCAACAACAATTGTGTAGATGTTGTAGAGGACTTTTCGTTTCGTTTGGAGTTGACACCCCTGAAAATTTTAACTGGACCCTGGGTCCTGAGCCTAAGCACCAGAACCTCCCCCAGAACCTCTTTTCAATCCACTAATTAGTCTGAAATGTTTAATACCAGGATCGCCATGCTTGATCACTCTTAAGACAAAATACAGAGGTTATAATCGATATATATTTTCCAAGACACATGCATAAAAATACATATATTCTCGTCCCCATTGCACATTCACGGTTTGAGTAAGTTCAGCAGATAAATTATGCAAAACAAATTCCACTGAATGATTTACAGGATCTATTCCAGGTCCAGTTATTAGTTTAATTTTAAATGCATGTTCTGATGTCAATTGGATTTTCTGTCAATAAACAGACGTGCCGGAATCTGGTTGGTGGATAAGCTGTGTTTAATACTCAGTCAGAATGGATAAGATAAATTATGCTATGCTCTTTATTCAGATGTCTCTGAATGATCAATACATACATGAACATGTCATTCGGCATTGATGGTGCTTTATTTGTGTACTTTGTCACAAATCACAGTCGAAGAACCACCACCCGTTAGCTGAATGCATTTTGTTAATAGCAAACGATACCAGCACAGCTCGCTACAGCAAGTTCCAGTTCTGACATTGATTCATGGATGTTTTGCACGCTCCGTATCCAGGTTTCTTCGCCCAGCTGTGACTCCCAGGGCTTGCATCCAGAAGAGGCTCCGCCCTCCGAACCCCAGAGCCCGGTCACTCAAACGGTCACCATCGGCACCAGCTGTCACCCCGCCTCCTGCCTTACTCCCCTGCCCCTGGTGTCGCGGGTGAAGACGGAGCAGCAGGGCAACCAGTCGGAGGCGTCGCCCTACTCGGTGGTGTGCACACCCGTGGCCAAGCGCCTGTGGGAGGGGGGCAGCAGCCGGGACGGGGGCGGAGGCTGCTCCGGGGGAGGGGGTAGCGGGGCCGGCGCCAGGAAGGCGGCACGCTTTTCCCAGGAGTCCGTACGCGGGAGTGCTATTCAGAGCTCGGGCGTGCTGGCGATGGGGATGGGTGCCAGCGGAGCAGGTCTGGGATCAGGGTCTGGCGGCCATGGCAGTGCCACCAACGGGAACGTGGTCTCTGTGGGTAACGTTGCCTCGGAGGGCGCCAGCCCGGGCACCATGAGTGCCTACACAAGTGACTCCCCCATCAGTTACCACGACGAGGAGGAAGAGGAGGAGGTGACGGAGGAGCAAACGGAGGAGCAGTACAGGCAGATCTGTAACATGTACACCATGTACAGCATGCTTAACGTGGGTGCCGCAGGTATGTGCGTGCGTGAATACCTACGTATACTCTTACGTTATGTGTTTGTGTATTCTACAGGGTGCGAACTAGCAGTTTGACTTAGCGGGGTGCAGCTAAAATACATTAACAGCCACAACTGTTAATCGCTATATACATGGCTAGCTATGCTGCTAACATCCCTCAGGAGGTTGAGGTCCATATTTATTGCTAGTACTTGAAACCTGTGCTGATGTTCTAGACTGCTTTGTGGACAGGTAACTCTGCTCACAGGCAGGAAAGGACTATGACAAAAAACATTACTTTGTGAATAGGTGCACCGCTGGTTAATATTTTCTTATATCAGTTTGGCGGCTAGCTGCCTGCAGAGACATTTATTGCACAAAAAGAACGGCTGTGGTAAGTTTTGCTGAAAAAAACAAACATGACAAACGTGCCTGGTTCTTCTGTGAATGCTAATGGGTGATTCTCACGAAATCCAGATTTAGAAGGTGTCCAGCATCAGAATTTTTAAAATGCCCTTGAAGCCAATTTTCTTTTTGCACATATAAGATTAAGGTCGGAACTTACTAAGACCATTATTTTTAGGAGATTAAAAAAATATTTCCTATATAATTATTTACATTTTTCAGATGAAGTCCATAAAAAATTATCATTACCGCAACATGACATTACATTAAATATATGGTTAGAAACTTGTATTTTTGGCTAATGTTAAAGTAGACTTTTATTTCTCATGCTCAAAGCTATGTAAAACTCTGGAGAGATTACTTTTTCATATTTATTATGTTTTGTAATTTCCTTATTTTCTCTCATTACCGAAACATACGTGATGATTTACAATTTCTTTTATTTAATTGTTTTACTAATAGATAACATACACTTTTGTTATGTAGCAGACCTTAAATAAGTAGTGTTGTATAAAACATATATACATTTTAAAACAAAATATGATTATCTTATTATCACTTAATTGGTAAAAAAGATGCATGTTGCGGTAATGAAAATGCCATTTCGGTAGTGAGGATCATTGTTTCGGAAATGAGATTTAGCTCACACATTCACTGTTGACAACCCAATAAAAACAAACCAAGCCACCCCCACCATGCTATCTGCTATCCCAACTTGGGTGAAGCGTTGTCAATGTGTGTGTGTCTGTGTGTGTGTGTGTGTGTGTGCAAGTGTTGGTCAAAACAATGAATCCAAGTTATATTTCTCCCTATTATCACCCTGACCCCTGACCTCTCTTTCCCTATTATCACCCTGTCCCATGACCTCTCTTTTCCTATTATCACCCTGACCCCTGACCTCTCTTTCCCTATTATCACCCTGTCCCATGACCTCTCTTTCCCTATTATCACCCTGACCCCTGACCTCTCTTTCCCTATTATCACCCTGACCCCTGACCTCTCTCTCTCTCTCTTTTCCTATTATCACCCTGACCCCTGACCTCTCTCTCTCTCTCTTTTCCTATTATCACCCTGACCCCTGACCTCTCTCTCTCCTTTTCCTATTATCACCCTGACCCCTGACCTCTCTCTCTCTCTCTTTTCCTATTATCACCCTGACCCCTGACCTCTCTCTCTCCTTTTCCTATTATCACCCTGTCCCCTGACCTCTCTCTCTCCTTTCCCTATTATCACCCTGACCCCTGACCTCTCTCTCTCTCCTTTCCCTATTATCACCCTGTCCCCTGACCTCTCTCTCTCCTTTCCCTATTATCACCCTGACCCCTGACCTCTCTCTCTCTCCTTTCCCTATTATCACCCTGTCCCCTGACCTCTCTCTCCTTTCCCTATTATCACCCTGACCCCTGACCCCTCTCTCCTTTCCCTATTATCACCCTGTCCCCTGACCCCTCTCCTTTCCCTATTATCACCCTGTCCCCTGACCCCTGACCTCTCTCTCCTTTCCCTATTATCACCCTGTCCCCTGACCCCTGACCTCTCTCTCCTTTCCCTATTATCACCCTGACCTCTCTCTCTCTCTTTCCCTATTATCACCCTGACCTCTCTCTCTCTCTCTCTTTCCCTATTATCACCCTGACCCCTGACCTCTCTCTCTCTTTCCCTATTATCACCCTGACCCCTGACCGCTCTCTCCTTTCCCTATTATCACCCTGTCCCCTGACCTCTCTCTCCTTTCCCTATTATCACCCTGACCCCTGACCTCTCTCTCTCTCCTTTCCCTATTATCACCCTGTCCCCTGACCTCTCTCTCCTTTCCCTATTATCACCCTGACCCCTGACCTCTCTCTCTCATTTCTTCTGTAATCCTCAAGTAACACTGGATTACTGTGTATTTTCTCCCTATGCTTTGCCAGACTGTTTTTCGCTGATGCCCTTTTCTTTTCAACTGTCTGTAACAAAATACACAATTGCCATCTTGAATGTAACATTTTGTAAAAAAGAAAAGAAATACATTGTTTCACAGTAAAACTATGAAATAGTAAATAATATTGCATTAATAATAGGTGGCCTATACTGCATTCATACTGCTTTTTGTGGAAGCATTTAAAAAAATAAATAATTAGTGACCACTGCTGGGGGGGTTGTAATAGCTATTTTGTTTACGCAATCTGTTCAAGAAGCGTTTAAGGAAACTATCAAGTTATATTAAAATGAGCAACAGTTATAGTGTACGTGCCTCCTTCATAAGTCTGTTTCTCATTACCGAAACATTGAGTATCTCCACCGCAACAGGCCTTCAATTGTTGCGGTGAATGATAATGGTGTTGCGGAGGATGAGCGACCTTAAACATTCTTGCTAACTGTGGAAGCTAAATGAGAGTTAGCTAAACATTCCCTATCTTTTTATATTTAGACCATAATGGGGTATATAGTAATCAAAAAAATTTAACTGCAACATTTTTTATAACTTCACAAACACATGTTTCAGTAATGAGAACTAAAAAGTCGTGTAGGTACTATGACACGCCAAATTTTTACTTTTATCTGGAGAGAAAAAATTATAACTGGTTACTTGATAGCCATCTTGAGTGTCACAGTCATTTATGTCCCTTACAACAAATTCCTTAAAAAATGATAGTTCCTTGAGCACTTAAACAATGATTGAAAATTGTTGCGGAGGATGAGAAAATTGGTCTTGGACACATTTTTATTCCTTATTATTGGCACTACATTTACCAATGATCACCAAATACCACATGTTTCTTTACTGTAAATGTTTATATTATAACATGCACTGAAGCTTTTTATTTTTTATATTTTTTAAATATGAATAATTCGATCTCAAAGGACCAAAATCCAGTCATGGACACGTTGCGGTAATGAGAAATTTCCCTTTAAATGTTGAAAAAAAACAAAATTCGTATTCATGATTTCATTTGAAATCATGTGCAAAATCGTACATGAAGAGATGTTTATAACGGTATCCTTCTTATTTTGATAGCATTTACTTTTATCATCAAAATGTTTTATGACACCTCATAAGTCTAATTTCGCGAGAATCACCCTAATGTACCAGTATGCTTTTAAAAAATGTTTTGTGGTTGCTAGAAGAAGCAAAGATATGATTTAAGTGTTCATATGCAGTGAATCACCTTAATGGTGTTTGTGTGTGGGTCTGTGGAAAAAGCACTTTACACATGTGCCACAAAGCAGGAGTCAATTCACTCGGAATCACCGTTCTCAAAACCAAATCAAAATGGCAATGTAGTCCTACTTTAAAGAAGTATATGATTAAGTACACCATTGACTTATTATTTGTATGAAACAGTACTAGTACCTCACTGTATGCAAAAATTAGTGCAGCTGTCCATGCTTAATTTGTTAGTAGCTCTCAGGTCTTAAGGTCAGGTCTTTATTTGGTCTCTAGAACCTTTCCATGTCTCTAGAACCTGGCCAAGAAGTCTCTAGAACCTCCTGATATTTTATGTATACATGACAGGTTTTCATTTTTGCCATGTATTAGAATAAATACAAACATCAAATGGGCAATTTGATGAGCAATAGAGAAGAACAATAAATTAAAATGAACTCAAAATAGATTTAACAGTGTGGTAAAGTGTAAGCGCTCTGTCATACGCTTGTGAAAAGATAAATGTTTTTAACATGGCTTTAGAACCGGATACATTTGGGGCACGTCTAATATCTTCTGGTAAATTATTAGTTCCATGCAGTGTAACTGCTGTATTGCAGCTTCACCATGTATAGAGCCCTGCTTGGTTTATAATCTTCAAAAATATAAAAAAATGTATCCAGAGCCCAGACCGTTCAGAGATTCATAGACTACAAGCATCACATGAGTGAACCCTTTGCAAAGATTTAAGAACCGGGGTGATGTGTTCTGTTCTCTTGGTTAACATTCTAGCAGCAGCATTCTGAATGAGCTGCAGCTGTTTTACAGTCTTTTTGGGGAGTCCAGTTAAGAGCCCATTACAGTAGTCAACCCTACTGGAGATAAATGCATGGATTAGCTCCTCTTGGTTTTTCTTTGACACCTGGCCCTTAATTCTGGCTTATGATTAGGGATGGGAATTGATAAGAATTTAACGATTCCGATTCCGTTATCGATATTGCTTATCGATCCGATTCCTTATCGATTCTCTTATCGATTCTCATTGGGTGAGGAAATAATTACAAATTTGTTTGTTTGTATTAACACGCTTTAATATATGATAAGAACACCTCACATACTAAGAGTATACACAAATTATGTGTAGCAACCTCAGAACAAACCTAAAAGTAAAGTCCAGGGACCTATAGATTTTTTCACATTCATTGGTCCAGCCAAAAAAATAAATAAAACTGACACTTAAGTGCCATAAAAACAAAAAAACACAGACGGTAAACAGTCAAGGAAGAGCTTGTTCCTTTGGGAATATTCAACCTGAAACTAAATTCAACTCAACTGACATACAATATAGAAAGAAGTCTTCTGTAAAGACCACAACTATCAACTTGGGCAAATGATTGACAATAGAGATTATTATCCGTATAGTAAAAGTTTACACAATGAAATGGCGCTCACATTAACTAAATAGACAAGTTACCTTTGGCATTTATAGCAGATGCCGTCTCATTAGCTCCGCTGCTGCTTGACTCACTTGTTGTTGTTGGGTCGCTGAGTAGTAGAGAATCAAACACGCGACAGTCCTGCAAACGGATTGCGTGCTGTGTGGCCAAATGCTTCTGCATATTGGAGGTAGTTCCCCCATTGCCGAAATTAAACTTTTACAACTGTTGCAAATGACTGCATTGGCGTCTTTTCGAGTGAAATATAACCACACTTTAGATCGCTTCTGCGTAACCAAAATGCGCAGCGCGTGTGTGACGGTCATGATGACACATTTGCAACGAGCCGAACCGTTAAGCGGAATCGTTAAGCAGGTACACTAACGGTTCCAAGGAATCGATTCACTGGGAACCGGTTCTAAAGAAGAACCGGTTCTCGATTCCCATCCCTACTTATGATGATAGAATGCTAGGTATAAACAAATCAGCCTTGAACATTCATTTTTAAGAAAGCTTCAATGAGGAGATATATGAATGAGAAAAGGGCGTTTTATTCCACTGAAGTTACAAAAAGCAAAACAATGCTGGTGAATACTGTCTGAGTATGAATCATCATATGCAGTATAAGACAGAACAATATGCAAGCACTGTAAACGGATTTGCCACAAACACACCTGACTGGCTTCTCTCCTGTGTGATATCACATGATTCTGTTCAGACTGTGCGTGTGTCCTTCTAACTGAACTCCTTACCAGGAATTGATCAGAAAAAATAAACAACAAAAATAAATAACACTACGTTTACCTTAGGCTTTTTAAAGTGCAACCATAATCAAAAGTATTACTCTCTCAATATTAAAACTGCGAACTTGGTGTGATGGCAGTTGTAGCAGCGTCTGCTTGGACATCAAGATCTGGTCACACCCAACAAGTAGGGATTTTGTGTGGGTCCCTCTCTCTGGGAGCTAGTAAAACGTACTGATGTGTGGGTCCCTGTCTCTCTCTCTCTCTGGTAGCTGGTGAGCGTGTGGAGGCCCTACCGGACCACGCTGAGACCCGGGGTCGTATGAGAGGTCGTCAGGACCTGTCGTCTCTCCCTGCTGAACTCATTACACAGATAGGCAACCGCTGCCACCCCAAACTGTATGAGGAAGGAGACCCTGCGGAGAAACTGGAGCTCGTCTCAGGTGTGTGTTTGTGTGTGTGTGGGGGGTGTGTGGGGGGGGTGTGTGTGTACCACGTTGGTACAGTGAATGTGCTCATGAGCTTTTGGGCAGATTTGAACCCACGTTGGTACAGTGAATGTGCTCATGAGACTTGCGGCTCAGACTACCTGACCACCCTATGACGTGACCAACATTTATTTTACAGTGCCGGGGTTAACATATTTACTGTACTACTCCCATAAATGACCTAAATACATAAATCACCAGATTATATAAAAGACCAGAAGACATCACCATGGATGTTTAAAGTTGATATTATAATGAATTATAATATGACGAATTATATTTGTAAAAAAGTGCCTGAGAGTTGTTGTTGAAAAGACTGGCTTCATTCACTTCCAGGGCTATCTATGCCACTTTAGCCTGTTAACCTGCTAACATAGCATAGCTGCCTAAATGCATTGCGGTCAACATTGAAATTGTCAGCACCAGATACTGTTTCACTTTTGAAAGCAGCAAACCCTTCTTCCCTGAAATGTATGCCCCAGCATGTGTATAATACAAATTCTGCACAGTCCACATACAATACAGGTTATTACAAATATGTACCATTACACCAGCAGTTGCCCTTAAATGTAAATACCCAGGAATTGTAACATGGCCTGATTATACAGTACATTAGGAGTGTTAGGCTTGCATGACTGTGAGTTGACTGTATGTACAAGATAAGGCATGTGACAACAGTGCGGTTAATATTAGCCACGTCAAGGCTTCTGTGAAAGCAGGTCTATGTTGCATTACACGCAGACCTTGTCCTGAACTGTGTGTATGTATGTGTGTGTGTGTGTGTGTGTGTGTGTGTATAACCTCTCTCTAGTCATGCTCTATAATGTCACCTCAATAGAAACCTGTTGTGTTTTTTTTGGCGTGTGCGTGTGTAGGTACGTGTGTGTTCATATCTCGAGCCCAGCTGATGAATTGTCACGTCAGTGCCGGGACCAGACATAAGGTGCTGCTGCGGAGGCTGCTGGCTGCCTTCTTCGACAGGTGTGTGTGTGTGTGTACCTGCCCCTGACATTCATTGGAGAACGTGTTATTGGAGAACGCTTCCCTGTTCTCTAATGGCGTCATTCTGATCTCCCCACGCAGGAACACTCTCGCCAACAGCTGTGGAACGGGGATCCGGTCCTCCACGAACGACCCCAGCCGCAAACCCTTAGACAACAGGGTGTTGCACGCGGTCAAATGTGAGCGTTACAAGTGGCCACAAACAAGCATTTGGGTCGTACAGGCTGAGGTCTGATTTGGTGTTTGGCCTCATCGCGTCTTTTGTCTTCCAGTTTACTGCCAGAACTTCGCCACGAGCTTCAAGGAGAGCGAGATGAACGCCATCGCGGCGGACATGTGCACGAACGCCCGGCGCGTCGTCCGCAAGAGCTGGATCCCCAAACTGAAGCTGCTCATGGCCGAGGGCGACGCCTATTCTGCCTTCCTGCCCGACGCCGTAAAGATGGAGGGAGACGGTCTGGGGGCGGAGCCAGGCTTTGATCCGGCCTCTTTGGAGGGCACAGTTGGTGCAGAGACTGGGGGCTCGTCTGGCGAATCGCTGCAGGGGGTGGGCGGCGATGCTGGCACCTTGTTTTAGATGGGTAGGGAGAGTACAGTGTGTAGTATGATTATGGGATGGGGGAGTACAGTGTGTAGTATGATGATGAGTCGATATATTCCCCCAATCTGTTTTTTTCTCATACCCCCGACCCCTCGGGTGGCGTGGTCCACCCCTCTGACCCCTCGGGTGGTGTGGTCCACCCCTCTGACCCCTCGGGTGGCGTGGTCCACCCCTCTGACCCCTCGGGTGGTGTGGTCCACCCCTCTGACCCCTCGGGTGGCGTGGTCCACCCCTCTGACCCCTCGGGTGGTGTGGTCCACCCCTCTGACCCCTCGGGTGGCGTGGTCCACCCCTCTGACCCCTCGGGTGGTGTGGTCCACCCCTCTGACCCCTCGGGTGGTGTGGTCCACCCCTCTGACCCCTCGGGTGGTGTGGTCCACCCCTCTGACCCCTCGGGTGGTGTGGTCCACCCCTCTGACCCCTCGGGTGGTGTGGTCCACCCCTCTGACCCCTCGGGTGGTGTGGTCCACCCTTCTGAACCCCTGGGTGGTGTGGTCCACCCCTCTGACCCCCTTGGTGGTGTGGTCCATCCCTCTGACCCAATTGGTGGTGTGGTCCACCCCTCTGACCCAATTGGTGGTGTGGTCCACCCCTCTGACCCAATTGGTGGTGTGGTCCACCCCTCTGACCCAATTGGTGGTGTGGTCCACCCCTCTGACCCAATTGGTGGTGTGGTCCACCCCTCTGACCCAATTGGTGGTGTGGTCCACCCCTCTGACCCAATTGGTGGTGTGGTCCACCCCTCTGACCCCTCGGGTGGTGTGGTCCACCCCTCTGACCCCTCGGGTGGTGTGGTCCACCCCTCTGACCCCGTTGGTGGTGTGGTCCACCCCTCTGACCCCGTTGGTGGTGTGGTCCACTCCTCTGACCCCGTTGGTGGTGTGGTCCACTCCTCTGACCCCGTTGGTGGTGTGGTCCACCCCTCTGACCCCTCGGGTGGTGTGGTCCACCCCTCTGACCCCTCGGGTGGTGTGGTCCACCCCTCTGACCCCTCGGGTGGTGTGGTCCACCCCTCTGACCCCTTAGCCTTTTCATCCTCAGCACGCTAGGGGAATCCATGGTTGTTACCAGGAGTCCAAGTTATGGTAACTTCCAAGATGGTGTCCAGGGGTAGAGAATGGTGTTGGGCTTGTGGGGATGGTTTAACGTTTCCCAATTCCCCTGGTTTTCTGATGAAGTTTTAAACCAAAGGATAGAACAGTCCAGTGGGGGATATAATTTAATCGCCCTCAAACTTTTTTTTGCCACCATTCTGGTCCTTTGACCATAAAACCCTCCTGTGATTCGAACAAAATGGTATTGCCCTCAGTGTTAATCTAGTATCTTTTTCGCTTTTCTCTTTTGTGATCTCTGCTTGTTTACTTGTATGTACCATGGTATAGATCCAGAGATGGGGACAACAGGTTGAAAGATAACTGTGAAGAAATTCAAGGGGTACAGAAAAAAATTCGCTTTTATTTGGGGGGGGGGGGCGGAGTTGTATTTATACACACATAGGCACACCCTCCACCATGGCTGTGCCCAGAGGGAAAGAAAGGGATTGTTTTAAAATCTCTGTTGTTTTATTGGATTTTCATCAGCTGTTTTTGCTAAGAAAGTCCTGATGAGGGAATATATATATAAAAGCAGTAAAGGAGATGTGCTTTATTTGCATTAAGACGGTATTGATCTAGTGGTCGGAAAAGTCTTATAGTCGGACCTTTGAGATTTTTGTTAAACTGACAAAACGATGATCTGTTTTTAAGGTGAGATCTGGGCACTTTCTACTCACTGCAAGCCCACATAGCTTATTGTCGTCTTTTCTCTATGAAAATCGTCAAGACGGCCAATCTATCTCGCCGGACTGTTGACTACTATGACTACGTTATCATTTGCCAGTGAGCTAGCCAAGTTTTTATGCTAGCTTAATTGCTTATTCGAAATATCACTGCTAAATGTAAAAATGCACAGCTTCAATAGACTGGCTGACTTTAGCGGCTAGCATGCTAGGAAGCAAGCACGCCCCCTTTTCTGTGTTCGCTTAGTGCTCTCAAGCAAACTACTGAAATCCTGACCCATTATTACGTGCTGGTACAACAAATGGAAGACATTTGGAATAATGGAACGTGCCTTTTTAATTGATGTGGAAGCGCAGGGGAGGAGGATCCTGCGTTTGTTTGACGTGTGGATAGCATGTCGTGAAGGAAGGGGAAGGACGGCTGTGGAAAGGTGCTAGGTCTTGTTCCGCTGGAGACGGAGGTCGAAAATCACACACGCGTTTCCCAGAGTGAGCTTGAGGTCGGGGGAATTGGCATTCCAGAGAAATGTTTTTGTATTCTTCCGTTTTATTTTTGTTGTTGCGGAGTATGTGTTCATTCCTCGATTGTGAATCTATAGCTGATTGTGAATCAATGTTCCTGTGCAGTTGGAATGTGTGAGTGAAGGTGTGTGCGCTTTAAGTGTGTGTGTGTGTGTGTGTGTGTGTGTGTGTGTGCACTTTAGGTGTGTATGTTTGTATATGTGCTTTATGCAGTTTGATTGCGTCGTCGATATGTCTTCCGCCTGGTCATTTTCATTTTTTTTGTCTACATAGACTGTGGCCGACATCCATAGAGATGGTTAGAGTGCACCGGTGGGAACGAATGCATTCTAGCATGGACGTCACCGTTGAAGACATCTGCCATGTTAATGCTCATTTCTTCTCAGGACCACGCTAGTCGTTGGCTGAGTCATGCTGATTACCTAGTTTTGTTTTCTTCAACTTGGTCATCAGTCGGTATCAGCCAATGGATCAGACTGAGAAATGTAACATGGCGTTCTCAAAGGTGTTTGGCCATAACATACACTGTAATGGCACAGATACACAGAGGCCCTCTCCATCTCGGCGCTTACGCCTTTCACATGCCTTCGCATTTTAAGCATATCTTCTTCACCGTTGTCCGAGGACGTTCAATGGAAACGTAGTTTAATAATGTTGACACAGAGAGGCAGTCACACTTTATGCATGACATTTCTACTTCCTGATTGCTGTGGCGTGCGCGTCTGTCACGCTTCGAGAGTCCGTAATTGGCAGCGCTAACCTTTGAAGTTTCACACGGTTCAAAACATTTCTTGAGACTTAACGGGCAAGTCAAAAGCGCCTTCTTGGTGATTTCAACGAGGAGGTGTATGCACCTCTTTATATTAGATGGAACCACCGCTTTATGCACCTTTTGAGAAAGGGTTTTGTGCAGTCATGTTGAGAATCAACCCTTGGGTCATGTCATGGCCTTGTTCAGATACTTTTAAGTCACCCTTTCCCCTTTCTTTGATGTAGGCACTTCAAGGAAGCAAATAACGGAAAGGTGCATTTAGAGAGTATTGGGACATGGTGTTCATCTCAGGAAAATCTGTGGATGTGGGTTCCACTGAGATGACTCTTTGTAAATATTGACAAGCCTGTTAAACTGACTTTCTCCTTTTAGCATCTTCTAGAAATTTCCTTTGTAGGACGTTTGTTATTGTGGAATGGTGTGGAAGTTAATGAGAGAAGTTGTTTTTTAAATACTTTTGTTTTTCAGTTTTTTACTTGGTCTCTTGTATTGTCAAGATTTTATGGAGAAGAGTGAGTGTGGGCTCCCAGCATGCATTTGGCCAACAGATCATATTGTCTCGAGGTTGGTTGAGGTTGATATTGGCTGTTGTGACATTGTGTATGACCGGCGGGGTGAAGTTTTGTAGGGAGGGATGTGTCACAGCTGACTGCTCTGGCCGTCTCTTTCAGAATGTTGTACAGGAAAAGAAATAACACTTTTAAAACCTTTTTAAATCCTTTAAAAGGTCCTACGACCGAATGGTGGTGAACCAACTTCTTAGTAAAGAAAAAAAACTGAAAAGGAAAAAAAGAACTGTACGATAGAGCACTGTATATTTTTTCATTGTTTGTGAAGATGACAATTATAATGGGGTTCGAGTCAGTGGATATGATGTGACAGAATAGGGTACTGTCATTTGTCTTTTGGAGGTATTGACTTTGTGGCGTTCCAAATGCTATAGTGGTTTCAATTCTAGACTTTGTATCTGCTATGAAAGGTGTACACCAGAGTCTGATTTCAGCCTCCTGAACAGACACTTTAAAATGGACACGGTCAGATCCTCTCGACGCCACCTGCAGTTAACATGTTGCACTGCAGCCCAGTACACTGCCTTGGCCACCAGCAGATGGCAGTATTTCCCCCACACACGGAGTCAATTTTAATTTTTTAATTTAACCCCTTTTTAACCAAATTCTCATTTGAAACGATGATCTGGTGAAAAAATGAGGCGAAAAAATGTGCAGGACAACATACAGTTTCACAAATACACACAACACAAGAGTGCAATCGTGTGCATTGGTTGGCTGGAAAGTGATCCACATTGTTGTTTTGTGATTTGAGAAAGCTACTTGTTTAGCTATAGCCAAGTGTTTCACAGCAGATTCATGTTTGTATGTGTGCATGAGACAGGAAAGTTCAAGCTGAATTTCCCTCTCATATCTTACACTTTATGTCCCCCCTTTCTGACATGTTATATTTCTGATTATTATTACACGAATGAGAGGATGAAAGATTTAGGCAGGTTCCTGTCTGGCATAGGCTTGGCAGGAATGTACTGTTTTCACTATATATAAATATGAATATATGTGTGTGTGTGTGTGTGTGTATATATACTGTGTCTATATGTGTATATATATATATACTATGTATATATATATATTTATATACTGTATATTATACATAGAGGCACTAATGAAGTCTTGTTAGTTGTGCACTCTCACAGCATGAGGTATATACCCCAAAACCGCTTATTGAAACCAGTGGAGTAGCATTCCCCATGTGTCGGCCCCTGCACCTTGCCCTCTGTGACCCTGTAGCGCCTGTTCTCTACTGCTCATTCTGTTCTCTATGTTCCAAGTGCCAATAACTTTGTGAAACCCCTTAACTGTGACCCATTATTATTCAAGATAATTGCACATTAACTACTGTAAAGAAAAATCATTAAAAAAATGTTGGTATGGATAAAAAATGAGTATCTTAATAAAAGGTTTGTAACAAATTGTGTGGCCTTCTGCCTTAATCCCCTGAATATGTGTATAACTGATTAGGTTTACTTTCATATTTTGTAAAAATGTATATTTTCTATTCAGCCTTTTGTTTTAGCACTGGGCACGATTGATTTTTCTGGACTAACCGAGAATCCTTTTTTTACCATATTAGTTAAAGTAACTCAGTCTTCTTTTAAATATATCATGGTTTGGGTTAGGCTTCTGCTTTGTATAGTTAAGCCTTAACTTGCATCTGCGGATGCAGCGGTGGAGGGTGTGACCCGACAAAGGTTTACCAAAGTATTCCCGAGCCCATGTCAGGACATCTACTACAGACAGGGATCGGAAGGCCAAAAACCACAGAAGTGGTATTTGGCCTTGCCCTTAATGCGACGAGATTTGTCTGGATTACTTGGATATTTAAATTATATTGTGCGCTGTAGAAGGTGAAATGCCCAAAATCCTTCCGATTTGTCTTGGGCAGTGTTGTTAAGTTATTTGCCGACTCATCTGTTGGCAGATTGGAGAGCCTCGACCTATCCTTGCTCTTGATGGACTCTTGGATGCTCCTTATATACTATCATTAGATGATTGCCTCATATTTCACATCACCTCCTTATTTTAACTTGTCACATTGCATTTAGTCCTAAATTGCTCCTGTTAAAAAAAATTGGAACATGTTGCATGCATCATGAATGTTTACAGTAAAAAAAAATGCAGTTGATTAGGTAAAACATCAAATACTTTGACTTGTAAACAAAAAATGTATGAAGTAGACTACTCTTTGTTTTATTAGCGTTTTCCATCCCGTACCAACTTTTCTGAATTATCTTAGTATAGTGTAGACATGTCTGTCTTATTGGTGCATCGACTGATGCGGACGACAGTGTTTTTATTCATTTCTCTATCTGTGTACCCAGGCATTAATAAAATACAAATGTTGTTTCTGATAATGCTTGTAATAAGAAAAGTGACCAACCAAACCATGCACTGATAGGTAAGAACAATATGCCTGATATGCTGCTGGTCATCCGCGGGCCACCCCAACAAACCCGATTAGGCATGGACTCTACAACACCTCTAATGGTGTCTGGCACCAAGACATTAACAGCAGATCCTTCAAGTCTTTTAAGTTGTGAGGTGGAGCTGGATTTGTCGGACCAGCACATCCCACAGATGAGATCTAGGGAATTTGAAAGCCTGGGCAACACTTTGAACTCTTCGTTACGTTTCTCAAATCATTCTCATGTTCAGTGTGGGCTGCCACACTATCCTGAGAGGCCACTGCCATCAGAGAATACCATTGGCATGATGGGATGAACCTGGTCTAGACAGCTGTTTTTGTTTATGTAGCGTATTGGAAATTAAAACCGCTGCCGGATCACACGAATGTCTTAGTCATGAGAAGCTGAATATGTTGTGTTCCGGGGGTCATCGGTTCACCAGGAAAGAAAAAAATAGGGTGAAGAGATTAAACTTCTGATGGAACCACTACCCGGGTTACCCAGAATGCCACCCACTCACCTCCACCAGCGATTTGAAAGTCTTAGGTTTTCCCTACAGTTAGTGGTGTGTGTTGTCTATTATTTCAAGGAAATGTACAGAGCTCAGGTGTTTACTCTACTTAGCGCCTGATGACATATTATGCTACTTTTGTTGTTGCAAATGTGTAAGCCTGTGTAAAACAACTTATTAGTTGTAGTCAACAAATGGTTTTAATATTAATACTATTTTGAAATGATTAGCTTAACTTGATCATTTACACCTGCTGTATTCTGTTACTTTGGCTCTCAATCTAAAACTTTATTGCAGTCGTTTATTTTTTCATTCACGAAAGATCTAAATACATTTTGTAATTTCTGAAGTAAATCTTTGTCAATTCTAGCCTTCTAGGCTATTCTATTTGGCCTAGGAGGCAAACTGTCCCATGCTAATGTTTTTGATAGCAACTTTGTCTACCACGGTAAACACAGAACATTACAAACAGACACACACACAAATAAAAACGACCGTATGAAAACACACTTGATGGCTCACACCAATCATCAAATTCACCTCCTGAAAATTGAACACCATGCTAGCACACTCAGTAAAATACACTATCCCTGAACAGACACACACACACACACACACAAAAGAAAAAAAGAAATCTCCGGAACCAACAGTGTGCATTCTCTCTTTTTTTTTTTATTCATTAGGAAGAATTCTGTCTGGAATTACAAAATGCACTGGTAAAAATAGCAGTGAGATAGGTTGAAATTGTGAGCGATAGAGTGAGAGACAGAATATTACAGAGAGAGGGGGAGGGAGATAAAAGATTCCACAGCCAGTTTTTGTTACATCACCAGATTTGTTGACCAGGGCACACATGAAAGAGATCTCAATGTGACCATCGTTTTTGACATAAATGTCTCTTCCCTGGCCCGAGCCAAAACAATCTGTGTCTCATTCCACGCCCCACCAAAAAAACTAGATGGAATATCCTCGTCCCTCTTTTTACTGTACTCTTTCTTTATCAGGAGGTCTCTCTTTTTTTGTAGTGTCCAGAATAGTGCAGTGTCTCACCTCCAGATTCACAGTAAACAGCTGGCAACACAAATAAACAACTCTCACCAAATTCATGTTTCTCTTCACTTTTTTGGGGGATTTTTTAAAACATTTTTGTTCTCAAAAATAGAAGGAAAAAAGGAACATGTTGCTATTTAAAAACATCTATTTATATTTCTATATATTGTTTTTCTCTGAATCCCTATCGTTTTTTTATTCCTGAAGATGACCTTTGACCCACGGCGCGGCATGCAGATAGCACATGCAGTTTTGGAAATAGATATTTTTCCTTTTTTTGGTCTTTTGTTGCACTTATGTTTATACTTGTGTTTTTATTTCTTTTTTTCCATAGCGGCTCCTAGATTGCTTTTTGTAGTAACAATGTAGTTATTTAGCATACGTGTTGTTAGTGGGTGGTTGATCAGTAGAGGATACAATGACAGACAGTGAATGTTAGGGCCTCTTATAGTTTTTTTTTTGTGGGTAATTGACATCTTATCGCACTTTAAGTGCTCGCGCACAGGCATCCACACTCACTCAGTATGTTCTAGAAACACAAATGGAAACATTGAGAAACACAAACTGAAACATTCAGAAACACAAATTGAGATTTGACAACTTTGTCAAATACAAAATAAAAAGTGAGATGAAACATCCACTTTTGTTTTTGTTGTTTTGATGCACAAACACTGAATGTTTACACATATTCTTGCTATAAAAGAAAGCCCATATGCACACACACACACATTCCCACACATAAAATTGCTACAGCCTGGGGCTACATACTAAGAGTGCATTTGTGTGTTATTATAACCTTATAATCAGTGTTTTTACATGACTTATACACTTCTATGACATCCCCACATTAGATGGGCACTGTAAAGGCCACTGCCTTCTGATCAACATGTGGCATTTAGAACTATGGTATATGTAGTTACAGTACATCAGAATCCAGATATGGTATTTGTAGTTACAGTACATCAGAATCCAGATATGCTCAGATCAAACTGCACTATATCTGATGCAGCAGTGAATAACCACTGTAACCTGACAATATGTATTTTGACATGGAGTGTAATAAAAATTATAACACTCATCATTATCATAATAACGGCCATTACGTTATTATCATAAATGATTGGTTCACAAAAGCAACATTCAATGTCCTGAAACTGTGTGAGAGAGACTGCATGGACAGCGGTTGGTATTTTTTAGGATGAATGTTAGGGTTGAGGCGTACTGAGACACACAAAAAAGAGAATAGGGCGACACAAGACACAGAGGTTTGGCAGAAAAGACCCAGTCATTGTTTCTCACGGGCATTTTCATTGGCTGGGATAATTGTGCTGTGCATTTTCGATTGGCTACATTACATGTCCACACCACAGAAGAGGTGCTCCACAAGGTCACAGGTAACACTCCTCATACTCCCAGTGAACAGACGTGTACGTTGGAATAAGACAGACAGAATGGAACGGGGCTATACAATTGAACAGGACTGCAATGCATTGCATACAGAGTCACATATAACAGGGCCAAACTAGTAGAGGAGCTCTGTCACTCTTCACTGTCTGCTTTATCTGATCTACATTTGACTGTAGGTCCCATTCCCAAAAACAACAATTTTTGGGCCTATTTACACTTCAACAACTGTCATGACAACAATTTCATTTAAATAGCATTTACATAATATGTAAATTACAACGAGAATGTGTCGCGCTCAAAAAGCTTGGCAGTGAGGTGAAAACATGCGCAGCCAGCGCTTTTCCCGGTTAAAATATAATCTGTTGCTTTATGGCAACAGGGCTAGATAGCCGACTAGCTTGCATGTTTAGTTTGTTATATATATTTACTTTTTTTTAACTGATGCTTGATTTCAAAAGAACAAGTACTTATAGTCACATGGTTTAAAATCACTAAGAATATTGAAATGGTAGCAATTTCATTGTGTTCAGCTAACATAAGCTAACAGAACTGTAATGGCACACAACATTTTGTGATAAATCTTTGAAAAAAGTTTATTTGACATGTCAAATAGTGATATTTGACAAAGACCAAAACAAAAAGATTTCCCATAGCGCCAGTGTTTTGTGGACTAATAGACTGCATACATAGAAAGTATCATGACAGCTAATTATTTGGCTAGGCCAGGAAGTAAAACTTAATAAAAAAGGGAACATAGTTGGGATTTTAATATGTTTTAGTGCAGCACATTATGTTGAGTTTGTAAAACTAAAAGCTAGCTATCTAATTAATTAGCAGTTGCTAAGTTATCTTCTGCTGCTGCAAGCTGTGGTAATGTACACAGCTAATCAAAAGAAGCTAGCCAGAAAACTTTGCCGTTGCAAATGAGAATTTGTTCTCAATCGGCATACATGGTTACATAAAAGTTAAAGAAAAATAAATGTATTCAATAATTTGGGGGAAACAGCAACAGGAAGCGTATCCTCTACCGGGCGTGTCCCAGAGCTCAGGTGACTGAAATTCACATGCAGTGAAGTGAATGAAAGTAACCTTGGAAGATTACAATCGACAATTTAAATGTTCTCCCATTTTGAAACATGTATATCCGATAAAAATCTATATCAAGAAGTATTGTTTATCTAAACTGTGTGTAAAGCGGCTCTTAGCTGCTCTTTTTTTTTTTACACCAAAGTTTAGCAAAAGTAACATGAAGAAATGGCCTGACGTACAAGCCGAGGTATAACTTCTAACATGGTGAAGCTAACTTGATAAGGCTAACTCATAGTGTGCTAAATCTTGTGGACAGGCTACATAAACAATACAAAGGTAATGAAAGTGTGTACCTTCATCAACAGCTAGTCCCCAACCACATTACTCTTATCATGATAAATGTTGTTTACACCTCTCTGACAGAGCTCCAACCACCAGACGGACCAGTGGACTAAGACAGAAACGTGACGCTGATGAGCTGCGAAAGAAATGACTGGAAAGCAAACAAAGGAAGGTGAAATAAAAAAGAAATACAGACATGCTCTCTCACAAGCATGAGCACATTGTTATTGTTAACGTCATCATAATCATTATTAGCATTGTCATCAGTATCTATAGAAACGGTATCACTATAACAAGTAAATAAAAGGTGAAGATGTTCCCTCCATTTATTTGATTTCTTTCTCTCTCTTCATCCCTATTTCAAAATGAGACTTTGTGAGACCACAGATGTATCACAGGTTCGAGTGAGGTTATGTGTCAGCTGACTGAAAGCTGTATCCAATCAGAATCATGGAGCATGACTGAAACCGTCTGGCTTAGTTTCAAACTCCTGTGAAGATGAATCTCTAGTGCATCCTGCGTTTTAATTCTGTCCTGCCTTATTTCCTTCCATGAACTGAAAGTAAGCCTAATTACAAAATATAAACTTTTTGGAAAATGACAATTTAAGCTTACTTAAAAGTAATACTTTGGCACTGAGCATTAAAATAGGAACTGCTGTGAAGACAGCTAACTTATGTGCCTTTGTCTGAAAAAGACTTGGCATGACCTCAGTAACCTTTTTGTACAGCGTGTTCTAGCATGCATCTGTATTCAAGATCTTGTCTGTTTACACTTACCAGAAACATAATTAATGCTGATTTTAATTGTCTACGCCTGTCTTAAGATGTAAGAAAAATCAGAACATCATGACAAAGGACACATGATAGCACCAGGGATAAAGAAGCTGCTGTCATCTCTCCATCCAACCCGATCCAGATTTAGGCTTGAGACAAGCAGGATCCTCAATTTCTACAATGCCTCATTTGTGTTGATCTCGTCCAGATTCAGATTCAGTGTCCTAATTTGCGGTCAGGTTCAGTGGCTCGATTGTAATCAGATCTTCCCGGGCACCTTCGGATGCAGTCAGATACACAAGGTTTCTGAACACCACCTCGCCTTCACACATGCTCGGACCGTGACACCTTTTAAATAATTATCGTTGACAGGTACAACCAGATTGTGGGTACAGAACAGAGGATTTATGCTAGCTCCGTGTTCAAACAACACTAGGAAAAAAAGAGAGATACAAAGAGACTACAGGAAAAAGAAAGAACCCCACAGGATAAAACAGAAAGAACCGGGGAATTGTTTCACACTCCACATTACACGAGTTTCTCTTAGTTATCTTTTGTTGTTGTATCAACCATGCAGGACTCCACAGGTTTTAAACTCTGCAAGTTCAAACGAAGCTGAGCGGGTGCAACAGAAGAACCAAGCTTTAATGTTTTGAAGAAATAGAAGAAGAAGAGGAAGAAAAAGCAGCAGCCGCAGGAGTTGAAGAAGATATACTGTTGTGACGTGTTATTTTGTTTGTCTCTTGCTTTTTTTCGCCATCGCCTTTTTTGTGTTTCTTCTCTCCCGGGCGGGGCAGAATATTTTGTTGGGCGGAGTTTCGTGGTCGGAATGGATCGAGTCCTCCTTAGCGACCAAGTTCGAGTGCACCCCCTTTCTTTACAACCCGCCCCATCGCTCCACACTCTGGTGGAAGGCTCATCGTTAGTGATGTCATTATTGACAGTAAACACAGATGATAAAACTCATCAATATCGCCCCGTCATTGGGGTCCGTGGTTGGCGTGGTTACGGCGACGCAAGTGTTTTTTGTTTCCATTCCAGAAGTGTAACTCATGGAACCTTTTGTCTCCTTGCATCCGATGAGCTGAATTCCATAATTTTTTGATTGAGGAATTTGTTTGCACTCCGTGGCAGGTTCAAAAATGTCCACTCCACCCTGGCTTCCCCTCCACAGTGACTTCACCTCCTCCATCCCAACGAACACTTCCTCGGCACACCCTGCCAGAGAAACACTGAACAGCCGAGGAAACTCAATGGAAAGAAGAAAAGACATGGTCATGCCTTGCTTTCCACTGTCTGTTGGTTGGGTATTTCCCTGTCTGTTGGTTGGGTATTTCCCTGTCTGTTTACCTGTTCCCCTGTCTGTTGGTTGGGTATTTCCCTGTCTGTTGGTTGGTTATTTCCCTGTCTGTTGGTTGGGTATTTCCCTGTCTGTTCCCCTGTCTGTTGGTTGGGTATTTCCCTGTCTGTTCCCCTGTCTGTTGGTTGGGTATTTCCCTGTCTGTTGGTTGGGTATTTCCCTGTCTGTTTCCCTGTCTGTTGGTTGGGTATTTCCCTGTCTGTTGGTTGGGTATTTCCCTGTCTGTTGGTTGGGTATTTCCCTGTCTGTTGGTTGGGTATTTCCCTGTCTGTTGGTTGGTTATTTCCCTGTCTGTTCCCCTGTCTGGGGTTGACAACTCACAATGTGTTGTTGAGCTCTCCGTCCCTCTCTCATCCCTGCATTCATTCCTCCACACCTCATTCTCTCCAACTCTGTCATCCTTCCCCTACATGTCATCCCTCTCTCCATTCCTTCATGCCTCCCTCCCTTTCCTGTCCCCTGAGGCTAGCACCAGTCGTCGTCCTCTGTATTTTTGTAGGGTTCGTGCAGACCCTTCGTCCGCGGCCCTCTGAGCTGGGGGGGATGGACCTTATGGGGTCCGGGGTGGTGGAGCTGCGCGGACGGCGAAGAGGCACGATATCCGTTGGGGAGCCGCCGGGAGGGCTGAGGCTGCGGCCCCTGGGGGACGGAGGGGGTGGTCGGCAGGGGCGCGTGGAAGGAAGTCCTGGGCGAGGTGCGGGGGTTTGGGTTGTTGGGGTGCTGCTGGGCCGGGGCTGGCGGGTGGTTCTGCTGGGTGAGAGAGGTGTGGTTCAGAGGGTGAGGGTTGTGAGGGTTGTCAGGGTTGCCCTGGGAGGGGCTCTGCTCGTAGGCAGGCGGTTCATGGCGCTCACGGTCATACTCCTGATAGTCCTGGTCGCGGAAGCAGCCGTCACCGCCCTCCTGAGATCCCCGTTCCCCTCCTCCATCCCCCCAGCAGAGAGGGGGGTGGCGAGCCTGATGGGCGGAGCCCTGGGTCGGCTCAGGGGAGAAGCGGCAGGTGGCAGGGGCAGGAAGGCGTCCCTGGGGTTGGGCTCCAGGAGGCGTGGCCATGGCTTTACGGATGACGGGAGAGTATGTGACGTGTGGGCGGGGAGTCGCCGGGGTCTGGGGGAGTTGCCGGCGGCCTCGTCTCGGGGTACTGGTCCCCGAGGTGGAAGGGGCGGGACTTCCGCTCACCGAACTACTGCCCTAAACGAAAATTGAAACAAGGCAAATAAAAAAAAGAACCACAAAATTAAGGACGACACAAACATAGAGAGAGAGAGAGATGAAGAAGGAAAAGAGGAATGGAAAAAGGGGAAAAGGAGTAGAAGACAAGACAAGCAGAGATAGATAGATAGAAGCGGAGATTGATAGAGGGAAAAGGAGATAATGACCAGGAGAGATAGATAGATACAAGCGGAGATTGATAGAGGGAGAAGGAGATAATGACCAGGAGAGATAGATAGATACAAGCGGAGATTGAAAGCAGAGAGAGAAAGAGAACAACAGACAATAACGACAGGAATCACAACAGCACGATAAGAAGAGCGCAATCAGAAGTGTGGGGAGAGATGTCGGTGACAAAAGACGTCAAAAAGCAACAAAGAAAGAGATAAATATAGCAAATGATGTCAGCATACACCATAGAATACAGCAAAGCAACAAATCACATGGAATAAAGAGGACACAAAACAACAGGAGAAAAAAGGAAAAGAAGGAGGATTGAACTCTGGAAAACTGAAATTTGACATACTAGGGCTGAATATTGTGATTGTGAAAATACCCACAATGCACTTTCTGGCTTTATTGCCTTGTTCTGTACAATCTATTTACTAGGGATGCACCGAATATTCGGCCACCGAAAATTTTCGGCCGAAAATGGCCCAAAAGGGCATTTTCGGTTTTCGGCCGAAACACTTTTATCACCGAAACAATACGGCCGAAATATGTTGTGATCTATTCGGATCCTCTGCACTTCATCGCGACTGTACTTGATCCGCGTTATAAAGACCATTACTTGGATGCAGAAATAAAGCAGCGCGCACGAGAAATGATCCAGGCGGCGGTGGAGACGGAGCAATAGCGCACCGAGCAGTAGGGCACAGAGCAGCAGCGCACGGAGCAGTAGGGCACAGAGCAGTAGGGCACAGAGCAGTAGGGCACGGAGCAGTAGCGCACGGAGCAGTAGGGCACAGAGCAGTAGGGCACAGAGCAGTAGGGCACGGAGCAGTAGCGCACGGAGCAGTAGGGCACGGAGCAGTAGGGCACAGAGCAGCAGCGCACGGAGATCAGAGCGCAGAAAAAAGACTCGTCTCTCTGCACTAGATGAGGGGCATGCACCCTCGTTGTCTGATATGTTCAGTGAAATCCTGCAAGAAAGTGCCTCACATGGGCGTAGGTTTAGGGGGGGACGCTGGGGACATGTCCCCAACAACATTTTAACATGACTAAATTGTCCCCACTAATATTTTAGCGAACTCCGTTATGAGTTTGTGAAGCGATTTGGGTCAATTCCGACCGCAGAGCCAGGTGGACGGTACTAGAAACGCCGTAATTTGATTGGCTAAAAAACCTAGGGGAGGGGAGTTATCTGACACGCTATAAGTACACAGGAGAGTGACTGAAGACAACGGTAAAGTTACCAGTGCTTTCTGTTAATACATACCCCATATGTTAGAATCTTACAGTCACAATAAACAGTGGAAATGTTTCCTGTGTATATTTTGCTTATGTAATGTGGCCTATTTGGGATATCCCATTAGTAGGGGCGGAGTAGTGGCACCACCAGGGTCGCTACAATATATTGAATCTGACAAACAGCATTACCATCTAAAAGCAACAGGCTATTGTCTCAACTAAACGCAAAAATATTCACATTATTCTCAGTAAAAGTTCCCTTTCCGGATGAGGGGGGAGAGATGTCCCCACCGAAGCTGAGACCAAACCTACGCCCTTGGTGCCTCATATCCATAAATGCAATGGTACTAATAATTGGCATAATTTATTTCGGTGTTTCGGTTTTCGGTTTTCGGTCTTGGTTTCCTCTTTTTCGGTTTTCGGTTTCAGCCAAGAATTTTCATTTCGGTGCATCCCTACTATTTACCCTATAAGAATCTAGAGGTATGTATGTGTGTGTGTGCATGAATGTGTGCTAGTCGTGTGACAGTGGAAAACTAAAGCGAAATTCTACAATCAAACAAATTGCATTAATCACGTTATATATAAAGGTTTTGTAGTTCACAAATAAACAAGGTATCAACAATAAAAGGGAAACATAAAAGCCAGTTATCCGGCTAAAGGTTTAGGGGGCAGTCGGGAAGAAGTCACAGAAAAACCTGAATATAACATTGTAAAACCTGAATATAACATTGTATAACCTGAATATAACATTGTATAACCTGAATATAACATTGTATAACCTGAATATATCATTGTTTAACCTGAATATAACATTGTAAAACATGAATATAACATTGTATAACCTGAATATAACTTTGCATAACCTGAATATAACTTTGCATAACCTGAATATAACATTGTATAACCTGAATATAACATTGTATAACCTGATTATAACTTTGCATAAGCTGAATATAACATTGTATAACCTGATTATAACATTGTATAACCTGACTATAACATTGTATACTTCACAAATCACACAAGCCCACCTGTCTATGTGTCACGCACTCTCTACTCTCGCTGGGCGACCGTGACCAGCGGTGGTCTCGTTCCCGGTCTCGGTTGGGGTCTCTGTCGCCTCGGGGCTGTCTGTGACCGCTGTACTCTTCGCCCCGTTCAGCTCGTTCGGGGGCGTACCGCTCTTTGTCTACAGAGCCACTGTGGTGATGGTGATGGTGGTGGTGGTGTTTGCGGTCTTTCTGCCGACCGCGGTCTCTGTCGCGCTCCTTCTCCTTGGTTTGCAGGTCCCCCGACTGAGTGGTGGTGCTCAGATCTGTTCCCAGCCCTGCCCGGACGAGAGCCGTTGATATTGTGATTAGCCCCGTTGTCGTTTGTTACCATTACTGACAGACTTCAACAAACAGACACGCCCCCCGCGACCTCTCTGTCTCTGACCTGTGTCTGCATCTGCGTAGCGGCTAAGTGACTTCTCCGACGCTCTGTGACTCCGGTCGCGGCGCCGGTGGGCGTGCCTCGGTGCTCCGCCCTCCTCCGGGATAACGCGCTCCATCACGTAGTCATCGGCCCCTCCCCTTTCTCTCGGGCCCCTCCTAGATCGACTGTGACCAAGTGAGGAGGCTGAGCGCCTCATGGGACTGTTATCTGTTATGGTCTGAGATGGAGGGATGGAGAGGGTGACAGGATAACAGGAGAGATTGAGTGGGAGAGAAAATCATTGCTGCTCCCCAGGTCATCATGTCTTCATTCTTCATTCACGGGTGAACATCATGTAACCCATGACAACGCCCCATCACATAACCGTTTCACAGCCCGGTGTCATGTATACATCATGCCGCCTCAGACAGAGAGAGAGAGAGAGAGAGAGAGAGAGAACCGGACGAAGACAATAAAATCCAAAAGTAAAAAGAGAGAAAGAAACAAGAGCCCTGGAGTATCTGCACAGTGTGACACAGAGTCAACGCAGGAAACCAGGACTGTGCCTGTATTGGGACAGACACAACCTTGCACAGTGCATGCCAGGCCTCAACAGGCACAATTTATTGTGCTTGATTATTAACAGGTCAATTTGAGAAAGAAATCAGTTGCTTGTAGTGGACTCAGCTCCTGGTTTTGGATTATACGGTGTACGGTGGAAAGCAGAGCAGCAGATAACAGCTAGAGATAGACAGCAGCTGGTTGGACCTCCCGCAGAGGAATGTTTAGGTTCATTGATCTTAATGATTGAATGAATTGAAAGAAAAATGGTCTCACTGGGGAGACGGAGTACATACACTGAGATTATTTCCATGGTGCCTCCCTTTCCTTGGCTGCTGTGTGAGCACAGAAAAGACGCAAACACACGTACACACACACATGCACACACACACACACACACAGACACAGCACAGATAGAGCACACACAGAGCACAGCCCAGACACACAGAAGAGGACAGATTGACAGGGAAGGGAAGAAGGATGAATACGCAAATAAAGAGAGAGGAAGATATGTGGACCGGGTGACCCTCGGCATGAGGGCCAAACATGGAAAGTGGGATAAATAAATAAATAAAAAGGTGTGCGAGAGAGAGAGGAGACAACCATATTAGACACAAAAGCAGCGAGGAGAAACATTAATAAATTAACAGACACTGTCGGACGGAGACAGTGTTATACACAGAGACACCCTGACCATGGCAACGACACTACTGTCTCTACCACACAGTCACCACAGAAGCGACACACATTAAAACCACTCAACTACATCAAAAACAACAGTGACAAAGTCAAAACGTGTAACACAGGCTGAGGGTACAAACGCCCGTACATTCACATGAACAAACCCACATTTTCTCAGAGCATTTAACGCTTTGAAACACACCACTCACATACGACAGTCACACACATACTTCTGTCCGGGCAAAGGCGCTGTTTTAACTAGATTGGTTGTTTATTGGCATCAAAAATATATTATCCAATGTCCAAGTAGGACACTGAATCTAAGGCAGATGTGGCCTTAAATTTAACCTGACTGAAACAAAACCAGAAATATATGAATATTATCTAAATTAATAAAATGTATTCAAGTTTAAGTAACACAAATTAATTCTGTAATTTGATAATGTCAATGAAAATTTGGGAAATGCAAATGCTCTTCATTTTTGCTAAATTCAAATTTGAAATCTCGCTATGTTGCTAAGTATGAATTGTGTGCCTATATGACATATACAGTACACACAGTGACCTCTTTAAAGTAGTCCAAGATAAGAGGTGGGGAAGGGTGGTCTATAAAAAGGTCTTGTGGAAAACATCCTATGTGGGGTATTTCAACAGTATGAAAAGAGAGCCACAGTCAAAACGCATGATATTACATGAAACGCCACGTATTCATGACAAAATAGGTTGGCAAGCGTCAATGCGTCTGTCCATTTGCTGCAATTCAGTCAAAGACACGAAAAGAGAACGAGAGAGAGACAGGGAATGAGAAGAGGGAATGAGGACAGGGAATGAAGAGAGGAAATGAGGGGTGCTCACTTGGTTGTCTCCTGGAAGGCGGGGCATGGACGCGGCCCTTCCATGGCCTTCCATTGGGTGAAAGTGCTCTGTGTCGGAGTAACCGTCACGCCCCATCTCTCTCATCTCTACCGTCTGGAAAACAGCGTGAAATCCGGTGTGACGGTCATGAATGAACAGGACGAGGACATGGATGTTATCCGTTATGGCCGTGAGTGAGTACAGTGACGGATGGAGGAAACAATATGAGAATCTCAAATGTATTTCCCCATGCCCGTTCGTCTCGCCTCTATTTCGAAACCGGCCGACGAGGAAGGTGAGAGGGGAGGGTACGCAATCGAGACAATTAAATGGACAACGAATGCACAGATCTGACAGCCGTTACAGTTTTCGACAGTGACTGAGAGACAGACTGAGAAAACTACTAAACCATGATGCACACCAGGTGTGTGAGTCTTCAGAAAGAGTCTGCCCTCCCATGTTAAAACACATCACAAGCCGCTGATGACATTTAGCCGCCATATATTGTGTAAGCTATGGACTTGTTGCTGCTGATCGAGGCCAAATAAGTGACGCAGTTTCTTTAATTTAGCGTCGAGTTTGATACGTACTGGGAGATTTTGTCCCAAACCAAACCATCAGACCTAATTTTCATGCTTTCCTCAGATACACCTATGAATTATAATATATTTGTTGTTCAGGTGATTGAACCGGACGATTCCTTTATTCGTGTTTTCACCTGCGAGTTACACCTGCTGTCCAGTTCCTCCTGGGATTGCTGTCCATCAGGGCTCCAGCTGGCGACCCTCTGGGACATCTCCTGAGCCCGTGCTGTCACCCACGACTGGCTCTCCGGCACCCCCCCCTCCACCAGCCTAAAACGCACCATCAGTGAGACAGGCCCCCCTGGCACACAACCCCACCCAACAACCCCGTCCCTTCCACAACCCCAAAACACACCCCAGCGTACAGGTGCCTGGATACAGACACGCACAGACATCTGACCTGGGCATTCAGTGCTTGTATGAGGCTAACCGAATGCACTCTCACACCCATCTCCACACACACACACCGCACACCCGCACACACACACGTTCTCCACACACGAGGTATGGCTGCCCAGTGTGTCATCCTGCTCCATTCCTTCTCTTGGATCACAGTCAATCAAGTGGGTCACTAGCCATCATCTTCCCCCTGGCTGCAGAGAGTGATGAGAGAAAACAGAGGACAGAGACCCAAAGACAGGGTGGAGGGGCGGGGACAGGGCGGAGGGGCGGGGTCAGGGGGTAGGGGCGGCGACAGGGTGGAGGGGCGGGACACGAATCTACTCACAGGCTGATGATGGGCTCTGCTGGCTGGGGAGGAGGGAGACCGGGAGGCCCGTCCATTGTGGGGGAGGGTGGCTCCACGCGCTGAAACAGTAATGTCGTTCGATTCTGTGTGAGATACAACATGCCCGCCGGCTTTAAGGCAGACATACAGGAAATGGGCAAGGTTGGGAGGGAAGTGAGGTCAGAGCAGGTCACAGCATCGGGCGGGTGGTTGACGCTCGTCCCGCTGCAAACGTAACAATGGACGGCTCATGCCAACGAACATGTCCCGTTCACCAGGGAACGGGTGGCGTTTACCAGAGCCAGATCGACTGTACACAGCGACGCAGTCACTAGCGATGGCTCAGGATGTGACCATTTGGATACTAAAAGAAGTCTGGAATATGTCTGGGATGAAATTAGGGAGGTGTCCACGTCCGAATCTTTTCTCGGAGTCAATCAACGTGTTGCATGTAGGAAGTACGTCACGTTCAAATGTGAAGTGTAACACATCATAATAGGGTGTCAGTCAAGACACTACCAATAAATTGACACGGTACCTCTCAAACCTGATTCATTTGAGACGTTTTACCCGGGGCCCCTGATTTAAACATTAGCAGCCAAGTGGTCACTATCGACAACCAGGAGATTCGGTGGCCGCGGTGTGAGCCAGTCCAAATATCTATACGGTTAGAGCAGAAGATCAACAAGACCAAGCAGGGAAGAAGGGTTGAACAAGGCAGAACATCAGCACAAAAACCACAGCTACATCAGGAAGAACATTCCAAGCACTGGTCATCTGTTTCAAACAGATGGTGAAAATAGAGGGAAAATCAAGCATAATTATGGGTATATATATCTTTATATATATATATAGACGGTACTTATATATACATAGTATATACTATATATAAATATATAAGTGCTGAAGGAGGAGAAAATAACATAACTGAGGTAGAGGACAACTTGTGAGTGAAGATGGAGATAGAAAAAGGGAAAAAATAGATCAAATGAGACCTGTTGCCAAGTAGGGTTCTAATGGAATTAATTGTGGAAGGAAGGCTTAAATTTGGAAGTAGCTATGTTATAGATAAATAATAATACATGTAAAAATTGAAGTAGCTATGTTATAGATAAATAATAATAAATGTAACAAAAACATAAAAGTTATCTAAGATGACTTTCATAAGAGAAAACAAATAACAAGGATAAACGTTTGTCGGGAAGAATATTTCTTTCAGGAGCAAAGGTGCCATCTCTGGGGAGGTACCCATGTCTGCCCCTGTCCTCTAAGCAGCTGGCAGCAGCGCATGTGGTGGGGGTGGAAGACAAATGGGCAAGGGAGAAGTGTCTGGGACAGTGAAAGGGGTGAAAGGAGAGGTGGGGCTTAAGGGTGGAAGAACAGAGATTGGCTAGACGACACGATAGGCGCTCCAACAACAATTCCAACATCATCAGTTGTCACCTGCCTGTGGCATGTCATAGCCGTCAGATCAAAAAAAAGCTTGATGACATGATTTGCCCAAATAACTATGGTGTGGACGAAGACGCGTGCTGGGTACGTGCTCGTGGTAGACGGTGAGTACACATCGAAAGCTCTAGAGCAAAAGCTCAATTGTCGTTTGGTTTGTATGGCTGTGATTGTGAATGCAAATGAAGAACAGAAATATGTCCAATGACATGACTAGGTATTCGATGGCCAACTCTTGAATCTTCATAGCTTGCAGAGTCTTCGGTTGTTGTTTGACAGGTACAGAGATAAAAAAAAACTCAGATTTGTCCATCTAAAATTTGTCCTGCTTCTGAGGAGTTCCTGTGATGACTCCTATCAAACTTGTATCTGACTTGCTCTTTAGGTCTGTCTAACCAAAACATGTACATACATGTATAAATGCACATTGCTTGGGTAAGTTTGACATCAAAGCTCATACAGAGTGGTTAAAGCAGGATTGGGGTCTTTAAATCTCTCAACTAGTCTGGTTCTTTAAATTGTTATTAAACACCCTTCACTTTTTATGCCTAAGAAAAACAGTTTGGCTTGTATGCTGAGAAAATGTTGACATAATGTTGAATTATACCTCGTAGGCCAACCTCTTCCTTGTGCTATTCTACAAGGAAGGAATGCGGGATGGTAGCAATGAAATCATGGGGAATTGATATGGCTGAGAGTTGCATAGAGAGGTGGCCAGTGGCAATACCAGAGCAGCAACAGTGACATGCTGAGAGTGCTGGAGGAGAAGGAGCAGAAAGAGCAGGAGGTGCTGGAGGAGCAGAAAGAGCAGGAGGTGCTGGAGGAGCAGAAAGAGCAGGAGGTGCTGGAGGAGCAGAAAGAGCAGGAGGTGCTGGAGGAGCAGAAAGAGCAGGAGGTGCTGGAGGAGCAGAAAGAGCAGGAGGTGCTGGCGGAGCAGAAAGAGCAGGAGGTGCTGGAGGAGCAGAAAGAGCAAGAGGAACAGAAGGAGTGGAACTCTGAAACAGTGTGAAAATGTGTTTTCAGGCACGTGTGTGAGAAATACAAATAAAACAAAATAAAACAAACTCTTTAAAATGTCCAACGTTTACTTTACTTTGAAAAAATGTTCTGAAATGAACTGTTTTACAAACACTGCTACAATTTCCAAAAAATGTCTTCACATGTGACTACACAAACACAAGATGCTTTGTATTGGTTTTAAATGCATACTCTCTAAAGGGAATAGGGAGCTACAGGCCACTACAGGAAGGCTACAGTGCAATGCTACAGTCCAGGGTGTAGGCAGGGCAACAGTCCAAGGCCAGGGGGCAGCTACAGGCTTGAGAAGACTATCATCATCATCATAAACATCATCATCATTACTAGCAATGGAAAGGAAAAACAGGGAATAAAGAGGAACAAGCACAGGTGAGGAATATACATTCATACAGTATCACCGTCGAGAGCTGTGACAAAACCCCCCGGCACAATTCAACGACGATTGAGAGGATTTTCAATAGCTACCTCTTAGTTGCAAATTATATAGTTATCTTAGTTCAATTATATAATTGTGCTTGAAATATAATATTGTGCTTTGTAAAACTATGATCAAATAAATATATAATACTGCTCTCTATACGATACGGCTCTGATACGATCCCTAGCTTATGAATTAACACGGACCCAAACGTTGTCCATCGGAGGGCCACACAGACGAACACATTTACCTAAAATAGAGGCCACGGAAAGTGCATTGTACATTGATGAGCCAAAACACTATGACCACTCACAGGTGAGGCAAACATCATAAATCATCTCCTGACAAGGGCACCTGTCATGGTCTGGTAGATTAGATGGTAAGTGAACAATCAATTCTCCTGGTCAACTGTTGGATGCAGGAGAAATGGCCGATTGCCATGACGACTGGGTCAGAGCATCCCTGAAACGGCGAGGCTTGTGGGGTGCTCCTCCCGCCGAGGTGAGCATCTAGCGATAGTGGTACGACAACGGTATCAACAACGCTTTTCCCAGTCCTCCAAATTCCTTAGATCTCAATCCTATTGAGCACCTCTGGGATGTGCTGGAAGGGTGTGCCGGGCCAACAGGTCCAATCCACGGTGGCACCACTTTTCTCTTAACTTACAGGGATCTTCTGCAGTCCAAACCTCAGCGAGTCTACGGTGTTTTGGCGGCAGTAGAAAGGAGCACTGGAACATCAGGCAGGTGGTCATAGTGTTTGAGCTCATTCATGTATAATGGACATCATCTTCGTTAATGAGCTCAACTGGACGCGTTCAACTCATCAGCAGCTATTAACCAGGAAGTGGCACATTCTGCGTTTGCAAAATGCTTTGCTCAGTTGGTGAATAACTTTAAGGTCTTAATCGACTAACACAAGAATTATAACCACATGCTAACATAGTGGTTTTCAACTTTTTTTGGGATACATTTCATAGAATACATTTTTACCAGAATGGCTTCCTGGTTTTCTAAGTTTGAAATCACAGTAAAAAGTATCTACAGTCAGAAAAGTAGGCTGTTTCACAGTATGTGTTTCACAACATTTGCTCACCGAAACATATTTAGTTTTACCAACGTTGCTGTAATTCAGCTACCTTTTACAAGGTTGGAAGAGATTGGGATGTCTATTCAAATTGTGAGTGGCAAGGTTTTTTTAACATGGCCCATTATTATATATAAATTACAATTACACATCTAATTATATATATATATATTTTTTTTTACCCTTCAAATCAAGTAAGGCCCAAGGCCTACCCTGAAGAAAACTCAGGTGCCCCATTTTCAGTGCCTGGCCCCTGGGTTGTGAACCAATGGCTTTACAAATACATAAAAGCGAAACATAGGAATGTGTCTTTTATCCTACTCTACTAAAACTATAGCATAACTATAGAGTTCCAAGAGGAAGTATGTCATCCAATAATAACAACAGCACAGGTTTTTTCACAAGAGCCAGTTCGTTAACGGATTGTCACAGCTCTGCTCCGGTCACCGTGTGAACACAGTCCTGTATAAACTGCACAGCGGCATTTTAGTCAGTTTGACTCTGCCCTCAGTCAGTCAGCGTCGGCGGACGGTTTGTGGACGGTTCCTAGGGACAGTAGTTGTACCTGCTCCGCCTCGAGTCGCGCCTGCGAGCGTTTGGCCTTGCTCTGGCGGTAGTACTCCATGATCATCATGGCAGCGTAGATCTTCCCCACGGTCAGGTCAGTTGCTGCTGAGAGAGGGACAGGTTACCCTGCACGATTAGACCACAGTGTATGGGACCCTGAGCGAGAGGGATGGGAGTCGAGGGGACAAGGCATACACACTCACGTGCACGCACACACTCACGTGTACACACACACCACGTAAACCAACGAAGAGCCAATAGTCTTTTCACAAACAGACTCAGAGTGAATAGATATCATGTCACGTTTTCTCTTTCTGTCTTTGTTCCTTTCGTGTTCTGTCTAGTACCAGTCTTTAGTACCAGACTTTAGTACCAAACTCCAGTACCAGACTCAAGTACCATACTCTAGGCTCTAGTACCAAACTCTAGACTCTAGTACCAGACTCTAGACTCTAGTACCAGACTCTAGTACCAGACATTATTTCCAGACTCTAGTTGAGTGATGCCCATTTATGTGACAAGTGGTGTCACTTCATTATCACTTTGGAAAACCTTGAACAGGATGGAATCGTTGCCAACATAACTACTGGTGTTGTTTTGGCATTCTGATTCCGGACTAATTTGTTCCCTTTCTGATTCTCAGAAGTAGGGGAGCAGTTGTGCATAGCGGAATGTGAATATCATAATTTGTTATCCGCTAACAGATAAAAATAACTGAATTAGTCATCAGGTTTCTGTAGGGATTCTCAAATCCCAAATGAAAGGGGATGTACTGTACAGTAATCACCAGAACTACCAGATTGTATTTTGTCTGAATGGTATAAGCAGGTTACAGAAGCCTGTTATTCTGGTATGATTAGCAATCAGGCGAGTAGCTACACTGAGCCTGGCCATTGAAAACCTGTACGGTACGTCATATTAGATAGTGTATTACATTTCATTTCCATGTATGCTATAGTACTTTGGCATCTGTGCTTCTGAAGGTAGTGTTCCAACCTGCAGTACAACTGTATGAGATAACCCCCTGGAGTGAAAAGACTACTATAGAGTGTTGGTCTATAGAGGCACCCCCTGATCTCAGGCACAGATTAGCCCTGCCGGGTCCATTTGAGACTGAGCTGGCTGGTGTCGGGACCGGGCTGGCTGGTGAGGGGACTGAGCTGGTTGATGTGGGGACTGAGCTGGCTGGTGTGGGAACTGGGCTGGCTGGTGTGGGGACTGGGCTGGCTGGTGTGGGGACTGGGCTTGCTGGTGTGGGGACTGGGCTGGCTGGTGTGGAGACTGGGCTGGCTGGTGTGGGGATTGGGCTTGCTGGTGTGGAGACTGGGCTGGCTGGTGTGGAGACTGGGCTGGCTGGTGTGGAGACTGGGCTGGCTGGTGTGGAGACTGGGCTGGCTGGTGTGAAGACTGGGCTGGCTGGTGTGGGGGTATAGTTTGAGTAAATAGCTGTAGAAAACTGGGACCAGTGTAGGTAGAGTTGCATGTAGGCTGGAGATGACGCCTACTGGACTGATTAAGGAGTCTTTATAGCCAGTGATTGTGTGTGGGAGGGTTGTGCCTGCCGTATCAGAGGGTGAAGCAGTGAAGGAGACTGGAAAAGCTGTCCTTGGGTGGTGTGAAGAAGTAGACAGACGCTGGCGATCACGTCCCGCTCACCATCTAACTACACAGCAACTTACACTTGTGTGGCGTCACCAGGAGGTCCAGGGTCTTCTGAGAGAGATTGGGCCAAATCGCCATCATCTCTTTCCTTAACTCCGCGTCCATCTGGTGTTTGTCCACGCCTCCTAAACAGACGCCATGTACACAAACGCACCAACAAACAGGCACACACACACACACACATACCATGGCACACATATGCAAGTGCGACACACACACACACACGTGCACATCGATACAAATAATAACAGTGCCGTAAAGGGGTAAGAATGGACAAACAAACATGTAAACAAACACGCAAACAGACACGAGAGAATTGTTTTTCATTAATAGTACTACGCTTTAGACCACGTTTAAATGTCCAACAGCTTATGGATGACCGAAGAAACATATCTGAAACTAAGGCAAATATTACAACTAAGAACACGCTGTTATTGTCAGCTAAATGGCAAGATTGCGGCCGAAGTAGACAAACTAACGTGTCGAATGTCAAACGAATTACATTGGACAGAAACCAGTGGGGCTATACACTGAGATACTCGTCTGTGCATCAAATTTTAAACATAGACTCAACAAAATGACAGTTGCTCAAAGTAAACAATGTCTTTCTTTTGGTGTACGACTCGCTTATGTCAAAAAGGAATCTGTACAAGTTTCGACATCTGACCTGGTGAGCGTGGCAAGGTGAGTCTTTAACTCTACAACTCTATAAAGTGTATAAAACGAGCTGTACCTTATCATTCACCCCACTGCACTAGACAGGCCTAGTACTCCTACTAAAAAAGCAGTTGTATTTGGATAGAGTGGACACGGCACAGGCAGCCCGGTTCGTCTCAGAGACAGCAGGGGACAGATCACAGGCGACAATCTCACACACCGTACACACGGCGACACAGTGCAATGCTCTGCTCTAGGAAACAGGCAGAAGACGGCGAAAAAGCCAAGAGGTGAGGGTTCCAAACCTTCCACGCCCTTGGCGATCTTGATGTCGAGTGCCGTGCGAATCAGGGCCATCAGTGTGGAGTTGAAGTGGACCGTGTTGTCGTCGGCGACTGGAAGATCCATCCGTAGCAGTCTCTGTTGGGAAGAGACAGTCCGGGGGAGATGGGTGAGTAAAATATGTGAAGGTTTCCCGGGAGAACCTCCAGATAAGGAAACAGAGTGCGAGGGGGTTGGGGTAAGAGGCGGATGAGAGGAGGGGGCTCTGTAGTTTTTTCCTAGCTAGCAAATGGCTAGCTGGTCAGCAAAGGCTGTGTATGGCAAGTGTATACATTAAATAACGTTCTTTTGACTGTGTCGTAGTGGTGGCCAATGATACCATTAACTTTCTACAGCCTGTGAGAGCCTAGGGGACATTAAGGTAAATACATTTATCTATTATCACGTCTGATTAGAGTTGGTAGGATCCTATTGTCATGGGTTACTCTTGGTAATGTACTCATGTATGAATACATCCATTGTTTGAGTTACTGGAACTCACAGGTTCAGAAGAGTCACATTAAGACTTCTGTGTGTCTATCTGTCTGCTAGATACCAACACACGATATGCATCATACGTCTTTCCTTTCCAATGAGGTATAGGTAACGACTTAAAGACATCTCATTTTAGATCAATAAGACAACCAGCTGCCTCTAACAGAGCTCCCCCTAGTGGATCGGAGGTTTACAGAGTTCAACAGAGACCAGATGATAAACCGATAAACCAAAACTGAGGATAAGGGGAGAGTATCAACACTGTTTTCCTTTATCCTTTATCCACCTTTCGGTCTTGTCAATAAAAAAAGATATGGACAAGGACCCACACACACACACACACACACACACACACACACACACACACACACACACACACACACACACACACACACACACACACACACACACACACACACACACACACACACACACACACACCCAATGACATTAGTGTTTGTGTGAGACGTTTTTCAAGGACACACCCTAGACATGCAGCATTCCATGCCAACCACACCCCTCCAACCCCTGGACATGTGCCCCCATTCTCCCACTGCCCCATGCGACATGCGATGCCAACACATATGCCAATACAGGACAATCAGTCGCGCAGCCGTAGACAGAAAGCATCTTCTGTGTGGTTTAACAATATGTAATAATGTTTATCTGGTTCGGATGAGGTAGCGGTTTCTGGTGGGAGAATATGAAATAGTCCTAAACTACGTTTACAATAACAGTAGATTGCTGTTGTTGTTCCATAGAAAGTCGTTTTCCCCCGGTTATTTCTCCATGACAAATGAGTACAGGGTCTGTCAGGACAAATCGTTGGCAGACAGGAGCATTCAGAGGACTGAGGTAAATTAAATAAATATCTAGATGGCTTCCAGAGCAGGAAGTTTGGTCGAGTAAGACGAGCTAGGATTGCATGTAAAACTACTTTTGAGAAGGGCTGTACAAACGCGTTAGAGGCAGGGAAAACATTAGTTCAGAAAATAATTGAGGAGAAGAGTCGAGAAGGGATGTCAGTGGGTTTTATAGGTATTTTAGAAGTGAAAAGCTGGAGCAGATAGAGAACAATATAAAAAAGACGCCAGCAAGAAAGAAAAACAAAAGTTAATAAACAAGGTTTAAATAGAAAAACATTATACAAAAAAAATCTACCAAGACACAAGCAGCCCAGTCTGGCCCAATCCCCAACACAGCAGTCCTGCCTGAAGACCACTGATTTGTGTCCCTACAGAACAGAGCCGGGTATGGGGGGCAAGATTTAAAAAAGACACACACAGGGGCCATGGTTGTGTTGTTTAGAGGTCAAGGGTGATGTTTTGTTTTGATCTCACTGCAGGGAATTAGGTAGAAATTATGCCAACTGGGCAGGTGAAAGATAAGAAGGGAGATCTGAGTGTTGTTAATGTCATCTAAGGTCAAACACCTGGAGATGTCCATTTGTAATGGTTCAACCACAATCTTTAGATTGTTGATCCACTTGATGTTGCTGCGGTCTAAAGGGGAATGAAGTGTTTAATTTAAAAAGTGAGTCTATGTGGAGTGAGTGAGTGGGTGATTGCCGGACACACTTCAGGGTGGAGGCTGCTGGGACTTTAAAACCCGGCTGGAGAAAGCAGAAGAGGTAAAGGAAGTAACGGGAGAAGTGAGGCAAAGAGATGAGAAATGAGCTGAGCTAGAATGAATGAACGAACGAGAGAAAAGAATGACAAGGAGGCATAAAGGTGAACGTTTAGGGAAAGTAATGTTTGGAAGGAGAGAGATCTCTCGAGCCTAAAGGTCCACAGTGGTCGGCCCATGAAGGGATGCATGTGTCATAAGGGTGTCATAACGGTGTAATAAGGTGTGAGAAGGGTGCTATAATGTGTCATAAGGGTGCCATAAGGGTGGCATAAGGTGCCATAAGGTGTCATAATGTTGCCATAATGTGTCATAAGGGTGCCATAATGTGTCATAAGGTGGCCATAATGTGTCATACGGTGGCCATAATGTGTCATAAGGTGGCCATAATGTGTCAATAAGGTGGCTATAATGTGTCATAAGGGTGCCATAAGGTGCCATAAGGTGTCATAATGTGTCATAAGGGTGCCATAATGTGTCATAAGGGTGCCAAAAGGTGTCATAAGGGTGCCATAAGGTGTCATAAGGGTGCCTGCTGTTGGTGTAGTGTTTCTGTAAGGACTGAAAATGTAAAATAACGCCCAGAGGTCTGCTGACTGATCCTCGATACAGCACAACACCATCACATACTGTTGTAAATAGGGCAGTCTGTGTTTCTGTTAGAGACTTTCTGTTAGTTTCATTTTACTGTGTCTCCTCTGGGCTCTTTTAAATACGTCAGTATTTGGCCGGCCATTCCAACATGCTATTGCACATTCTATTACACATCCTGACTTTATCTGGATTACAAACAGGATGAAATGTATTACTTTGCAGGCAAATTGTTTTTTGTGTTAAATGTGTTAATTTTGTTCTTAATAATAAAACCATAAAGTTCCTGCAAAAACCACAACAGCGCTATTTTTATACTAAGCAACTGAAAAACCTTAAGAAACTGGGGTGGGAAAGTAAAAAGTGAAATAGCTAAACTCAAAAAGTTTAAGACTTTTTGTGGCTCTCACATACAAGAGCCCAGAGTATAAAAAATAACTTTACTTTTTTCCGTCTGTGCAGATCTGCTGATTAGCCAGATCCTGATTATTTGAATCAACGATGGTCTGACTGATGGTCAAAAGAAAATTATCCTGGACTCATTGTTAGTTCTCTAAAATAAACCACACTATTGGGTATGTAAGTGTATGTTAATGTATTTCTCAATTATATAAGGCTATTTTATAGCGATGAGTGATTTAATAAGTGATAATATGTGTGTGTCGATGTCCATGTGTGTGAGATTGTTCATTAAAACGATGGTTATGGCTTGTGGGTTGGGGTTGAAGGGCTGAGAGGTGAAGGGGTAGGCATGCAGTGTTCGGTGAAGAGGGGAGAGACAGCATGTGAAGAGGAGAGGGACGGTTAAAAGAGTAGAACTGCATTGACAGAAGAAACAGGGACTGGCGGAAAAAGTGGGCTTTGATGTATTGACATAATTCAATAAAGTACAAATCTAACCTACCGTATGAAAAACTACTGAGTTGACCTACCACATGACCAACTACTGAGTTGATCTACCACATGACCAACAACTGAGTTGATCTACCACATGACCAACAACTGAGTTGATCTACCACATGACCAACAACTGAGTGGATCTACCACATGACCAACAACTGAGTTGATCTACCACATGACCAACTACTGAGTTGATCTACCACATGACCAACAACTGAGTGGATCTACCACATGACCAACAACTGAGTTGATCTACCACATGACCAACAACTGAGTTGATCTACCACATGACCAACAACTGAGTTGATCTACCACATGACCAACTACTGAGTTGATCTACCGTATGACAAACTACTGAGTTGATATACCGTATGACAAACTACTGAGTAGACCTACCACATGACCAACTACTGAGTTGACCTACTGTATGACCAACTACCGAGTTGATAATTTTTATAAAAGAGTAAAGTGTTGACCTACCATATTACAAACTACATTGTGGATGTGCCGTGTAAAAAACTAGAATTGACCCATCATGTGACAGAGTACTGACCTACCATGTAACAGACTAGGATTGGCATATCATGTAACAAACTAGGAGTGGCCTATCATGTAACAGAGTACTGACCTACCATGTAACAGACTAGGATTGACCTATCATGTAACAGAGTACTGACCTACCATGTAACAGACTAGGAGTGGCCCATCATGTAACCGAGTAGTGTGGACTTAATTTATAACAAATTAGTGTAGACCTACAATAGAAAGATGGTTGATCTACGTTCCGACAAACTAGTGTTGACCTATTGTATAACACAATAGAGGGTCCTTCATGTGTCGTGAGAGTGTATGCGTGTTTGTATGTGTGTCTGGTAGTGTGTGTGTGTGTGTGTGTGTGTGTGTTAGCGTGTGCTGTAGCACCATCCACAGGAGGGAGAGACTCAGAGGACAGAAGTCTTACAGACCTTCCAAGCCCGGCTGCACACGCATGCAGTCGTCTGTGTGTGTCTGTGCATATATACATAAGACTTGATTACTGTCTGTGCATATATACATAAGACTTGATTACTGTCTGTGCATATATACATAAGACTTGATTACTGTCTGTGCATATATACATAAGACTTGATTACTGTCTGTGCATATATACATAAGACTTGATTACTGTCTGTGCATATATACATGGGACTTGATTACTGTCTGTGCATATATACATGGGACTTGATTATTGTCTGTGCATTGATACATGGGACTTGATCATTGTCTGTGCATTGATACATGGGACTTGATTACTGTCTGTGCATATATATATGGGACTTGATTGTTGTCTGTGCACTGATACCTGGGACTTGATCATTGTCTGTGCATATATACATGGGACTTGATTAATGTCTGTGCATATATACATGGGACTTGATTATTGTCTGTGCAAGCGGCCACTGTAATGTATACATTTAGAAAAAGAGTCAATACAAAAAATGGAGACCATCTGATATCTACACCCATAATTCCCAATGTCCAATAGAGTTGGTTTGGTGTATTTTTGTAACCTAGGTACTCTTTCGAAATGCCTGTAAGACTCGGGGCATCTCAGGGCAGGCAAAAATGTAATTTTCACTACGTGTGTGTGTGTTTGGTCATGTGTGTGTGTCCAGGTGTGCTTCAGTATACACGGTGCAAAAGAGCTGAGAAGGTCCCTCCGTTCACCCCTTCCTGTGGATCAGCCTGCCTGACCCTTGACCTTGACCCCACACCTTTACACCAGAACCACCAAACACCTACCCCGCTTCCCCCCTTCCCCACAACGACACCAGCGCTCCCTCCATCAAATAACGAAAGTGAAGAACATGGAGATAAAGCAAAACAGAAAAAACAATATACTGCATATATATAAATATAGAGAGAGGAGAGAAAAAAACACCAACACTACGGACACAGTAGGGCGGAGAGAGGGCCGCTGAGCCCCCTGGTTCTGAGGGTTCCTGACCTTGTAGGCTACCCGTGACGGGCACCTCCTCCCCAGGCCTAGCGGAGGGCTCATCTGCCTGAGCATGTCATACATATCCCTGCAACTGATCCTGCCACTGCATGTCAGTGCAGGACAGCCCACAGCCACACCCAGAACGGCCAACAGCCAACCAGGTAGAGGAGGAGAGTGCAGACGGGGGCGGGGCAAAGGCAGATAGATCGGAGTGGGTCGAGAGAGAGAGATAGTGAGAGAGGTAGAGACAGGAAGAACAAGCGAGAAATAGTAGAGGGGAGGAAAATGAAGAAAAAAAAAAGAACAAAACACAGGGTTATTTTGGTTGGTTAGAGAAGGGGAACGTAGGAGAGAGAAAGATAGAGTTCAAGAGAGAAATACCGAGGCTGTCTGAAGCCGGGCTGAGGGACAGTGCAGGGAGGGGGCGCTTCCTGAAGAAGACATTCAGGGGTCAAGGAGGAGAAGGAAGACAAGGAGGAGGGTAGTCGTGTCAGAGAGTTTTAGTAGAAGTAAAATATTGTTCTATGCAAGTGGGAAGGGGTTGCATAGAAGAGCAGAGAACTCCACTGCCGGGACTGGGTTAAACCATGATGAGGGTGGAGTGTCAATGCAGTTTCTGTCCCCCTCCCCGGGAACGTTACGAGGCTACAGATTCCACAGTGTGCCCAGCACAGTGCTCGGTCGTGGCTCAACGGCAAGCAAAACAAAAAGGAAAATGACCAAAGGATGTGTACGCTTTTTTTAAATAACCGTACTCTTAAAATAATGATGTATATATTTATATGTCTATGTTTTGGTTTGTTGCATTTCATGCATTTCTGGGTGTCTGCATTGCATTGTCCTACACATTCATTTCAGTTCAGAATGCAAGTAGAAATGGTGTTAAAGTGGAAATAAAAATAAAACTTATTGGTGGGGGAAAAAATTAAATAAAAAAAAGATAAGATGAGCGACACTCATTCCATTCTTGGATGCTGTAGCAGGTGGTGTTGTGGATGTTTTTAGCGGATGTCAAACCTTGCAGGCCACCCTATGGGGGCATTTCTTTCCTAAGCCAAGAGGCGGGTCGATAACTCGCAATAAACTGTACATATCCTTATAATGTATCCGACCGCTGCAAAGAGAATACAGGGGAGTTAGAACACACACGCCAATGACACGACAAGAGAGAACAGTGGGAGGAAAGAAGAGCACAACAATGACAGGAAACAGGATATACTGTAATACACAACGAAATCACTGAACGCTCTATAGGCATTCGGCACACGCACGCACGCACTCACACATACGCACTCACACACATTTTCATTGTGTTTGCATGTCACCTGTTTGAGCTGTAGTGCCGTTCCTCTGCGATGACACTGTAGTCTTTCCCTGTACCTGGCATTGTTACTGCCTCTGTCTAATTACTGCCTTTCACTTACGTTTTTCCCCCAGAATAGAATCTCACGTTCCCTCTTCCCAATATAACCTGTTCGTTTCCCTCCAATTGCATTTCTTGATTATAACCCATACCTATAACACAATTCCTCTTCCTAATGGAACCCATCTCACATAATAATAATAGAGCATATCTTATAATAGAGCAAATCTCTTTATCACATTCCCTCTTCATAATAGAACCCATCCCTATCTCGCGTTCCCATTTCCTTCTAGAACCCATCTCACATTCCCTCTTCGCAATAGAACCCATCCTAATATCACATTCCTTCTTCCTAATAGAACCCAGCCTAAAATCACGTTCCATAGTCCTGGTCGAAATCGCCCACATCTCTCTCAATCCCATGTGTATTCATTTTACCATCTCTTTTGTCTCTGGATAAGCGTGTGTGGAGTGCAATTAAGGAATCGCTAATTAACTAGAAATGCATGTCAACGCTAAATGGTTTAATGTCTAATAGTCACTTGTAACACAGAGGCTTTCCTCCTTTCCTAAACTGTGTTTAGACTGTGGAATGCTTTATTCCCTCCCTATTTACTATTTACTGCTCCCACTATGCTCTTTCTATCTCATTATAAGACTACAGCACAGCAGATGGGTAACAGGCACTGGAATACAAATACTAGGAAACTTAGTGTGTTTTAGGTTGTGTCACAGCCCACTGGGATCTAACATACTGTACAGTAAAGGGGGGGGGTCTGTGGCCACAGTAAGTTTAGGCAGTATTCCGATTCCAGGTTTGGTAGAGGTGGGGTTAGGGTCCAAACCACGCATGGGGAGGAGGGGGGGAGGTGTTACAGGGAAAGAGGGATGACTGGATCACTGAGAAGGTTACTGCTCAGGTCTTTGATCCTCTCTCCCCTCACAGCTGCTGTCTTGGCGCGTTCCATCGTGTCAGCTGAGATCCGGGTGTAAGGCGCTATTTAATGGGTCGTTAAAAACGATTTGTGACGTGTCCGTTAAGACTAAAACCGTTAATGACCGTGGACCCTTAATGACTGTCATTTTCTCCTTGGCTACTTTAAAGCTACCAAACCCAGATGGTGTTTCTCAATATGCAACTTCAGGTTTTGATGGTCATATGCATAGGATACAATAGGAATATATATAAATATACTGATGTGCTCCACACTTTCATGCACTGAGCTAACTGCAAGGTTAACTGCAAGGCTAACTGCAAGGTTAACTGAAAGGCTAACTTCAAGGTTAACTAAAAGGGTAACTGCAACTTTAACTGAAAGGCTAACTGCAAGGTTAACTGAAAGGTTAACTGCAAGGCTAACTGCAAGGCTAACTGCAAGATTAACTGCAGGGCTAACTGCAAGGTTAACTGCAAGGCTAACTGAGAAAGGATAGTTTTAAAGACCAATAAATGTTCTAAGGACTAAGATGGTATTGCTGCAGTGCTGCCCCACTGCACATAGCATTCAATTGTCAATGAAAATACGGCAAGAAAGAAGTCTGGACCATTAATGCTTGATTAGTGACCAGAAAGTGCTTGTTGCATATTGAGAAACGTCCCCACCCCTGACAAAGTCTCACATGCTTTAATTGAACTATGTTAAGCTCTCGTTTCTGATCTCTGAGCTGTTTACTATGCATATCGAGATATACCGGCAGTTCTAAAATCCACAGTTTTATTATATTTTATTACGTTTATCACGGTTAGTAAATCCGGTGCATGGGGTTTAGGTAGAGATTAAACCTGAAGACACATTTAGGACACACTGTGCCCAGAATGAGTTAACTCTCTGATTCACACAGACATTAGAAGTGATGTCTAGTTCTGTAAAACAAACTGAGTAAAAACAACAAGAAACCATTGGCATATCATATAACCCCTGGCATGTCTTTGTGTGTCTCTTGACCTCATAGATCTGGAGTCTTCAGTATGACTCTACGAATGGTTGACCTCTCCTAAATGGTGTCGATGTTGTTTGCGTGTATAAGATATGTGCAGTTGCATTTATTTTGTGAACTATATTTGTATAAACTTGTACATGTGTGTGTGTGTGTGTGATTCACTCACCAAGCTGCTTGGTCATATTCGGCCCATATCCGGACGTACTCATCTAGATGATGTGGGCCGAGGATGGAGGAGTCTCTGGTCAGGTACTCAAAGTTGTCCATGATAACGGCAACAAACAGATTCAGCATCTATAACACAGTCAAATCAGCACAGTATTGTCTGCCAAGCAAGGGATGAAATATAATATTTATATATATAGAGAAATCTGATAAACACAGAACGAGATAGAAAATGAAACCAAGAAACCTGAGGAATCTTGAGACTGAAACAAATAGATTGAGAAAAAAAGATATACAGTAAGAAACACAGAAAATCTAATGAACTGAGAGTTAAAGAGTGAGAGACAGATACTTTTAGAAAGCTAGAAAGTGACACACTGAGAGATTTCTACTAAAGAAAGAGAGACAGGCGAAGTGACATAAATAGAGAGCTTCCCTCACCAGGAACGAGCAGAAAAAGATGAAGGACACAAAGTAGAGGTAGGCAAACTGGCTGCCACACTCTGGTTCTGCGTTCCCCGCCAGAGGATCACAATGTCTTCCTCCAAGACACGATAACATGATGTCATGCCAGGCCTCGCCCGTGGCACTCCTACACAGTCATAAACACACATGTTAGAGACACACGTATGTATGCGTAACACACCGACACGCCCGCGCACACAAACACACACACCGACACGCATACGCGCACACGCACACACACACACACCTGAAGAGTAGCATGAGCGCTTGGAAGAAGGTCCTGAAGTTGTTGTGTTGGTTTATGGCACTGCCCTCTTCCTCCTCCATCCCTATGTTCCCAAACAGCTAAGAAAAGAAGAACCATCAAAATATGTGATACCATGGGAGAACCCATTAGATCACAATAATACCTACATATGTGGTACCATGGGAGAACCCACTACTTCACATGAAGCCATATCATACAACTATGTAGTGAACCTGTACAAATGGCCACATGCATTTTTACAATCATTTTTATCTTGCTTTGTCTCCACTCACCTGCATCCCGATGATGGCGTAGATGAAGAACAGCATGCCAATTAGAAGGCACACATACGGCAGGGCCTAAACACACACACAGACACACAGACACACACATAGACCCACACACACACATGCACAGCTGAATTAATCAGGAATTTTTTCTGTCACAGTTCCTCAGGAAACTGAAAATCTGTCATCTGTCACAAAGCTGATAAGTATGTCTGTGTGTGTGTCTGTGTGTCGTGTGTGTGTGTCTGTGTGTCTGAGTGTCGTGTATGTGTTTGGGTGTTGTGTTTGTGTTGTGTGTGTGTCTGGGTCTTGTGTGTGTGGCTGGGTGTTGTGTGTGTGGCTGTGTGGCGTGTGTGTGTTTGGGTGTCGTGTGTGTGTTTGGGTGTCGTGTGTGTGTCTGGGTGTCGTCTGTGTGCCGTGTGTGTGTGTGTCGTGTGTCGTGTGTGTGTCTGTGTGTGTGTTTGGGTGTCATGTGTGTGGGTGTGTCTGGGTGTCGTGTGTGTGTCTGTGTGTCGTCTGGGTGTCGTGTGTGTGTTTGGGTGTCGTGTGTGTGTGGGTGTGTCTGGGTGTCGTGTGTGTGTCTGTGTGTCGTGTGTGTGTTTGGGTGTCGTGTGTGTGTGTGTGGGTGTGTCTGGGTGTCGTGTGTGTGTCTGTGTGTCGTCTGGGTGTCGTGTGTGTGTTTGGGTGTCGTGTGTGTGTGTCTGGGTGTGTCTGTGTGCCGTGTGTGTGCCGTGTGGTCTGTGTGTCGTGTGTGTGTCTGTGTGCCGTGTGTGTGTCTGTGTGTCGTGTGTGTGTCTGGGTGTCGTGTGTGTGTTTGGGTGTCGTGTGTGTGTGTGTGTCTGTGTGCCGTGTGTGGGTGTGTCTGGGTCCGCTACCTTGAAGGACTGGACAAAGGTCCAGAGGAGAATGCGGATGGTCTCTCCTTGCCGGAGCAGTTTAATGAGTCTGGCAGCCCTGAACAGTCTCAGGAAACTCAGGTTGATGAAGTTATTCTACAACAGCCCCAATTTGAACAGACACCGAGAAAGGAAAGAGTGGTACAGGGGGAGAGAACCAGAGAGTGGAAAGGGAAGACACAGATAGAGATCAGGGTGGTGAGACGATGAGAAAAAGAGAAATGGACAGAGGGAGGTGGGGGAATAGAGGAGGATAATGGTTAAGGAACCCCAATGGCGGGAGACAGAGGGAGAAATAGATAGGAAAAGATGGAGAAGTGAAGCATGGAAAGACAGGGAAATAATGGAGGAGAGAGATGTGTGTGGATAGAGACACGATAACATTATAAATTGCCACGCGCAACATCAGATAACACGTTTCCAAACCAAACCATAAAATCCGGGGGGGGGAGTTCAAAACCAAACTGAGGAAGGTTCAAATGCAAACCAAATAAAAATGCAAGGCTGGTAGCAGGCTCTGGTGTTAACAGGCTGTTAGAAGAAAGGAATCAATTGGGTAAAAGAAAAATCATATATTAAAAAAAATATATATCATTTTCATCCAGTTGAGGGGGGGGGGGTGAGTAGAGGTAAGTAGTTGTAATAGGTGCAGGGAACTGTTCATAAACAACCAAATGCACTGATCCTTCAAGGCAAACTCAACACGGCACAATCAGGAGCTGGCTAGCTCACGGCATGCTAAACACATGTCAACACAAGTGGGCGGGGCTAGCAGTGGGTTTGAATAGTCCCGTGACACGCAATGGCCAGGCTAGTTTATGTCAGTTCAGTCAGAATTAGCAAGTAGTCATGAGATGTTAAACTGTGGTCTGAGGAAGACTTGTAGTCACATTGTGAAATGAAAAAAAATAAACATGATATTGACCCAAGACGTTTTGGTGTAACGATCAGAGGGGGAGGCGGTCTGGGTTCAAGGACACACAACATCAATATTTGGAATTTGAAAATCAATGTTTGAAAATTCCAATGCTTTTACAATAAGACAATAACAAAATGCCATATTTGTAGGAGGTATCAAAATAGCTTAATCTTGTTTAAGTTTATAACAGAGTCTTAATGGTGACGACATTGTCAATGTCCTAGCCCGGTGTCTGATGCCAACCACGCTAAGATGTGATGGGTCCTTCAATCCTCAGACAAAGAGATGGTTTTTAGGTTGGAGAGTCAACGGGGAAGAGAGTTTATGGCAGTGCAGCTTCTAACCAGAACATTCACCATGTGCATGTCAGCATGTGTTTCTGTGTCAACGTCCATCCATGCCTAGAAACATGTGCAGATACTGTTTGTGTACGAGCTCATCTCATAAATGTGTGTGTCGCTGTGTTGCTCCTTCTATTGGACCATGATGAACTTCAGCCCAGTCAATCTGTCCAATCTGTCCATTCCCCTCACACCTTACCGTCAACACTTTCACATGTAATAGCATGATATCTGTGTCTGCACGTGTTTGAGCGTGTGTGTGTTTGAGTGGGCATGCATGTTTGATCGCCAGCAAGGATTTTAATCATTGATTAGTGACTGTGCGAAGGATTCTTCACAGTAGTTTTCACTCTGATACATATTGCTTTTCTACATCTTCCTTTCCTACAATATCCAGTCAGGTCAAAGCTGGGATCACTTGCAGGAACGGCGAAAGTTAAGATGCATTTTAACTAGGGTTGTTAAAACATTTGTTTTAAGTTGTCTAATGATAGTCACATTTCACCTAGTTCACTTTCAAACCCCATGAACAATATCTGTCCAGAACATGAGAGATGATAATGATTAGTGCCAAGTTCCAAATCCACATGCTGCCTTCACAGGCTCACAACATGTATCAGTCTGCAAACACTGTTCTGATATCAGTGATATGTTAATGATTCCATCCATGTAGGCTAGCTGGAATATTAGCTAAATGCCATTCCATCATTTCAAATCTGTCCAGTTGTGATTGGTCGAATGTAACTATTCGGTGGCCGGGTCTGTCGAGTGATTGGGTGAGATGTGGGTCAGAGGTCCCGGTGTCAACGCTATAGTGAGAACTCTAGTTACATGCATCAGAACAGACACACCAGGGCATGGATGCATCCGTTAAAGTATTTCCACAAATAAAATGTACAAACCATCTACATGTAGATGTTGCAGATGACATGGTTTATAGCGGCATATTTGAAGGTTGATTTAACAACCAGTGCGATTGGCCAGGCCAGGTTTCATGGATGAACATAGTGCATTTTGATTGGATTCATCACAAAGGGGTAGGGGCGAGGTAGTTGCCATTAAGAAGTGGAGAGTTAAAGAAAGCATGTAAAAAAGATAAAACAGGAAGAAAATTGTCATTATGCACACATTATTACAGAGATCATGAACAACACACCTGATTCCACAAATCAGAGCCCTGGTTTAATAATGTGTTAATACTGGGCTGGTAAAACCCCACATAGCTCTATGGGAACAGGGTTGAGATTCACTCTGCAGCATTTGATGCATTTGATATATAAATAAAGACTGTAGACATCAAGTCTGCCTGAGTTACACAAGTGAAAAAAACATTTTTAAAAGAGGTTTAGAAAGGCAGTACAACACACACACACTCCTGCATAGAAAGACAGACATATCATTACTTGCCTGAATAACTTAGCCGCTAACTATCTATCCTATTTGCTGCAGTTGATGTAGTTGCCAGGCTATTGCAACAGTCTGATTTGACAGAACATTTCCAGGTGAATTATTTGATTGGCTGTCTTGTTGCCTAGTGGAGCCGCAGAGTAGAGAGAGTGTGTGTGTGTTGACCTCCTGGGTATTGTCAGTGGTGGCTGGGCTACTCAGGTCTCTCTGTTCTGCTCTCTACCAACTGGGGCTATTATATAAGGCTTTCAGACATTCGTGCTTCACTGAGCAATGCGAGATCCTGTAGACGACTGTCTCCGCCTCTTACTCTGCTCCTCTACACACCCTCTCTTCCTCTGTCTCTGCCTGTGTCTCTCTCTCTCTCTCTCTCGCTCTGCCACTCTCTCTTTGCCCTCCCCATTCACTTCCTCCATCTTCACCACCCTCACATTTCCCTGACATTTGTGTCATTTGACAAACACACACAGAAACAATTACTATAGAGCTGAACCTCCTGACACACCCTTCCACACGGTTAACCACCTCGTCTGCCCGCACACACTCTCTATGCCACATCCCACGGTTCCACACTTACCCCGAGCTCAGTCACTAAAATGTCTGTAATGCTGCCCAGGACTGTCACACAGTCAAAAATGTTCCAGGCATCTTTAAAGTAATTCTGTTGGCAAAAGAATAAGGGGAAGGGCGAAAGAGTAGGAAGAAAGGAAGCAAAGTGATACAATTAAAACAGGGGTTTATCAGCGTCAGATGGTACCAGGACACGTTAAATTGAGTGAAGAGTGTCAGCTTTATTTCCCGTAAATGTGCATACATATCGGCTGAACTGTTTAAAACAGCAATTTTTGTACATAGTCCCTCCCATTTTCAGACACCACAACACATTGTTTAACATAATGTAGAATAAAGTCATCATTGTTAATATGTATCTCTTAACCGTTGAATGCAATGACTGGATGAAGTCTGTGATGCGACAATGGTTAGTTCTGGTTAGTTGACAAGTGAGTAAGTTGGTTGGCCACCCAATTGTGGCCCACATTATGACTGCCACTGCAGTAGAACCCCTGTGTTGGCTGCCTTGTCAAAGCCTGCAGCTAAACTGTGCATTAAGAGAGCATAAATAAAACAATGGTGGATTTCTGAGGCAGACCTGGGTGTGTGTGTGTGTGTGTGAGACGGTCATCTCCAGCTGTGCCCCACTAAATCTACATCCTTGTATACTGTGCTCTAAATACTGTTGTGCACAGTCTAACTAATAATAAGGTCCAACCCAGAACAGCCCTCCTCTATCCTGGATATATTGGTACTGGCTGATTGTATATTTAAGATGTTAAACTGCAAGGTTTTGCAAAGTAAGGAACATTGCTTATTGTCTGAGAACAGAGGTTGCAACAGGTCGGAATAGCCACAATGATCTCCCCCAAAACTGGATTAGGGGGAAATTCCTTGCTCAAGGGCAGAACTACAGGTTCCAACATGCTTGATGGGCAATTTGACTCAGAAAGCTTTTTGATTATTCGACAGGCGATGCTTCATGTGTAAATGGAAATATGAATTTGAAAAAAACTTAAACGCAAGTGAGATGTGGAATCATATGCGGAAACATGTTTTGTTATCTAGAAATGGTTTTGTGTATTAAACCACTATGATACCAATATGCTAAAGAAGCATTACTACAGGCCTAGCTTTAGCATTGGTTAGATTCCAGTGTAAAACAAACTATTATTTTTATTAATAAAAGATGTGTGGAACACTTACCAGAACTCCAAAAGCTACAATCTTGAGCACACACTCCATGGAGAAGAGCGATGTGAACACGATGTTAAGGTTGGCCAACACAGCCTCGTAGGCCGGAGAGGCTCCATCGTACTACACACACACAAGCACGCACCCATGTGCACACAACCACACACACACAAGCACACACCCATGTGTGCAAACAAATATTTGCACATGCATGAATATACACAAACACACACACACATATATATACATAAATATACGCACACACACGCGCACACACAGACATATATATATAAAAATATGCACAAAAAATGGAAAATGTACAAAACATGAACAAAATAAATCACATAAAAAAAGGAATGATAAGATTCAAACAGACAACCAGGGACAAGAAGAAAACACATATAAAGACATAGCGAGACATAGTTTAACACACCCAGAGGCAGAAACAACCGTTAAATCAGTTCAGTAGTGGAAGAACAAAAAGAGTAGTAGGAAGAAAGTTAGGCAAGAAGGAAGTGAGGTAGGTAGGAGGTTAGGGAGGGAGGTAGGTAGGAAGTTAGGTAGGTAGGAAGGAAATTAGGTAGGTAGCTAGGAAGTTAGGTAGGTAGGTAGGTAGGTAGGAAGGAAGTTAGGTAGGTAGGAAGGAAATTACGTAGGTAGGTAGAAAGTTAGGTAGGTAGGAAGTTAGGTAGGTAGGAAGGAAGTTAGGTAGGTAGGAAGGAAGTTAGGTAGGTAGGAAGGAAGTTAGGTAGGTAGGAAGGAAGTTAGGTAGGTAGGTAGGTAGGAAGTTAGGTAGGTAAGTAGGAAGTTAGGTATGTAGGTAGGAAGGAAGTTAGGTAGGTGGGTAGGAAGGAAGGTAGGAAGGGAGAGAGGTAGGTAGGAAGGAGGTAGGTATGTAGGAAATAAGGTAGGTAGGTAGGAAGTTAGGTAGGTAGGAAGGAAATTAGGTAGGTAGGTAGGAAGTTAGGTAGGTAGGAAGTTAGGTAGGTAGGAAATTAGGTAGGTAGGTAGAAAGTTAGGTAGGTAGGAAAGTAGGTAGGTAGGTAGGTAGGAAGTGAGGTAGGTAGGTAAGTAGGAAGTTAGGTATGTATGTAGGAAGGACGTTAGGTAGGTAGGAAGTTAGGTAGGTGGGTAGGAAGGAAGGTAGGAAGGGAGAGAGGTAGGTAGGAAGGAAGGTGGTTAGGGAGGTAGGTATGTAGGTTGGAAATTAGGTAGGAAGTTAGGTAGGTAGGAAGGAAGTTCGGTAGGTTGTAAGGAAGTTAGGTAGGTAGGAAGGATGATAGGTAGGGAGGAAGGAAGTTAGGTAGGTAGATTGGTAAGTATGAAGGAAGATGGGAAAGAATATTTAATACAAGGTCTTGCTGCAATGTGAATGAATGCAAAAAAACATGTGTGTGTGTGTGAATTGCCTTATCGTACCTTCATCATCAGTACAATAGTATTGAGTGCGATCATAGCCATGATTGTATACTCAAATGGCGGCGACACCACAAACTCCCACATGCGGTACTGGAAGCTCTGCTTGTTCTTGGGCATATGCCGTGTGAGGGGTCTGGCATTAATGGCAAAGTCTATACAGCCTCTCTGAAAACACACAAACACAAAACCATGAGGGTGTGACCAACCTGGACGAACTTGGAGGTCCTTTTGTATTTTATGTTTAACGTAAAGTTTGATTTAAAATGAAAGGAAATATGTTTGTTAAGAAAAGCTCTGCATTGGAGTCCTTACTCCACCAGCACCGTGACAGAGGGTTTTGTCTCACAGCCATCCCATCTCCATGGCTTGACTACTGGTACTCAAACCTCAGACACATGTTTCTGTCATTCAACATTTATTTTCTCACCTCGTTTTTCTCTAAACTGTAATCCTCCATCATCTTGTCTCCTTGCTCCTGGAAAGTGATGATGATGAGAGCCACGAAAATGTTGACGAAGAAGAAGGGGAAGACCACGAAGTACACCACGTAAAAGATGGACATCTCCATCCGGTACCCCGGGCTCGGGCCCTGATTCTCATAAGTCGCATCCACTGAATGTTTCAGCACCCTGGAGGAAGGATGAGAGGAACATTTGATTTCAGTTTTTCCACATTTGCGTTATTATTTTCCTAACATGAAAAGGGTGTGTGTGTGTGTAATCACTGCGGCCACCCCTCTCCAGTAGACTCTATAACGAGTGTGTGTGTGTGTGTGTGTGTGTGTGTACTCACTGCGGCCACCCCTCTCCGGTAGACACTGTGAAGAGGGTGAGCAGGGCCCAAAGCACGTTGTCGTAGTGAAAATCGTATTTCCTCCACTCCCGCTTCTGCGCCTTCACCTCGTTATTCCGTTCATAGACTAGATATTCACCCCTGTAACACCACATATTGATATGCTGCGTGTGTGTCTGTATATGCATTTATGGTTTTTAGCCAAATATTTGGGTGCCAATGTTTGTTTCCTAACCTGCAATCTCGCTCAAATTCTTTGGACTCATCTGTGCAGTAGAAAAATCTGCCTTTGAAAAGTTGTACTGCTACCACAGCGAAGATAAACATGAAGAGCATGTAGACAATAAGGATGTTCAAGACATTCTTCAGCGAGTTGACCACGCAGTCGAACACAGCCTGGGAGACAGAGAAAAACACTACTGTAAAACAAGCTGGCATATATAGAAGAACACTACAGTTAAACAGATTGGCATACATAGATAAACGTGTCGATGGCATAGTTCAGAGGAGAATGGCCATACTGGCAGAGCTGATAAAATGGCAACACAACTCAAATAACCACTCGTTACAAACACGGCTTGCAGACGAGCATCTCTGAAAGCAAAACACATTTAACATTGAAGCAGATGAGCTATGGCAGCAGAAGTCCCCACTGGGTGCCACTGCTGTCAGCTAAGAACTAGAAACTGAGGCTAAAATTCTAAAATATTGGAAAAACATTGCCTGGTCTGCTGTGATGGTTGGGTCAGACTTTGGAGTCAACAACATAAAAGCTTGGATCCATCCTGCCTTGTCTCAATGGTTCAGGCTGGTGGTGGTGCAATGGTTCAGTCTGGTGGTGGTGCAATGGTTCAGTCTGGTGGTGGTGGTCCAACAATGGTTCAGGCTGGTGGTGGTCCAACAATGGTTCAGGCTAGTGGTGGTGGTCCAACAATGGTTCAGGCTAGTGGTTGTGGTCCTACAATGGTTCAAGCTGGTGGTAGTGGGCCAACTCTGTACTAGCAAGGTGTACTTTTTGTAGCCGGTGGAGTGTCTACTGTAATCACAGATGTGCCTGTGAACAGACGGTAACAAACATGATGGAAGCTAATCTGACCTTGAGCTTCGGAAGGCGTTTGATCGTTTTAAGAGGTCGCAACACTCTTAGTACCCTCAGAGACTTGATGGTGCTGATGTCTTTCCCCTTGCTGCTCCCCCTGTTCCACACACACAAACACACACACACACACACACACACACACCGAAGACAGACATTAGTAGTCATAGTCGAAGACTGTCGCGCATGGAGGCAGCTGACGTAGCCGCTAATGATTCATAGAGAAGGAAACGGAAGCAGTAGGATGCCATTCCAAGAAGGTAGTCGCTAGTGAGGAACTCAGACAGGGTTAGTTGACAAAGCAAAACATGCTGTATTATGAAAGACTACTGCTGCCAGTTTCAGTTGAGCCGCATCTACAGTCTGTGTGCTCTTACATGCTATATAGAAATGGTCCGGTTGAAACAACTCTGACAACTCACAATGTGCAACGCATCGACCCCTGATAAGGAGTGTCTTATCTCAACTGAAACAAGCACTGAATCACTGAAACTGTGTGCAGTCTACTCATGAAGCGGTCTACTCATGAAGCGGTCTACTCATGAAGCGGTCTACTCATGAAGCGGTCTACTCATGAGGCGGTCTACTCATGAGGCGGTCTACTCATGAAGCGGTCTACTCATGAAGCGGTCTACTCATGAAGCGGTCTACTCATGAAGCGGTCTACTCATGAAGCGGTCTACTCATGAGGCAGTCTACTCATGAAGCGGTCTACTCATGAAGCGGTCTACTCATGAAGCGGTCTACTCATGAAGCGGTCTACTCATGAAGCGGTCTACTCATGAAGCGGTCTACTCATGAAGCGGTCTACTCATGACGCAGGCTACTCATGAAGCGGTCTACTCATGAAGCGGTCTACTCATCACGCAGCCTACTCATGAAGCGGTCCACTCATAAGGCAGCCTACTCATGACGCAGTCTACTCATGAGGCAGTCTACTCATGACGCAGCCTTCTCATGACGCAGTCTACTCATGACGCAGCCTTCTCATGACGCAGTCTACTCATGACGCAGTCTACTCATGACGCAGTCTACTCATCACGCAGTCTACTCATGAGGCAGCCTACTCATGACACAGCCTACTCATGACACAGTCTACTCATGAGGCAGCCTACTCATCACGCAGTCTACTCATGAGGCAGCCTACTCATGAGGCAGTCTACTCATGAGGCAGTCTACTCATGAGGCAGCCTACTCATGAGGCAGTCTACTCATGAAGCAGCCTACTCATAGCGCAGTCTTCTCATGACGCAGTCTACTCATCACGCAGTCTACTCATGACGCAGCCTTCTCATGACGCAGTCTACTCATGACGCAGTCTACTCATGACGCAGTCTACTCATGAAGCAGCCTACTCATAGCGCAGTCTTCTCATGACACAGTCTACTCATGACGCAGCCTACTCATGACGCAGCCTACTCATGACGCAGCCTACTCATGACGCAGCCTACTCATGCTCCTTTCATATACATCTTCCCATGCTGCATTGAAACCTTGTTCTCCATTGATGGCTAGAGGAATGGTGAACCTTCCTATAGACTCTACCACTACCACCTTCACCCCCATGCTGGTTTCATAGCATAGCCCAAACAGCATGAGATGTTTTGGTCTTGGTCTTTGGCAAAGACAGACCTTAAGTGCAGGCATTTCTGGACTGAAATGCCCAGCCAAACCTCTTTCTTTTTTTGGGAGGGACACTGTGGACAGGTGTCTGGGAGTGTAAAGGATTCTCACTGGTCACACTAATACAGATATATAAGAATACTGTCTGGCTAAAATGGATGACTAGCTAACTGTAGCTGGCTATAGCGAACTAACGTTAGCCAGTTAGCTAGAAGGCTAACAGAGCTACATCTCAGTGATGTATGTGTGACGCATCCACAGGTCTTCCCCTACTTGGCATGAGCTCAGCTGTGATCTCAGCTGTGACTCCATCAAGATCCACCGCAATGTCTGGAGCTCTCCTTCTGCAGGTGTTACAACAGACGGAGGGCTAATGGTGGTTGACAATCTGTGTATGTGTGTGTGTGCACAAATGTGTTGACGCATTTGTACCTGCACATGTGCTTGTGTGCATCTCCAAATGCTTACGTGTGTCTGATCTTCACCAGCAGCACTTCCTTGTTGTGTGTTTGTTTGTTCACTTCTGTCTGTGCATGACATCCTGCTCTCACTGCTGCCCTCTACCTGCTCCAGCATTACTAGCCGCCAGACCCTCTCAACCTCACATGCTACGGCTGTTACAGCTGCTCTAGCTACGTTCACTCCACCCCCCCCCCACTCCAGTTCATATTAACCCTCTGTATTCTGTTTTTGGACCAGTGCTTTAGGTTTAGTTTGTTGTGTACTGTATTTACATTGTATTTATTTCCTATAATATAGCTGGTCCACAGACAGACCAGGGTGAGGAGAGAGATAGACACGTGGCCGACATTGCGCATTGACAGACAGGCGGACACAATTAAAAAAGAAAGAGTGGAAAGCCATGTAATAGGAAACCACCGGCACTCAAAGTGCAGAAGAAGAGAGAGATAGAGAATACAACTTTACCGGGTGCTGCTCCTGTTTGTCCGGAACGGAGATGAGAAAGTGTCAGAGACAGCAAGATGAAGGAAGAGATAAAAAGAAAAGAAGGTGGGAACAGGAAGAGACAGAGAAGAAAAATGGGAAACAGGGAAGAGGAGGAATAACATCTACATAAGACAGAGAAAAAAGTGCTGGGCCTGCGTTTTCTTTTATCCGTCCACCTGAAGCTGCCTGTATGTTTTGCTGTGTATTTTCTGTCTGTCTGTCGTAGAGTTTGTTGAACACACACAACGCACACAGACACGCACACACACACCTACCCAGTTGTACTTTACTTTTGAGGTCTTTCTAGGGAACAGAATATTACAAACATTTTGTCCAATTCCCCAACCGAAATCTGAACCTAACCTTATTTCCTAACTCCTACCACTGACCATATACCGAATTCTGACCGTAATCCCAAAATATGACCACTCAAACCTCTGTTTTACACACTGCAAACACCTTTAACTCTAAATACAAACCCTAGTTCTAACCCTTACACCTATGTCTTAAACTTTTAACCTAACCTTAAACCTTTTGGTTACGCTGCACGTCAATTCCATTAGGTCAACTAATCACATTACTGTAATATCAAACCACTTCCTACCAGACATCTGATTGGTCTACTGGTGTTTGTTTGTATCTGTATTAACCAATCAGCATCCTGGCTTTGGAAAGGACATTGTGTTTTGGCAGCGGCTCATCTATGCATTTGATGGGCGTGCGGAAGAACAGGACAAGCCAAGATACCACCAATCTTCAGTCCAGACTGTGGATGCCAGACTAATTGGATCAAAGTGGTGATATAGATCTCAAACGGGAGCACTCTATCTGCAGTGCTGCTTGATTTTCGACCAATCAAATGACATCACTGACTTCAGTATCTGATTTTTTTTTTTCTGGGCACGGTGAGTTTTAATGCGTATGTCTGAGTGAGTGAGTGAGTGAGTGTGTGTGTGTGTGTCTTCATGCATGCAAGCATTCATGTGTGTGTTTGTCAAGTCGGTTTTGTAGTCTGCCTGTAAGTTGGCATTGTCAAATAGTCCTTGATTCCCACTGGCTAAAAACGCAGGCCAAACACAAAAAGAGAAAGACAAAAACACATACATAGATATACACTTATATTAACACACACACACACACACACATACATGCAACACACACAAAATAAGTAAGCATCACACATACAGAGAAACTTTACATCTGAGTAAACACTGTTCATGTTAGTGACGCCTGTCAGTCACACGCACAACGCACACATAAATCATGGCAAAGGTATGGAGCCGGGCCACACCCACCCTGGAGCACCAGCCAATCAGAGGAAGATTACTGCAGATTAGCATGAAGATGACCCTAGAACACTTATCCAGGATCAGATTTGTTTTCATCATTAGCATCCAAAGTGATGTTATTTTTTTCAAAATCCAATCCTACATCTGTGTTTAGTTGCTAAAACCTTTAGCATCTCAATATTCAAACAAAGCGTCCTTTCCTTTATCTCTTTCACATGAATGCAGATAGGAAGAACTGGATAGGCAATAGCAATGATGCTAATGCTAGCTGGGCAATGCTAACATGCAGTGATCCTATTCTGAGCTTCCATCTGTCAGCGATTGTGAAAGAGAAGTGAGGAAGAGGAGTGTTATGAGGGTTTGGTGAACAGCTTCTGGAGGGAGGGAATAAGGGAAGGTGATGGGAAGGTCAAGGGAGGGAAAGATGGAGAGAGGGTGAAAGGACGGACGAGTGCGGAGATTATTCTGCAGAAACATCTAGGTTTCTTCTATATTTCTCTCTTGGGCAAGAGAAAAAGGGCATGTCCACCATAATATTGAAATCTGTAGCCTCTCTAGGGAATAGAGGCAAGTAAAGGGAGCTGTTGTTAGGGCATAGGGATCAAGGGTGTAAGGAAGGAATCATTCTTAAGGAGGTACAGTATAAGACATGCGGGCAAAGATGCAAAGTGGAGTGATTTCTGCTCAGGAAACACACAAACCCCTGCCAGCGTATGATTTATTCAGAGCAATGACAACCTTCTGAATGGATTCGAAGAGTCAGAATGGCTGCAGCACATCAAGTATTGCAGCGTAGACACGAGGAACTGAGAACGGGCCAACCAGCCAGGAAACGGCATCATAGCTCGCATGCCAACAAAGGTGCATCACGAACCGCTAACTAACAATCCAAAAATCCCAAGAAGCCTAGCAAGATCTATTTTACCTCAGAAGCTCAGTGTGCGTGCAACAGTGACTCAACCCGCATGGCATGTGGCCTAAAAGCTGGAAAAAAGCAATGGCAGCTCCTGTAAAAGGGTCTGTGCGCGAGTTTCCCACTGAAATGACAGGCAGGCAGCCAGGCACAAATGGGCGGTCAATCCAGAGCCCTTTCACATTCATGCCCCGTGATCAAACTACACTCAATCATGTGACCTACTGAAAAGTTGTGGATGTCTGTCTTTCATTCAAGGTGTTTTAACACTCGTCGAGGAATACAGTCCCCGCTACGATGCAGAAATGATTCAGTTTGATAGACCCATGGCCGTTCTGATGATTCATACATATTGAGTGAATTATCTAACCGTACACGCTACATTTGAATCTGTATGAGGCCTGCGTATCAAAGCACTCAGCTTACAGGTTTGAATGCAGAAACGAGTGATGAGTATGTACATTTCTGTTATCATGATTTCTTCAAAGTGCACGAAGACACACACGAAGCAGATAAAGTGGGGCAAATTCTCTAGTTTACCTTTGTTACATGTAACCAGAAGTTAAAACTCCTCATCAGTGGGTTCTCAGTCAGACACGTTCTGTCTATAAAAGATTTATATACTTTGGTACGAGAAGTGCAAATCAATCCCAGAATAACAGCAAAGGACCTCGTAAAAATGCTGGAGGACACAGAAACAAAATATCTGCAGAAAGTGAGTCCTGTATCTAGATAACCTGAAAGACCGCTTAGCAAGTAAGAGGACACTGCTTCAAAACCGGCATAAAAAAGCCTGACCAATGTTTGCATCTGCACATGGGGACAAAGGAAGAAATGTCCTCTGCTCTGATGAAACAAAAATAGAACTGTTTGGCCATAATGACTATTGTTATTTTTGGAGGAAAAGGGGGGAGGTTTGCAGACTGAAGGACACCATCCCAAACGTGAAGCATGGGGGTGGCGGCATCATGTTGTGGGTGTGCTTTGCTGCATGAGGGGCAGTAGTCCAAAAATCGTAGTCGTAGGGCAAGCAGAGATCCAAAAACCAGTAATCCAATACACAAGAAGACAGTACCAGGGAAAACCGTGATGTAGTCGTGGGGAGAGCAGAGTTAAAACAACAGTAGATCTGATAAACCAGGCAAAAGTGCTTAGGCTATTGTCAAAAAACAGTAACCAACCAGGATCAAAAACTATGGCTTGGAACAAAGGCTCAGTAATGCTGCTAAGTTGCTAACACAATACCTCACGACAAACACTGAAAACTAAAGACTACATATAGTTGTCACGATTGTGGTGAGTTGAGTGGGAAGCACTTCCTGTATATTGTTTTGATTAGGCTTAGCTAAGCACCGGGCATAGGTTAGTTTAATCAGTGGGTTATTTAAGTTCCCTGGTTAGTGTCATGGGTGCTTGGTGTATGAAATAAAATAATTATCTTTACTTTTATTCTAACACTTTATATTCTTAAAATTAATTGGTTATCCTACCTGACCAAAAACAGGGAATATATTTACTAGGATTATATGTAATTACTTGTGAAAAACTGAGTTCAAATGCCTTTAACTATGGTGTATGTAAACATTACTGAATGTAAACATTTTTACTCTAAAAAATAATGTAAATAACTTGAGTCCTTATTCATATCCATCTACAGCCATATAAGTACGTCCACTGCCAGCAACAACACCAGACATATCACCAGACATATCACCAGACATATCACCAGACATATCACCAGACATATCACCAGACATATCACCAGACATATCACCAGACATATCACCGGCCATATCACCGGCCATATCACCAATAACATCAACAGCCATAAGCCATATCACCAGCCATATCACCAGCCATATCACCAAACGTATCACCAGCCATATCACCAGCTCCTTTCACAGCCATATACGGTAACCAGTTCCTCTGTTAGCCATATCACCAAATCCATATCAGCCATTGCTCTATCCCCAGCCATATCACCAGACATATCACCAGTTGTATCACCAGACATATCACCAGCCATATAACCAGCTCCTTTCACAGCCATATAACTCTGTTAGCCATATCACCAAATCCATATCAGCCATTGCTCTATCCCCAGCCATATTTCCAGTCCCAATCCAGGCTGTGGCGTGCAGAAGAAGGAGTCTGAAATACCTGCTTTGTTGGAGGGGTGGAGAAAAGGTGCTGCTTAGGCCCCTCAGAACCACCTGGGACACTAAAGGGTTAAAGGTGCCTGGGGTGGACCTCACACACACAGGATATAGGATGTGGGTGGGGAGAGGGGAGGGGCTGGTAACGAACAGAAAGAGTAGAGAAAATAGGAGAGGAGGAGGATGGGGGAAGTGGTGGACCGAGTAGACGTGAGGAGGGGGGGATGGGATGAAGGGTTATGGGATTCCTCTGGCAACGTGGATAAAGATGATTGAGGGGACCATGGGGAAAGTGGATGGCCAGTGTGTTTACGATGTTCTAGGAAAGTTGAGTTGAGATGCTTGTCAAAGACATCAGACTACGTGTCATAATCGAGCAGGACAGAGCATGAGAAAGTAAGTGATAGTATAACAGAGAGAGTGATAGAGCAGGTATAATAGAAAGAGTGATAGAGCAGAGAGAGTGATAGAGTAGGTATAACAGAGAGAGTTATAGAGCAGGTATAATAGAAAGAGTGATACAGCAGAGAGAGTGATAGAGTAGGTATAACAGAGAGCGATAGAGCAGGTATAATAGAAAGAGTGATACAGCAGAGAGAGTGATAGAGTAGGTATAACAGAGAGAGTGATAGAGCAGGTATAATAGAAAGAGTGATAGAGCAGAGAGAGTGATAGAGCAGGTATAACAGAGAGAGTGATAGAGCAGAGAGAGTAGGTGATAGTATAATAGAAAGTGATAGAGCAGAGAGTGATAGAGCAGGTAGAACATAGAGTGTGATAGCAGGTATAATAGAGGGTGAGAGGATAAAAAGTGATAAAGCAGGTAAGAAAGTTCAAGAAGAGAGTGAGATTGATGGAGAAGGATAGAAAAAAAGAGTAAACGGAGAGAGATTGATGAAGCAGGTAACATAGAAAGAGAGAAGAGAATGAAACAGCATGTGAGATAGAGAGATGATATATATACAGCGTCTAATATAGAGAGAGAAAATAAAACATGTGGAGGCGCGGCATTGGGATACAGAGTTTAACAGGAGAGAGCAACAGAGGAGAGTTGCCTTAAACCAGGTGTCTGTGAGGCTGGCTGCACTGTGAGGATGAGACCACTAGAGGGAGCTGCAGAGGAGAGCGAGAAGGGGGAAGAGGAGATGGGCAGGAGCAGAGAGAGAAGGAGGATGAGGACAGGGGCAGTAGAGAGAGAGAAGGAAGATGAGGAGACGGGCAGGAGCAGAGAGAGGAGGATGAGGAGAGGGTGCTGCAGAGGAGGGAGAGCAGGGGAAAGAGGAGAGGGGCAGTAGAGAGAGAGAAGGAAGATGAGGAGAGGGGCAGGAGGGGGAGAGAGAAGGAAGATGAGGAGAGGGGCAGGAGCAGAGGAAAGAGAGAAGGAAGATGAGGAGAGGGGCAGGAGCAGAGGAAAGAGAGAAGGGGAAAGAGGAGAGGGGCTGCAGGGGAGAGAGAGGAGGATGAGGAGGGGCAGGAGAGAAAACAGAGAAAAGGGGGATGAGGAGAGGGTTAGCCGTGGAGAGAGAGGAGGGGGATGAGGAGAGGGGCAGGAGGGGCACTTACGTGAAGGCGAAGGCCACCAGAGCACCACTAACCACTATAAAGTCCAGGATGTTCCACAAATCACGGAAGTAGGAGCCCTGGTGCAACACCAGGCCCAGATCAACCATCTGACAAGGGGGAGAGGGAAGGAGGAGGCACAGGGGGTCAGTCAGGTGAACGGCGGGATCGTCCCTGATTAAAAAAATCTGTATATATACGGAGTGATTGAAATTTACCTTAATCAACATCTCGAAGGTGAACACACCCGTAAAGACATAGTCAAAGTAGCGTAGTACCTGAATAAAAAGAGAAAATTGGGGTTACCGTGGAGGGTAAAGTGGTTAGGCATGCTGGCCATTTTAAAAATGATTTAAAAAACTCCAACCCAAACACCCCCCATGACCCTGTAACCAGGTAAAAGAGTAAGATTACATTTTGAAGGTTTAACTATGTATATGGCCACATCAATATGGAGGTTTGTTATAGGTTTTGTGAGTGAATTGTGAAACGTGGTGACTTACATTGTTACGGGGTGATTCAGGCCAGACGGGGTCTTCTGCTGCCAAGGCGATACTGCTCATAGCGATCACAGACAGGATACCAAACTCAAAGAATTTCAGGGTCACGATGTAGTGGCAAAGCCTCCGGAACCTGATGCACACACAGACACACACACACACACACGTGATATATTATATATTCACTGTTGATGCAATTTACGTGTGAAAATGCATGTGATTGTTTATGGTTGTGTGTGTTAATGTGTGTGTGTTCATGTGTGCTTGTGTGTGTGTGTTCATGTGTTTGTGTGTGTTTATGTGTGTGTTTTTGTGTGTGTGTGTGTTTAAGTGTGAGTTTATGTGTGGGTGTGTTTAAGTGTGTGTGTGTGTGTGTGTGTGTATGTGTGTGTGTGTATGTGTGTGTGTTCATCCACTCACGGGTTGGTAGTAGAGAGGATGAACATGGAGCTGTAGGGAGGCATCGGCTTGGGTCCACCTTCAGCATCACCCTTCTCGTCATCATCACCATCTTTATCCTCCTTCTTAGGCAGAGGCTCTGTGTTAGCGTTCCTGTTGACTGGAGGAAGGAGAGCGACAGAAACAGGCGTGAAAGAGGGAGAGAGAGGGGGATGACAGAGTTGAAAGAGACAGGATAAAGAAAGGGAGTGACAAGAAAGAATGAACGGAAGAATGAGAAAAAGCCTGTAATGCATGTCTGTATCTGTGTGTTTCCTTTAAAGGTGTCCCCTAATGGTCATTATACAGGTCCAGTATCCCTTTCTCCCTACTCTCTCTCACCCTGCAGAATGGCATTGTGGGAGGGAAACATGGGCGGCATGTCCACGGCGGTATGCTCCGGTATTCGTGTGCTACTTCCATACGCAGGTACCACACTTCCCCCCGGGCCCAGTTGGGAGCTACTGCGTGTCAGGTGAGGGTTGAGGCCTACTGGGTGGAAGCCTCGGCCCGGAGTGGTGTGGTTGGCTGGACTGGGGAGGCCAGAGACTGGGTAGTGCTGCGGCGGTAGCTGGGGTTGGCTGGTGGCCAGTTTACTGTTCATGACATTGTCCATGTCCTCGCTATACTGGCTATCCTGTCGATCTTGTCTACAGAGGCTCTTCTGGATGGGCCGCGTGGTGGACAGCGTGGGACCGTCCCTAGAGAGGATGAGAAAGAGAAACAAAGAGATGGGGAAGAAACGGATAACAATGCAACACGTCTCGGAGATGTCAAGAGAACCACAGGGACACTGGTTCTGTACGGTGTCAGGGTTCTACTCACTTCCTGCGGTGTTGGCGGGTCCTCCTCCCCTCACCGTCGCACCGGTGCCGCCTCTGCCTTCTTTCGCCTCCCTCACCCCCTTCCAGCTCCCCCTCTCCCCCGCCTTCCATCCCTCTGCTCCTGTGCCTCCTTTCCCCACCGCCGTCTCCAGGGTGCCCCTCTTCCTCCTCCGTCGGCCTGCGATGCTGCCGGGGCCTCCTGTGCTCCGAGGAGCCACCCTGGCCATGGAGGTGGTGGTGCCTCTTCGTGGGCCTTTCCTCTCCGCTGTGGCCCAGTATCGTTGTATCCAGGCGGGTGCATGAGTGGTGGTGCTCCTGGTGCTCCTTGCTTTCTTTTCGACTCCTGCGGCTCTCCGTGGATTCTACCCTCTCGTAGGTTCTCCCCGGGCCCGACCCGGAACCCCCGTCTGTGCCTTCTCCCCTCTCATGGTCGGCATTTTGCTGGCCGAGGCGCTGCTCCGGATCGCTGGTGGTTTTGTTGGTGTTGTTGTTGCGGTTCTCCTGGGGGTCCACCACCAGGGGGCGATCTGTGTGGGTCTTCATGTCGGGACGGATGTGGCGGGGGTAGGACACCTGGAAGAAAGGGGCGAGGGGGAGAGGTCGGGTTGGGAGAAATGTAAGCAGGGACTGACAGGGAGGGCCAGGCGGATTAAAGGAGAGGCACAATATCATTAGTGTCCCAGAGGTCATAAAACCTCCTGTAACACTTAATAACAATTAATAACACTTGACTTAATAACACTTCATAAATTCCCAATTTTATTTACAAAACCAAACTTTAGGATGAAGCGTTTGTTTCCGGGGACTAAGAACCAACAGCTTGCCAACTCTCCACAAGTTCAATATAGCAACCATATTTATTGCATATAATGCGTTCATCCATCCCTTCATCCATCCATCCATTGGTTCTTATCCCCACAGTCCAAAACCTAATTTCATCCCTCTTCCACTGACCCTTACACCCCCCCAACTCCACTCCTCTCTCCTTGCCTTCCAGCGGTCTTCTGGGTCCAGCTCGTTGTAAAGGGCTTCTCTGCTGGTCATTAGAGTCTGTTTCCTCAGCTCCTTGGTCCTCTGCTCCCATACCGACTTACTGCCACCTTTATGGTTCTTCTGTTGCTCCTTACTACTGGCACAGACAGACCGGTGAGACAGAAAGGTGAGACAGTGAGATGAGGCAGAGAGGAGAGACAGATAGGAGAGACAGAGAGGTGAGACAGAACGGTGAAACAAAGAGGATACATAGAGGAGAGACAGAGAGGAGAGACAGAGAGGGGAGACAGAAAGGTGAAACAAAGAGGATACATAGAGGAGAGACAGAGAGGAGAGACAGAGAAATAGAGTAGTAGAAAGTGAGGCAAAGAGGGTCAAAGACAGGTTTGATAGAGTGGTTATAATAGCATCCAATACCTGCTCAGGCAGTGGTCAAATAAACAAACACACACTCACACACAAAAGCTTACGCATACTTAAATATACAGACATATAGTCAGCACAAGCGACACACACACACACACACACACACACACACATATACAACGCTCACGCAAACAAACATTCACATAAAGTACACACACGGGTAAATTTACCTTGCTGGTCCTAAAGGGCAGAAACACAGAACTACTGAAGGTGTATGGTTGACCAGTTTCCCAAAGCATAAGGCAGACCAGCCCCACTTTGGGAAACATTACAGTAAGAGGCACAAGATGGAGGATGATATTGAGGCAAGATCAGGATCGTACAATCACCAAGGAACCCAACCCAAGACACCCAACAAAATAACCAAATATGGAGTCATCAAAAAAAATATGTAACCCCTCCCAGGCAGTACCCTAGTATAGATACCAATGTGCTTAGACAGAACACTATAAAATAAACACAAACACAACAAAATACAGGTTTTAGTATATTCAACTATTTTACTGGTGTACTATAATTGTTGATTTTAGTATTTCAGATAAATTAGACAAAACCCTGGTATAACATGTAATACAGACACTCCGATACAAAACTCCAAATAACAAAAATGGATTCAACACTCTTTCAGCTTTTTGCATATATATACAAATGAGTTATCAGTCTTTACACAAGCGCTTGTGTTACCTGTGTTGGGGTGTCTATACAGCGTTGGTGCACATTAAAATAACACCACTTGGTAAACGAAAACTAGCTAGCTTAGCCGAAACTTCACTGCTCAATACTCACAAACACGTCATGAGGATGAAAAGAAAACGAAATCCACGGCTGTCGCCACGAAAACCCAAACATTAATCCTTTGATCACAAGGAAAATATATGTCCAAATCCAACTCCGGTCCACCAACAAAGTAATTATTCAGCAACGAGAAAAATGTCCAAAAGAACAAAAACCAAACAACCGTTTTCCAAAAACTCTCAAACTCCTCTCCCCCACCCGCTCTTCTCTCTCTCACCCGCTCTTCTCTCTCCCGCGCGCTCTTCTCTCTCACTCGCGAACCAAGTTCCCATAAAATAGAACCAAACTATTTTTTGCAATAACAGTAATATTTTACTGAATACATGGACCATTCACATTAGAATAAAAATTACACTAACGAAATAACAGATTTATCTGAAGGCTACACGCTATATGACCCACTGTGTTGACCCGGTGTGGTCATCTGTTATATTGTCTGGAACCGTGCTGGAAAAAACCCGTGTAAAAAACGAGAAGAGAATTATTGGGTCAGCCCTACAGTCTGAATCAGGCAACACATTTCACACAAACACACGCAGAGAAGACACACACTGTTTTTCTATCCTAGAGGGAACCAGAAATAAAAAAAATCCATGGCTGAAATCTAACCTTTACCCTAACCTTATTGTCTGCTAACCTTAAATTTAATAACATAATATGCGTGTCTAAACTTAACATAGACCTTTGTTATGAGTTTCCGATCCTAGCGAAATAGAAAAGTGCGAACACACACTTTCTACTTCACATAATCCTACACAAACACTATTTCACACACACACACACACACACACACTGCTTCACACTATCATACACACAGAATAATCTCCTCAATCACAAACGGAATACACCGGTCAGGCAACCTTGTAGATTTTCTGTCTATTAATCTTTCTTTCTCTATCACAAACAAACTGACATTTATCGCTCATATTTTTGTCATACAATTTCTCGTTTAACTACGCAGGTGTCCATCACTTTCCATACCTCTTCTTTCTATCTCTTGAAAAGATTCTTTATAACACTGTCCTCCATCTTATCTAGCCATTTCTCTATATGAATAAACAAACTACCCTTGGAATGAAGGCAGTTTATTTTATTTCTCTACAAATAGGTAAGTAGCAGACAATAAGAGCACCTTGCTAATGTGCCCTATACCTGCCACAGCCAATGCTGTATGTTGCATACCTCTCTCTCTCTCTCTTTATCACCTTCCACTCATTCTTTCATCCCACCACATCCAGCCAAACCTTATGTCCCCCCCCCCACACACACACACTGATCCCTCCACTCTCTTGTTCTCTCAGTCTCCTCTCTCCTTCCTCCTGTCTAGATAAAAAGAGGAATCACACAATGTAAAGGCAGCTTGCTTATTCCAATAAAATAATTTTAAAATGTCTGCTGTCACAAAATGACACATACACAGAGACACACAGATATCACGTGTTGTGGGACTACGTTCTCCAAAGGCCGCTCAGGGATTTGAACCAGCAACCCTTCGGTTACCTCAAGGCTACAGCCTTACATTCTGTAACATCAGACAACCCCTGTTTCAAAGCGTTTCCGATGACTTCTTCTTGTCGTGCTTCTGACAAAGTCGTCAGCCCGGCAGTGTCGAGTGGGCTTATAACTGCGAGGTCAGGTTAAGTGTAACCCATTCAGATCCTGATACAAATCTTCAAAAAGTCCCACACAGGGATCAAGAGTATTTCCTAGCCTGCTTTAAGAACTGTGGAGATTTCCGCCTAGAAGGTCTTTGCTTACAAAGCCACAGTCGTTTTCTGAGGATATTCCAATAGCTCTCCTGACTACAGACATAAATGAAGGATCTCAGTTTATATTGGGACAGTTCGGCAGTGATACACAAGGAACATTGGTGATCTCCTGACAGATTTGCTCGACATATCGTTTTTCGCTCAAGCTGTACTTGATGTTGCTTTTTCTGTTTGTGACATAAGCGCCATAAACACCTCTGTTCTGTATATTACCCTGCAAAAAATGTACTCTGTAAAGGAACTCGACAATGACTCATCAATAGTGTATTGTCCATTATATCGAAGGTAATGTATGGTAAGAGGTGCGTAACCCTTACTTATAAATGCATGCAGTAAGAGTTAATTAATGTACATGTTGACAATTTCTGCTTCATTATCGGTTTATAAGTATATTAGTTGTATTTGTCGTGAGTATGAAACAATCAATCAGCTGTTCATTTTACGTTTAAGTCATGAAAAATTATTGTCCAGAAATGTAGATTTACTTTTTGAGATTGCGTATTGACACATTTCTTAATACCAATTCACTAACTATAAATATACTCTTAAAAAACTGTCAATATCTACTTAATATGTACCTTTCATATAAGCCATTGAAAACCCAAGAACACAAAAGTGGTGGTATAATGATTGTGTGTGTTTTCGCTTATGCAAGACAACAACAATTTCAGGTCAAATTTACAGCATATGTAGTATGTAGTTTGTAGTATGTAGTTTAGAGTATGTAGTATGTCGTATGTCGTATGTAGTTTGTAGTATGTAGTATGTAGTATGTAGTATGTAATATGTAGTTTATAGTATGTCGTATGTAGTTTGTAGTATGTAGTATGTAGTATGTAGTTTGTAGTATGTAATATGTAGTTTATAGTATGTCGTATGTAGTTTGTAGTTTGTAGTATGTAGTATGTTGTATGTAGCATGTAGCATGAAGTATGTAGTATGTAGTTTATAGTATGTCGTATGTAGTATGTAGTTTGTAGATTGTATTATGTAGCATGTAGCATGTAGTATGTCATATGTAGTATGTAGTATGTTGTATGTAGCATGTAGTATCTAGTTGGCAATGTGTCAGCATGCTCCCCTGATGTTGCTCTGTGTAAAAGGTGGACAGTACAGGCCCTATCAGAGCGCCTGGAGAACAGGATAAAACGTTCACTGTGTCCTACTGGTGGAGAGATGATGAAGATCAACTAGTAGTGTGTCTTTAAGTATTCAGCTGAGTACATGTGTGTGTGAACACTTAAAACTGGGCACAGGGACAGAAGCGAGCGGAGAAAGATGAGAGAAACTAAAAGGAGACTCACGCGGCTATGGAGAGGTTGGCTGCAGACAGGGGACTCACTTCAGATACCTCCTTGGCTTTCTGTAAAGCATTCTTCTTGGAAGCAGCCGCTTCCTCTTCCTGCTCATCCTACCAAAGAAAGAGAGAGAGGGGGGTGGGGGAGGGGGGAAAGCAGGGGAGAGACAGGAAAATGGAGGAAAAAGAGAAGAAGGGACACAGGAAGAGGAGAAAACAGAGGACAGGAAGAAGAGAGGGTGGAGGAGGAAGAATGAAAAACAGGAAGAGGACAAAGGGGAGAAGAAAGAGGGGGAGACAGGTTGAAGAGAAAGGGGCGGGTTTGAGTAGAAGGGAGAAAGGAATGAGGGCGGGGTTAGAGTGGGAGGCAGGAAGGTATGAGAGGTGGGGTTAGAGGCAAGAAAGGAGAGAGGGGTAAAAAAAGCAGAGATAGAGGAGGTTGATATATGCAAATGACATGGCAAACCAGGTATTATTTTGTAGAAAGATGTTGAGACTGTTACACGCTAATAGAACACATAGAGATGTATTAGAGGTCATTCCACCTGACCTCAGAGAGTCACATTGATCAGTGTACCTTAGTGAGTTCCTGTGCGTTAGCCAGGTTGTCCACAGCAATGGCCAAAAACACATTCAGCAAAGTGTCTTAGAGCACAGAGTTAAAGATAAAGAACACAGTGTTTGTGTGTTTGTGTAAGGGTATGTTTATGTGTGTGTGTGTGTGTGTGTGAGGATACAGTTGCCAAAAAGTGTGAGCACGATGAAGAAGATGGAGAAGACCATTCCCTTGTCGACTCCTCCCTGGGACTCTATCCCATCGTACATCACCATGTTCCAGTCTTCACCGGTCAAGATCTGGGAAGACACAGCACACTCTTAATGAACACACACACTCGACTCAAATTAAATGTGCTCTGCGTATACACCTTAACAATGATCTAGCCACTTTATTATTTTTTTCTGCTCCTCTGTTCTCATCCCCTTCCTTCTCTGGCCCTCTGTTCTCATCCCTGGTCTCCTGCCATCTCTTCTTCCTATCCTGCCTCTTCCTATCCTGTCTCTTCCTATCCTGCCTCTTCCTATCCTGCCTCTTCCTATCCTGCCTCTTCATATCCTGTCTCTTCCTATCCTGCCTCTTCCTGTCCTGCCTCTTCCTATCCTGCCTCTTCCTATCCAGTATTTTCCTATCCAGTCTTTTCCTATCCAGTCTTTTCCTATCCAGTCTCTTCCTATCCTGCCTCTTCCTGTCCTGCCTCTTCATATCCTGCCTCTTCATATCCTGCCTCTTCATATCCTGCCTCTTCCTGTCCTGCCTCTTCCTATCCTGCCTCTTCATATCCTGCCTCTTCCTATCCTGTCTCTTCCTATCCTGCCTCTTCATATCCTGCCTCTTCCTATCCTGTCTCTTCCTATCCTGCCTCTTCCTATCCTGCCTCTTCCTATCCTGCCTCTTCATATCCTGCCTCTTCCTATCCTGTCTCTTCCTATCCTGCCTCTTCCTATCCTGCCTCTTCCTATCCTGCCTCTCTTGTCCCTATTTTCTCCACTCACCTGGAACACAGTCATTATGGCTGCCGGGAAGGTATCAAAGTTTGTCGGGGGAGTGCCAGTGTCAAAATTAAACCTAGAACATAACCAGAAAGAAATTTAGTGGTGAGAAAAACAGGGAGAAACCAAAAAAGTGAACGTAAGAGAGAACCGCTTAAAGAGGTGCAGTAAAGAAAGCTCCAGACACCACAAACTACCGAACGCTACATGACAAAGAGTGAAAGGGAAGGAGAGATGGAAGAGCAGGATGTACTGACTGTCCTCCAAAGAGTTGCATGCCCAAAAGAGCGAAGACGACGATAAAGAGGAAGAGGAGGAAGAGCAGGCTTATAATGGACTTCATGGAGTTGAGCAGAGATACAACCAGGTTCCTCAAAGACGCCCAGTACCTGACAGAGAAAGAAAAGAGGACAGAAGAAAGCAGAAACACAAAGAGAGAGAGAGTGAGAGAGAATCGAGGGGAGGAGAGTGACAGAACAAGTGTTTAGAGAAGTGCCCTTGGTGTTATTGAGACATGCTGACAAACGGATTGATGAGATATCTGATCCAGAGGTTAACATCCAGCCTCCGGGGACTCACTTGGTGACTTTGAAGATTCTCAGTAACCTTAGAGCTCGTAACACACTGATACCAAAGGATGTTCCTGGCTGAATAAAACCCCAGAGCACCTCAAATATGCTGCCACATATCACCTGCCGGACACACACACACACGTAAATTATGATGTTCACAGACCAAAACATGTGAAAGAATCAAATGTGTGTTTCCTTTGTGTGTGTGTTGGCGTGTGTGTGTGTGTGTGTGTGTGTGTGTGGGCGTGTGTGTGTGTGTGTGTGTGTGTGTGTGTGTGTTGGCGTGTGTGTGTGTGTGTGTGTGTGTGTGTGTGTGTGTGTGTGTGTGTGTGTGTGTGTGTGCGTGTGGTCTGAGCATTTTTATGATCAGTGTGTACTGGGTTAGATCAACACCTGCTACTCACAATGCAGTCAAAGCAATTGAAAGATGAGTGAAAGTAAGGCTGGGATCCCAGTCCATAAATCTTTATACCCATCTCAGACATGAAGATACTCAAGAAGACAAACTCAGCAAAGTCTGGAGGAGACGGAAAAAGAGGGTCAACGTGAAGAAACAGAATGTGTACGAGAAACAAGATGAGACCTCACGGAGTGTTTCATCGTTCACTGTAAGAAGTAAGTACAGAAAGGAGTAACATTCAAACTCTCCATCTGGTCAAGCAGACACATTTCTATTGGTCATTTTCAAATCTATCTCCCTCTCTTCCTCCCTCTATCTCGAACCTCTCTCCCTCTTTCCTTCCATCCCTCACCCTGTCTCCCTCCCTCCCTCCACCCCTCCCTCCTTCCTTCCCGCCCAGCCTATTTTCCCTCCCTCCCAACCCTCCATCCCCATCTCTTCCTGTCTCCCGCCCCCCTCAACCACCCCAACCCCCCTCAACCACCCCAACCCCCCACTCTCCCTCCCTAACCGTCTCTCCCTCCCTCCATCCCCATCTCTCCCTCCCTCTCTCCCTATCTCCTGCCCTCCCCCCACCCCCCACTCTCCCACTCTCCCTTACCGTTTCTCCCAGTCTTTCTCCATCTCTTCCTGTCTCCCGCCCTCCCTCAACCTCTCCACCCCCCACTCTCCCTCCCTTTCGTACCGTCTCTCCCTTTCTCCCCCCCATTCTTCCTCCCTTTGAGTCCGTATACTCACAGAGGAAGTCTGAGAGTGGTTCAGGCTGGTCGTAGTGTACCACGGCCACACACAGTGTGTTGAGTCCAACCAGACACAGGACACTCCAGTAGAAGTACTGCGTTTTCACCATGTGTCGGACGAAGAACCGCAGGCGCCGCTCCCGCTTGTGGAAGTCGGAGCCCTCCAGCTTAGAGCTCTTCAGACTGGCTCGCGCGAAGGGAGAACCTGGAAGGGGGTTAAGGAGAAGAGAAACGAGAGAAGGAGAAGAGAAGGGAGAGAAGGGGAAGAGAAGGGAGAGAAGGAGAAGAGAAGGGAGAGAAGGAGAAGAGACGGGAGAGAAGGAGAAGAGAAGGGAGAAAAGGGGAAGAGAAGGGAGAGAAGGGGAAGAGAAGAGAGAGAAGGAGAAGAGAAGGGAGAGAAGGGGAAGAGAAGGGAGAGAAGGAGAAGAGAAGGGAGAGAAGGAGGAGAGAAGGAGGAGAGAAGGGAGAGAAGGAGAAGAGAAGGAGGAGAGAAGGGGAAGAGAAGGGAGAGAAGGGGAAGAGAAGGGAGAGAAGGGGAAGAGAAGGGAGAGAAGGGGAAGAGAAGGGAGAGAAGGAGAAGAGAAACGAGAGAAGAGGAAGAGAAGGGAGAGAAGGGGAAGAGAAGGGAGAGAAGGGGAAGAGAAGGGAGAGAAGGAGAAGAGAAGGAGAGTTAAGGAGAAGAGAAACGAGAGAAGAGGAAGAGAAGGGAGAGAAGGAGAAGAGAAGGAGAGAAGGGGAAGAGAAGGGAGAGAAGGGGAAGAGAAGGGAGAGAAGGGGAAGAGAAGGGAGAGAAGGGGAAGAGAAGGGAGAGAAGGGGAAGAGAAGGGAGAGAAGGGGAAGAGAAGGGAGAGAAGGAGAAGAGAAGGGAGAGAAGGAGAAGAGAAGGGATGAGGGCAGATTATTTTTTTCCGAATACAAAGAAGGATATACAAGTAGAGAATAAACACATTGCATACAGAACATTAAAAACAACGGCATAATATGAGAGAACAATAATAGAGACTGTAGAAGTGTCCATAACATTTATGTTTAGCATACTAGTCTGGAATAAATAGGTAGACGTCTGTCTCCCTAGTCTACCCAGATCAAGCCCATACACCATCTATAGTATTTACACCAGTGGTGAAGCCCATACACCATCTATAGTATTTACACCAGTGGTGAAGCCCATACAACATCTATAGTATTTACACCAGTGGTGAAGCCCATACACCATCTATAGTATTTACACCAGTGGTGAAGCCCATACAACATCTATAGTATTTACACCAGTGGTGAAGCCCATACACCATATTTACAACAGTGGTGAAGCCCATACACCATATTTACAACAGTGGTGAAGCCCATACACCATATTTACAACAGTGGTGAAGCCCATACACCATATTTACAACAGTGGTGAAGCCCATACACCATATTTACAACAGTGGTGAAGCCCATACACCATATTTACAACAGTGGTGAAGCCCATACACCATATTTACAACAGTGGTGAAGCCCATACACCATATTTACAACAGTGGTGAAGCCCATACACCATATTTACAACAGTGGTGAACAGTCAGAAAGTGGGTTTAGTTGCCTGTCACATTAGTTTATGCCGGTACTGTTATATGTTGGAGGGTGTTTGTTTCTTTGACACGCTCACACACTTACCCAACGCCAGGTCTCCATCCCCATCTTCAGGGTTGAGGAGATCTGATTTGTTCTTGTGATTTTTCAGGGTGGGTCTCCTGCGAGTACCTGGATTATAAAAAAACTATTCAGTTTCTTACAGCAACACTAAAAGAAACACTAGGTTTTTAGACAATTGTAAATACAATACATTTATTCAAGGACAACATGCACGTTGAGGTAAATACCATCAAAAGCATCAGGGTCTTCATCATCTGCTAAGATTACTTCTTCTATAAAATAAAAGGAATACGTTAACATTTTTAACGGTAGTTATTGACATAAACACACAGCATACATGACTGGTCCAGGGATGGTGGTATTCCCATCTAGATTACAGTACACCACCTGCTTTACAAATCCACTCCAGGTATCCATTGAGCTCTCTCTCTATCTGCTGCTGTCTCCTCAGCTTCAGAAACTCACTCCTGTTCTCCACTCGCTCTCTCTCTTTGGCAAACTCCCTGGATAGACACACACACACACACACAGGTGTGTGCACAAACACACACACACACACACACACACACACACACACACAGGTGTGTGCACAAACACACACACACACACACGCACACACACACACATGCACACACAAGCATGCAAGTATAAGCTTAGAAAATCGAAATCCATACATGGACAATACTCTCCCTCAGACACTTACACAGACAATACTCTCTCTCAGACACTTACACAGACAATACTCTCTCTCAGACACTTACACAGACAATACTCTCTCTCAGACACTTACACAGACAATACTCTCTCTCAGACCCTTACACAGACCCTATTCCCACACTCAGACACTTACCCGGACAATACTCCCACTCAGACAATTCTCCCACTCAGACAAAACTCCCACTCAGACAATACTCCCACTCAGACAATACTCCCACACTCAGACACTTACCCGGACAATACTCCCAACACCAGGTTCAACATAAAAAAAGAGCCGATGATTATAAGAGGGATGAAGTACATCCAGTTCCATGCGCTTCCCGAGGCATCATTGCTCTGCAAACACACACACACACACACACACACACACACACACACACACACACACACACACAGACACACACACAGACACACACACACACACACATACAATTATTTTAGTTATCTCAGTTACTAGCGTTTCCTCTTTGATTCTAAGGCCAAAGCATAGCGGAACATTATGGCTGGTATGTGTTTTTTCTCGTGAATCTTTTTCTTCTATCATTTTAACAGTGCTTTATACTGTAGGGATTTACATGATGGGACATAAGCTCCGCCCTCATCCCTGAGTCACATTATTTCTGCCTTTGTGATACACACGATGATGAACACAATGATGAACGCGATGATGAAGACGATGATGAATACGATGATGAACACTATGATAAATGCTGTCCTCCTATTGGCCTCCATTGCATGGGTGACATACAACAACTGCCAATGAAACAGTTTCACAGAATACAACACTTCCTGTTTCTTTCTTTCCTTTTCCTCCCCCCCTGTTTATCCACATCTGTCCCTTTGCCCTCCCTTCTCTTGAACCCCCATATTTCTCCTTCTAATCGTACCTCCTGCTGCTTTCTTTTCCTCCACAAAGAAGACATCACGTCACTTCCTCTTTAATTTACTTTTCTACTCTCTCTCCCTCTCTCTCCCTCCTTTTTCTCCCTCTCCCTCCCTCCCCTACCTCCTCTTCTCACTCCTCCCTCTGCCTCTTGTTTTCGATCTCCCCTTCCTCTCTCTCTCACCCTCGCAGGATCCCGTCATTTCTCTTCTTCTCCCTTTCTCCACCTGTCCATCTCTCTCCCTCACCCTCTCTCCTTCTCTCCCTCTCCATTTCACTCTCTCTCTCAACCTTCCCCCTCCCTCTTTCCCAACCTTCCCCCCGGCTCTGGGCTTGGCCGCTGCACTGCCCTGGCTGTGTTCTACAGAATGTACTGCAGCCTTTTTAGACATTAAACTTTCAGCACTTTCTTCCTCAGCAGATGTAAGAATAACTCCGGTAAATATAGAGCAGCACCGCCACCAAGGGACAGAGGGAGGAGAAATGATAGGGGGGAGGGAGGAAGAGAGGGGGAGATCGGAAGTTGGGAGAAAGGGACAGTGAGTGTTTGGGTGTGGTGGTGAGGTGGTGGTGGTGGGGGGGCAGGGAGTAAGTGGAGATGCCGATGAAGGAAGCAGAGATAGAGAGAGAGAGAGGGAGGGAGGGAGGGAGGATGTAATGTAGGTCTATAGAGACCGCTGTAGACGGGACTACACTCACATCCCCCACTACCCTCATCCACCTCTCTGTCGCCATAGCAACCACAGCAGGGCAGTGTTCACAGTGTTTAGGTATGGGCACAGACACACAAACACACACACACACACACACACATCCCGGGAGTAAAGGCTATGGGCATATTTATATACCCGTGAATAGTGTATTTTATAAATTGGTGGGTATTTACCACTAAGTGACTGCCTAGTAAATACCATAGCACTCAATTATTCACAGGATCCAGGTTTAGTCGCTCCCAGTTAGCCACAGACCAAGGACCTAACTGAAACTCAAAACCCAACTTGAACTCAGTCTCATAGGCAAATCGAATAGGTACTCCAATGCTGAAGTCACACGCAAAACCGAGTTACAGTAAAAGCAGATTGAAAACCCTAGCAAAGCCCGCACCCAAAACCAAACCTGAATTCAACTGTGACGTCGATAACAGACGGGTTAATACTTTACGGTGTACCCATCATGCACCACAGAAGCACAGCGATGTAACGCTCACATAATAGAGCAGGTCTGTCCACCCCTCCATGGTTATACACTGGAAGACCGTGAGAACGGCAAACAGGATGTTGTCAAACTGGGTGATGCCGTAGTTAGGTCCCAGCCAATACTGTCGACAGACAGTCCCATTCGGACACAGTCTGGACGGGGCTTCTGTCCCACATGGAAACTCCTCCCGAATCTCATCTACGGGGGCACAGAGACATCAACGCGGATATTATTAGCTAGATCCTCTTTAATGGATAATTGTGTGTGTTTTTGCAGTTACTGTAAAACATGTAGGAGTATAATTAGTAGACAAACCGATTATTTTCGAGGTGCACAATTTACACAGAAACTGACTGGCTGGTTAACTGGTTGAATGACTAACTGTCTGGCTGACTAACTTACCTGTGTAAATGTCAAAGCATGTGGTGTGGAATTTGCCCAAGTAGAACTCCAGGCCGATAATGGCGAACATGAGGATGGCGAAGAATAGCAACAGGCCGATCTGCAGCAGGGGGATCATAGCCTTCATGATGGACTTGAGGACCACCTGGAGGCCTGGAGACACAAAGACATGAAAATGAAATGAGACCAGCGTCGGAAAATCCAAATGAAATGAGACCAGCGTCTGAAAATCCAAATGAAATGAGTCCCGCGTCAAAAAATCCAAATGAAATGAGACCAGCGTCTGAAAATCCAAATGAAATGAGTCCCGCATCTGAAAACTTACTGGGTATACCAGACACCAGTTTGAGGGGTCTCAGCACACGGACCGCTCTCAGAGTCCGCAAATCGAAGTCCGATCCCACTGTAGACAAGATCCTAAAGAACGATAGCAAGAAGAGAGAGAGATTGGAGAGAGGGAATGGGAGAGAGAGAGAGAGAGCAGTGGGGAAAACAATTATAAGAAATACTGTGATTGAAGTGCATTATCTGAAGGGCATCAATGTCCTATAATTCAATATAGATCTACCACTGTGTTCTACTACTGATAGATTGACATGGTTTGGGACAGTTATAGTGTCAGCCAATCAATGGATGTCCGTTGCAGTGGGTTTTATGGACATCACCTGTCAATCATTCACCCAAATCACTTGGCCCGGGAGTGAATGAGTAAGTCAATTATGTGAATCTATGAGCGAGCAATGAGCTGATCAAAATAAGTTGTTAGCAAGAGAGAGAGAAACCGAGACCAGAGTTGCTGAGAAAGAGAGACATAATCCAAGAGAGAGAAACCACAGTTGATAAAAGAAAGGCAATATAAGAGAAAAAGACACCACAGTTGATAAAAGAGAGACACAATAAGTGAGAAAGACACCACAGTTGATAAAAGAGAGACACAATAAGAGAGAAAGACACCACAGTTGATAAAAGAAAGGCAATATAAGAGAGAAAGACACCACAGTTGATAAGAGAGACACAATAAGAGAGAAAGACACCACAGTTGATAAAAGAAAGGCAATATAAGAGAGAAAGACACCACAGTTGATAAGAGAGACACAATAAGAGAGAAAGACACCACAGTTGACAAAAGAAAGGCAATATAAGTGAGAAAGACACCACAGTTGATAAAAAAGGCAATATAAGAGAGAAAGACACCACAGTTGATAAAAGAAAGGCAATATAAGTGAGAAAGACACCACAGTTGATAAAAAAGGCAATATAAGAGAGAAAGACACCACAGTTGATAAAAGAGAGACACAATAAGTGAGAAAGACACCACAGTTGATACAAGAGAGACACAATAAGTGAGAAAGACACCACAGTTGATAAAAGAGAGACACAATAAGAGAGAAAGACACCACAGTTGATAAAAGAAAGGCAATATAAGAGAGAAAGACACCACAGTTGATAAAAGAAAGGCAATATAAGAGAGAAAGACACCACAGTTGATAAAAGAGAGACACAATAAGAGAGAAAGACACCACAGTTGACAAAAGAAAGGCAATATAAGAGAGAAAGACACCACAGTTGATAAGAGAGACACAATAAGAGAGAAAGACACCACAGTTGATAAAAGAAAGGCAATATAAGAGAGAAAGACACCACAGTTGATAAGAGAGACACAATAAGAGAGAAAGACACCACAGTTGACAAAAGAAAGGCAATATAAGTGAGAAAGACACCACAGTTGATAAAAAGGCAATATAAGAGAGAAAGACACCACAGTTGATAAAAGAGAGACACAATAAGTGAGAAAGACACCACAGTTGATAAAAGAGAGACACAATAAGTGAGAAAGACACCACAGTTGATAAAAGAGAGACACAATAAGAGAGAAAGACACCACAGTTGATAAAAGAAAGGCAATATAAGAGAGAAAGACACCACAGTTGATAAAAGAAAGGCAATATAAGAGAGAAAGACACCACAGTTGATAAGAGAGACACAATAAGAGAGAAAGACACCACAGTTGACAAAAGAAAGGCAATATAAGTGAGAAAGACACCACAGTTGATAAAAAAGGCAATATAAGAGAGAAAGACACCACAGTTGATAAAAGAGAGACACAATAAGTGAGAAAGACACCACAGTTGATAAAAGAGAGACACAATAAGTGAGAAAGACACCACAGTTGATAAAAGAGAGACACAATAAGAGAGAAAGACACCACAGTTGATAAAAGAAAGGCAATATAAGAGAGAAAGACACCACAGTTGATAAAAGAGAGACACAATAAGAGAGAAAGACACCACAGTTGATAAAAGAAAGGCAATATAAGAGAGAAAGACACCACAGTTGATAAGAGAGACACAATAAGAGAGAAAGACACCACAGTTGATAAAAGAAAGGCAATATAAGAGAGAAAGACACCACAGTTGATAAGAGAGACACAATCAGAGAGAAAGACACCACAGTTGACAAAAGAAAGGCAATATAAGTGAGAAAGACACCACAGTTGATAAAAAAGGCAATATAAGAGAGAAAGACACCACAGTTGATAAAAGAAAGGCAATATAAGTGAGAAAGACACCACAGTTGATAAAAAAGGCAATATAAGAGAGAAAGACACCACAGTTGATAAAAGAGAGACACAATAAGTGAGAAAGACACCACAGTTGATACAAGAGAGACACAATAAGTGAGAAAGACACCACAGTTGATAAAAGAGAGACACAATAAGAGAGAAAGACACCACAGTTGATAAAAGAAAGGCAATATAAGAGAGAAAGACACCACAGTTGATAAAAGAAAGGCAATATAAGAGAGAAAGACACCACAGTTGATAAAAGAGAGACACAATAAGAGAGAAAGACACCACAGTTGACAAAAGAAAGGCAATATAAGAGAGAAAGACACCACAGTTGATAAGAGAGACACAATAAGAGAGAAAGACACCACAGTTGATAAAAGAAAGGCAATATAAGAGAGAAAGACACCACAGTTGATAAGAGAGACACAATAAGAGAGAAAGACACCACAGTTGACAAAAGAAAGGCAATATAAGTGAGAAAGACACCACAGTTGATAAAAAAGGCAATATAAGAGAGAAAGACACCACAGTTGATAAAAGAGAGACACAATAAGTGAGAAAGACACCACAGTTGATACAAGAGAGACACAATAAGTGAGAAAGACACCACAGTTGATAAAAGAGAGACACAATAAGAGAGAAAGACACCACAGTTGATAAAAGAAAGGCAATATAAGAGAGAAAGACACCACAGTTGATAAAAGAAAGGCAATATAAGAGAGAAAGACACCACAGTTGATAAAAGAGAGACACAATAAGAGAGAAAGACACCACAGTTGACAAAAGAAAGGCAATATAAGAGAGAAAGACACCACAGTTGATAAGAGAGACACAATAAGAGAGAAAGACACCACAGTTGATAAAAGAAAGGCAATATAAGAGAGAAAGACACCACAGTTGATAAGAGAGACACAATAAGAGAGAAAGACACCACAGTTGACAAAAGAAAGGCAATATAAGTGAGAAAGACACCACAGTTGATAAAAAAGGCAATATAAGAGAGAAAGACACCACAGTTGATAAAAGAGAGACACAATAAGTGAGAAAGACACCACAGTTGATAAAAGAGAGACACAATAAGTGAGAAAGACACCACAGTTGATAAAAGAGAGACACAATAAGAGAGAAAGACACCACAGTTGATACAAGAGAGACACAATAAGTGAGAAAGACACCACAGTTGATAAAAGAGAGACACAATAAGAGAGAAAGACACCACAGTTGACAAAAGAAAGGCAATATAAGTGAGAAAGACACCACAGTTGATAAAAAAGGCAATATAAGAGAGAAAGACACCACAGTTGATAAAAGAGAGACACAATAAGTGAGAAAGACACCACAGTTGATAAAAGAGAGACACAATAAGTGAGAAAGACACCACAGTTGATAAAAAGAGAGACACAATAAGAGAGAAAGACACCACAGTTGATAAAAGAAAGGCAATATAAGAGAGAAAGACACCACAGTTGATAAAAGAAAGGCAATATAAGAGAGAAAGACACCACAGTTGATAAAAGAGAGACACAATAAGAGAGAAAGACACCACAGTTGATAAAAGAAAGGCAATATAAGAGAGAAAGACACCACAGTTGATAAGAGAGACACAATAAGAGAGAAAGACACCACAGTTGATAAAAGAAAGGCAATATAAGAGAGAAAGACACCACAGTTGATAAGAGAGACACAATAAGAGAGAAAGACACCACAGTTGACAAAAGAAAGGCAATATAAGTGAGAAAGACACCACAGTTGATAAAAAGGGAATATAAGAGAGAAAGACACCACAGTTGATAAAAGAAAGGCAATATAAGTGAGAAAGACACCACAGTTGATAAAAAAGGCAATATAAGAGAGAAAGACACCACAGTTGATAAAAGAGAGACACAATAAGTGAGAAAGACACCACAGTTGATACAAGAGAGACACAATAAGTGAGAAAGACACCACAGTTGATAAAAGAGAGACACAATAAGAGAGAAAGACACCACAGTTGATAAAAGAAAGGCAATATAAGAGAGAAAGACACCACAGTTGATAAAAGAAAGGCAATATAAGAGAGAAAGACACCACAGTTGATAAAAAGAGAGACACAATAAGAGAGAAAGACACCACAGTTGACAAAAGAAAGGCAATATAAGAGAGAAAGACACCACAGTTGATAAGAGAGACACAATAAGAGAGAAAGACACCACAGTTGATAAAAAGAAAGGCAATATAAGAGAGAAAGACACCACAGTTGATAAGAGAGACACAATAAGAGAGAAAGACACCACAGTTGACAAAAGAAAGGCAATATAAGTGAGAAAGACACCACAGTTGATAAAAAAGGCAATATAAGAGAGAAAGACACCACAGTTGATAAAAGAGAGACACAATAAGTGAGAAAGACACCACAGTTGATACAAGAGAGACACAATAAGTGAGAAAGACACCACAGTTGATAAAAGAGAGACACAATAAGAGAGAAAGACACCACAGTTGATAAAAGAAAGGCAATATAAGAGAGAAAGACACCACAGTTGATAAAAGAAAGGCAATATAAGAGAGAAAGACACCACAGTTGATAAGAGAGACACAATAAGAGAGAAAGACACCACAGTTGACAAAAAGAAAGGCAATATAAGTGAGAAAGACACCACAGTTGATAAAAAGGCAATATAAGAGAGAAAGACACCACAGTTGATAAAAGAGAGACACAATAAGTGAGAAAGACACCACAGTTGATAAAAGAGAGACACAATAAGTGAGAAAGACACCACAGTTGATAAAAGAGAGACACAATAAGAGAGAAAGACACCACAGTTGATAAAAGAAAGGCAATATAAGAGAGAAAGACACCACAGTTGATAAAAGAAAGGCAATATAAGAGAGAAAGACACCACAGTTGATAAAAGAGAGACACAATAAGAGAGAAAGACACCACAGTTGATAAAAGAAAGGCAATATAAGAGAGAAAGACACCACAGTTGATAAGAGAGACACAATAAGAGAGAAAGACACCACAGTTGATAAAAGAAAGGCAATATAAGAGAGAAAGACACCACAGTTGATAAGAGAGACACAATAAGAGAGAAAGACACCACAGTTGACAAAAGAAAGGCAATATAAGTGAGAAAGACACCACAGTTGATAAAAAAGGCAATATAAGAGAGAAAGACACCACAGTTGATAAAAGAAAGGCAATATAAGTGAGAAAGACACCACAGTTGCTGACGAACTCGTTTGATCACCATCTTTATTCATCCTATTTATAAACTCTTTGTCTATTCCACGGCCAGTGCCAACTCACAAAGGACCTGCCTGTATCTCACGTGCACAACCCACACAAACACGCAGCTGGCACAGACACACACGCTTTTTGGGGACGTAGATCCAAATGTAATGATGTGTGTGAGTGTTGGTTGTTATGGTGTGTGTTTCAAGGTGTGTGTGTAAGTGTTAGTAGGGAAATGTGTGTGAAGCAGAGGATATACTCTCACATTGTCGATGTTATCCAGTGACTGGTACAGTCCTAAACTTGATATCTTCAATGGTACTCTACCTCGCCTTATCTGATGTACTAAGCCAACATGCCTGTTAAGATCTAGTATTAACAAATCTACCATAAAACCTCTTAGGCGTCCGAACAAACCTGATCCTTGATCAGTGCTTAGAGGCACTTTCATCCTACTGCCACAATGTATATTATGTACTGCAGCACATTTGAAACGCATCGTCATGACGCCTCCAGCATTGTGCTTCGACGATCTAAACTGTCCTCAAATGACAAATCACTGACACTTACGAGGTTTGATAAAAAATATGGACCGAACGTGTACTAAATTAAGTTGACTCTAAGACCTTCACTCGCAAATATGTTATAAACTCACACCTTGAACAAGGTTAATTGGTGATTACACAGATGGTTAGGGGATGTATAGCACGATGACAGGGTTTTGCATTAAACAGCTCCTATTTTTGCTCGGGTCACCCAACACTGCTTTGGGTCCTGGGTGTGTTTCTGTACGGGGCCAGCGCCACTGGGGCTAGGCCTCTCTGGTCCCCTTCTATGGCGATACTACGGGACAAAAGTCCGATAACATGGAGCCCTATTCTGTTACCGGTGGTGTCCAGTTCCCAGACATCCAGCAAGGCCCATGTTAGGATGGCAAAACGGACTCCCCTGGTGGGGTCAGGTGACCATGCTGATCCTGGGGGGATTGAGGAGGGTCCTCCATTAGCCTGCTAGCTGTTCCTGTCGTTATTGACATACATTTCCAATCAGCAAATTAGTCTCTCTCTAATCCCACTAAAATAAAGGAGATTTCGGAAACGGGTCTGGTTAGACTGACTGGCTGAAAAAAAGGACCATGTCCAGTACTTTCCAATAAGCAGTGCCAGTTCTCTGTGTGTTAGTTTGGCAACCGTGCTAAATCAATACTGGAATATGCAATGGTTCCCAAAGCATAAATCACAGCTCTCGTCTGAGTATCTCTTCAGTTCCCCGTTCTCCCATGAAGTCTAGTTGGCCATCAGGAGAAGGAATCCAAGCAGGTGTTCTCCATCCTCGTCTGGGCCGGACAGCTGGTCGCCGGAGACGAGCCGTTTGGATCAGATTTTTCCTATCACTGTGCCATGTGTTAAGGTCTTTCAGGAACCCTTTCGAGGTTGAATTTTCTCCTCCACTGCAAAACTGGTATCCAAGAGTCTACAAGTTCAAGATGCTCGCAGCGTGCCAGCTGCTGCAGTCAGAGCATCCCAACACAACCTGGTTCACATCTGTCCATTTAACGGACAATATTGTATGTCCCACAGAAGCTACCCGATGCTCTGTTTCTAAGCTGTGGCCTACAAAGTATTTTGTTCTCGTGTTTGGTCTCTTTCTATGACTTTCGTGTTGCAGCGGATTCCGGCGTTGACGTCTTTGAACCAGTGGCTTGTTGGTGGTAAGTTGAGGAAGCTGGGATACTGGTACACTTTGCAGACTGACTCCCAGTCAGCTCGGAGTTGTCTCCCAAGACTCGTGCCGCAAAATTGGATTTGGTCTTGATTTTGGATGCACGGGAAGGGTGCCTTCCTTTGATATGTTGGAGGTTGGCCGGAAATCCATTTACTTTTGTAAAAATGTCTAGTTTCTGCCTGAGCACCTTACCCTATTGGAATTCACTTGAATGCCCCTTGTTCTCTGACCTGGCCTCGTTTAACATATTTTCAGTGTATTAACCACTCACAGGGCTCAGCTAAACACCGGGAAATATGGAATATGGATGTGCATCGAATTCATCGAATTCCTTTAGTTAGTCCACAGAGCCCAGTTAAGGAGATTTGCTAAATGTGAGCCTTGTCGCTTCACCAGTGACATTTAGCTGTCTATACTGGGAATGAAGGAGAACGCAAGTGACCGTGAACAGCCTCAAATACATGCAAAGAATGTTCTGAGAGAGGAAGATGGGAAAAAATGTGGGAAGGATAGAGGGATGGAGACGGAGCAAGGGGGAGTTACCTGGTTTGACAGCATAGGGAGTGTCCTGTGTTGAAGGCAAGGTGGGATTGGGGCTTAAGGAAGAGACACTGACAGAGCAATAGCGTTTGTGTGTCTGTGAGTACAGGAAGAGACACTGACAGAGCAGGAGCGTTTGTGTGTCTGTGAGTACAGGAAGAGACACTGACAGAGCAGGAGCGTTTGTGTGTCTGTGAGTACAGGAAGAGACACTGACAGAGCAGGAGCGTTTGTGTGTCTGTGAGTACAGGAAGAGACACTGACAGAGCAGGAGCGTTTGTGTGTCTGTGAGTACAGGAAGAGACACTGACAGAGCAGGAGCGTTTGTGTGTCTGTGAGTACAGGAAGAGACACTGACAGAGCAGGAGCGTTTGTGTGTCTGTGAGTACAGGAAGAGACACTGACAGAGCAGGAGCGTTTGTGTGTCTGTGAGTACAGGAAGAGACACTGACAGAGCAGGAGCGTTTGTGTGTCTGTGAGTACAGGAAGAGACACTGACAGAGCAGGAGCGTTTGTGTGTCTGTGAGTACAGGAAGAGACACTGACAGAGCAGGAGCGTTTGTGTGTCTGTGAGTACAGGAAGAGACACTGACAGAGCAGGAGCATTTGTGTGTCTGTGAGTACAGGAAGAGACACTGACAGAGCAGGAGCGTTTGTGTGTCTGTGAGTACAGGAAGAGACACTGACAGAGCAGGAGCGTTTGTGTGTCTGTGAGTACAGGAAGAGACACTGACAGAGCAGGAGCGTTTGTGTGTCTGTGAGTACAGGAAGAGACACCGACAGAGCAGGAGCGTTTGTGTGTCTGTGAGTACATGAAGAGACACCGACAGAGCAGGAGCGTTTGTGTGTCTGTGAGTACAGGAAGAGACACTGACAGAGCAGGAGCGTTTGTGTGTCTGTGAGTACATGAAGAGACACTGACAGAGCAGGAGCGTTTGTGTGTCTGTGAGTACATGAAGAGACACTGACAGAGCAGGAGCGTTTGTGTGTCTGTGAGTACAGGAAGAGACACTGACAGAGCAGGAGCGTTTGTGTGTCTGTGAGTACATGAAGAGACACTGACAGAGCAGGAGCGTTTGTGTGTCTGTGAGTACATGAAGAGACACTGACAGAGCAGGAGCGTTTGTGTGTCTGTGAGTACAGGAAGAGACACTGACAGAGCAGGAGCGTTTGTGTGTCTGTGAGTACAGGAAGACACTGACAGAGCAGGAGCGTTTGTGTGTCTGTGAGTACATGAAGAGACACTGACAGAGCAGGAGCGTTTGTGTGTCTGTGAGTACAGGAAGAGACACTGACAGAGCAGGAGCGTTTGTGTGTCTGTGAGTACAGGAAGAGACACTGACAGAGCAGGAGCGTTTGTGTGTCTGTGAGTACAGGAAGAGACACTGACAGAGCAGGAGCGTTTGTGTGTCTGTGAGTACAGGAAGAGACACTGACAGAGCAGGAGCGTTTGTGTGTCTGTGAGTACAGGAAGAGACACTGACAGAGCAGGAGCGTTTGTGTGTCTGTGAGTACAGGAAGAGACACTGACAGAGCAGGAGCGTTTGTGTGTCTGTGAGTACAGGAAGAGACACTGACAGAGCAGGAGCGTTTGTGTGTCTGTGAGTACAGGAAGAGACACTGACAGAGCAGGAGCGTTTGTGTGTCTGTGAGTACAGGAAGAGACACTGACAGAGCAGGAGCGTTTGTGTGTCTGTGAGTACAGGAAGAGACACTGACAGAGCAGGAGCGTTTGTGTGTCTGTGAGTACAGGAAGAGACACTGACAGAGCAGGAGCGTTTGTGTGTCTGTGAGTACAGGAAGAGACACTGACAGAGCAGGAGCGTTTGTGTGTCTGTGAGTACAGGAAGAGACACTGACAGAGCAGGAGCGTTTGTGTGTCTGTGAGTACAGGAAGAGACACTGACAGAGCAGGAGCGTTTGTGTGTCTGTGAGTACAGGAAGAGACACTGACAGAGCAGGAGCGTTTGTGTGTCTGTGAGTACAGGAAGAGACACTGACAGAGCAGGAGCGTTTGTGTGTCTGTGAGTACATGAAGAGACACTGACAGAGCAGGAGCGTTTGTGTGTCTGTGAGTACATGAAGAGACACTGACAGAGCAGGAGCGTTTGTGTGTCTGTGAGTACATGAAGAGACACTGACAGAGCAGGAGCGTTTGTGTGTCTGTGAGTACATGAAGAGACACTGACAGAGCAGGAGCGTTTGTGTGTCTGTGAGTACATGAAGGGGCTCCTGTTACGTGCTGACAACAGACGGTTGGGAGTACCTTGGTCATCTACCTCAGAGTGCTCCGGAAATCTAGTCTGTCCGTCTGTCAGTCCGTCTGTCTGTCTGTCCGTCTGTCGGCCTGTCGGTCTGTCTGTGTGTGCATGTGTCATTTTGTAAAATAACTAGGACACAACGATGACAATGACAGTGATGATGAAGAGAACAGCCCCTACTTTACGGCATTCATCAACACCGAAGCAATTTTTCATTCATACGTTTTCCACGGTTATTGGCCTCGTTCTCATTCATAACTGTTTCCATGGCAACAGGCACCTTTGCTCATTGATAGAATCTCTGCATCACCGTGGTAACCAGGCTAAGGGAGGAGCTTGAATGATGCCTTTTTTCTTCTGTCAAATAGTCTTGTGTGTTTTGCAACACACAAATGCATGTGAACACACCCACACACATAAGTACATGCATACAAACCACAAAGTCTCTCACACACACACACACACACACACACACACACACACACACACACACACACACACACACACACACACACACACACACACACACACACACACACACACACACACACACACACACACACACACACACACATGCATTTGTATGCAGCATAGTCGCTCAGATTCTGCTTCCAACATTTCAGAGCAAACACAATTATATGCACACATGCACTGTATCTAGGTCATAGGAACTAGCTACCTATAAAAATCCGCAATTTCCACCCTGGCCAACTTAATCAAGCACACACACACACACACGTCTACATGAATTCAAAGACACAGACACTCTCAAACCTTAAGCATTTGAGTTGTCTCGAATAATCCAACAGTGTAATCTGCGGCCTCCGGGATACATGTACTGCTGCAGCATGGGTTTGAATCCTTCGCAGTTTCAGAAAATCCAGCAGGAAGAAATTGAACCATTTCAGATTACAGAAGTCAATATACTTTTTGTACCACGTATTTAAAAATCTTACTGACTGACATGTCATTTGCCCCTTGTCCTCTGTCCATCATGGCCCCCTAATCATCCCTATATATATATATATATACTAATTGGCTTCATCATCACCGACTCTCCAGTAAACTGGTGTGCGTTCTGGCGCAATATGGCTGCCGTCGGGTCTTCCTGGTGGATGCTGCACATTGGTGGTGGTTGAGGAGATTCCCCCTTCCATGTAAAGCGCTTTGAGTTCCCAGAAAAGCGCTATATAAATGTAATGAATTATTATTATTATTAGTAACATATCACTATTGTGGCACATCTAAGGATATCACCACCAATAGTTTTGACCGTTTGGAACGTTCGATAGAAACTTTTGCTCTGCAATGAAAGTCCAGTCTCACATTCCGCTGACAGGCTGATAGGCCTACAGCACATTTTGAGAAACGCATTGCTCTCCTTAAAATCGCATTACAACTTTTCCTATTCATGTAAACATTACCAAATGTATTGATAAGAAAAGACCACCCCGTAATTCTTGTGATGAACTGGACAGAGGTTTTGTTTCCATTCGTGAAGCCCATAGAAAACTATCGTAGTAAAACACACATTTTACTTCACGGCAACAATATCATCATCCAGCTAATCAAGCAATCATTTGACATAGTAACAGATGCCATTCTACATCAATGTTAATGTGGAAGGTTTCACACAGATTAGAGACAGGTACTGATTGGCCCAGCTGTGCTCTAGACTCACAGTTACTTGACTCCAAAGAGAAATGACTAGCATACTATGAATTATTAGTTCCGCTGACGGACAGGAGACGCGAATCAGGAGACGCGAATCAGGAGACGCGAATCAGGAGACGCGAATCAGGAGACGCGAATCAGGAGACGCGAATCAGGAGACGCGAATCAGGAGACGCGATTCAGGAGACGGGATTCAGGAGACGCGATTCAGAAGACGCAATTCAGGAGACGCGAATCAGGAGGCGCGATTCAGGAGGCGCGATTCAGGAGGCACGATTCAGGAGACTAAATTAAAACATTAATTAACAGGCTGTTTGTATAGGTTTTAATAGACTTTCTGAATTAATACATTACCAAATTTGGATTGGTTGGACTCCCCTAAAGTGATACACGAGAATCATAACTTTTTTATCAGGGTTTAAAGCGTGTAATGAATTGTTACATCCCCTGTCCTGCCCAATTATTTCCCAATAATTCATAATAATTGCCCAATTACATCTTTTGAGTTAGTGGTTCAACATTTTCTTTTGCCTATTCAGCATTTTGAAGCGTGATAACAAGGTTATCTATATGTTATCATAATGGCTACAACGTAAATGACTGGCCATTTAATTTCCTGAAAGCGCAGCCATCAGGTTACTACAGTAAGATTGGAGCTAGCGAAGCTAACAGGCTACTACAGTTAGATTGGAGCTAGCGAAGCCATAAGGTTAATACAGTAAGATTGGAGCTAGCGAAGCCATCAATTTACTACAGTAAGATTGGAGCTAGCGAAGCTAACAGGCTACTACAGTAAGATTGGAGCTAGCGAAGCCATCAGGTTACTATAGTAAGATTGGAGCTAGCAAACCCATCAGGTTACTACAGTAAGATTGGAGCTAGCGAAGCCATCAGGTTACTACAGTAAGATTGGAGCTAGCGAAGCCATAAGGTTAATACAGTAAGATTGGAGCTAGCGAAGCCATTAGGTTACTACAGTAAGATTGGAGCTAGCGAAGCCATCAGGTTAATACAGTAAAATTGGAGCTAGCGAGGCTAACAGGTTACTACAGTAAGATTGGAGCTAGCGAGGCTAACAGGTTACTACAGTAAGATTGGAGCTAGCGAGGCTAACAGGTTACTACAGTAAGATTGGAGCTAGCGAAGCCATCAGGTTACTACAGTAAGATTGGAGCTAGCGAAGCCATAAGGTTAATACAGTAAGATTGGAGCTAGCGAAGCCATCAATTTACTACAGTAAGATTGGAGCTAGCGAAGCTAACAGGCTACTACAGTAAGATTGGAGCTAGCGAAGCTAACAGGCTACTACAGTAAGATTGGAGCTAGCGAAGCCATCAGGTTACTATAGTAAGATTGGAGCTAGCGAGGCTAACAGGTTACTACAGTAAGATTGGAGCTAGCGAAGCCATCAGGTTACTATAGTAAGATTGGAGCTAGCGAGGCTAACAGGTTACTACAGTAAGATTGGAGCTAGCAAACCCATCAGGTTACTACAGTAAGATTGGAGCTAGCGAAGCCATTAGGTTACTATAGTAAGATTGGAGCTAGCGAAGCTAACAGGCTACTACAGTAAGATTGGAGCTAGCGAAGCCATAAGGTTAATACTGTAAGATTGGAGCTAGCTAAGCCATCAGGTTACTACAGTAAGATTGGAGCTAGCGAAGCTAACAGGCTACTACAGTAAGATTGGAGCTAGCGAAGCCATAAGGTTAATACTGTAAGATTGGAGCTAGCTAAGCCATCAGGTTACTACAGTAAGATTGGAGCTAGCGAAGCCATTAGGTTACTATAGTAAGATTGGAGCTAGCGAAGCTAACAGGCTACTACAGTAAGATTGGAGCTAGCGAACCCATCAGGTTAATACTGTAAGATTGGAGCTAGCTAAGCCATCAGGTTACTACAGTAAGATTGGAGCTAGCGAAGCCATTAGGTTACTATAGTAAGATTGGAGCTAGCGAAGCTAACAGGCTACTACAGTAAGATTGGAGCTAGCAAACCCATCAGGTTACTACAGTAAGATTGGAGCTAGCGAAGCCATCAGATTACTACAGTAAGATTGGAGCTAGCGAGGCTAACAGGTTACTACAGTAAGATTGGAGCTAGTGAAGCCATCAGGTTAATACAGTAAGAGTTGCACAGCAAAAAGGAACGGGTACAACATGTGCTGTAGGTTATGATGCTGTTAACCTTCAAAAATGAAACATATTAGTTTCTAATCGTCTCGAATTGTCTTTGTTAGTATTTTTTGAACTAGATCAATAGGCTTGGTGAAATTCAAAAATATCAAAATACCCCATAACTTTTTAGTAGGAATATATACTTAGAAGCATAAGACTGCGTCCTGCTTTGGTCATTGTGTAAATCTTTCGGTAAAAAATATTTTAAAATCTACTAGCCAGAATAGCTGGTCAACAAAAATGTTTCGTTTTAAACAACATGAAATTTAAGGAGTAGTTCTCTCTGTTCTTTAAACAGTTTATTACTGTAAATCCAATGACATGAAGAACACAGGTACAGGAATTATCACTGTGCCATGACGTGCTGTACCAACTCATACGATGTGTGTGCGCGTTTGTGTGGTCAACGTCTCTAGTCAATGTGGTATATCAAAGTATCCGGGCAGAGGTTAGTAGAAAGGTCAGTTGTGTTACAGCTACAAAGAACAACGCTGCTAAAAGAAACCTCTGCCATTCAAAAGGTGCTAAGCTATGACACCACAACTGTAAGCCCGGAGCAGTGTGTGTGTGTGTGTCTGTGTGTGTGTGTGTGTGTGTGTGAGAGCAGCGTGTGTTTGTGTGGGCACGCGTATCTGTCTATACGTGAGCGAAGAGAAAAGAAGCATGAGGAGACAAAAGGGACAGAAAGATAGAAAAGGAGAGAGTTCCTGTGTCTCAAGGCTGTACTGGGTGATTAATCATCTGCATCAGTGAAAAACGGCTTCATGCAGCTGCACACACTCCTCTATTGTACTGCTGCGCTCCTCTTTCAGGCTCCAACCCAGTAACTTGCTCCGTCATTTATTTTCTGTCCTGTTTCTTATGTTCACTTGTCCACGTTCTTTTCTGTCTGTTCTCTGCCTTGTCCTGATCAGTCAGTTCGCTCGAGTTGTGTTTCAATCTCTCTGTACATACCTCCTCAGATACGGTGACTACCTAAAAAGACTACTGAAAAGACTACTGAAAAGACTACTGAAAAGATTACCGAAAAGACTACTGAAAAGACTACTGAAAAGACTACCGAAAAGACTACTGAAAAGACTACCGAAAATACTACCGAAAAGACTACCGACAAGACTACCGAAAAGACTACTAAAAGCACTACCAAAAAGACTCTTGAAAAGACTACCGAAAAGACTACTGAAAAGACTACCGAAAAGACAACAGGAAAGACTACCGAAAAGACTACTGAAAAGTCTACCAAAAAGATTACTGAAGAAATGTGTGCCTTAGTTTCAAATTTGCTCCTCTCACCTCCCTCTACTGTAGAACATGCGTCCATCAAGTATTGCTTCTAGAGTTTCACCTTGTCCCTGTTATCTCCCACTATCTTTGTTTCTCCCTACCCTCTTTCTCTCTTTTTTTCTCACTCCCCCCCCTCTCTCTCTCTCTCTCTCTCTCTCTCTCTCTCTCTCTGCACTGTTCTCCTTCTTGCTAAGCGAGGCCTAAAGGATCGGAGAGAGAAAAAATCAAGATCACTTTCACTCTTCTCTGTCCTTTTCAGCTGACCTGTACATATATATTCAATAACTTGAAATAATGAGAAGCACGGTGCAAACCCAAACTAGAGTGCTAAATAGCCCCGGTGAATGCTAACAAGCCACAGTCATGCTAACAACAAGACAATCACCGTAAACAGGAAGTGCACCCCACCAAACTCCCCGTGTGGAACAAAAACTCACCACAATCGTGACAGACCACACAAAAAACGAAATAAATAACGTTCACATTTTTTAAGTACCAATGGACAAAAATAAACTGTACAAACAATGAATTGAAATAAATACAGGTAGGCATATAGAATTCAGCATATGAAAGTGCCAGATCTTCTATTTTATTTCGGAAGGTGTGTAAAATGAGACAAGCATACAGACCTAAAGGGTCTTTGGCCACTCATTCTGGTCATCGGCTGCAGCGAACTAAAATGAGTATCGACCAATGGAAGAATTGGCTTCAGGAGTAACCAGAGTGATATATCACCCGGAGCGCCCGGTAAAAATTAGAGTAGCAGATGAGTAGCAACGTGTTGGAACACATCCAATTGGGCTTTTACACAATACATCGTATGTACACAGGAAGTTCAGAAGTCATTTTGATAACACAACAGAAAACCTTTCCCAGGTCACTGTTCAAACAAATAGCTTGGTTGTTTCGGGTCAACTATGTGTACAGTGTTAGATTAGGGTTCTGAGACGGTGGTCCCCGATGTCACGATTTAATTAGTCTCGGTCTCTTTATTTCTCTTTTTTTGTCTCTTTCTATCGTCACCCTCCCTCTCAATCTCTCACTCACTCTCTTCCTCTGTCTTCACCTCCTCGCTATTTCTCTCTTCCACTCTCTCTCTCTCTCTCTCTCGCTCAGACTAAAGTACGTTAGAACTGAGAAGGTTTCATAGCCTAGTCTAACCCTAGACCTCAACCTTAACCTGAGACCTAAAATTAAATAAAATTAACCCAAAAATAAACACTGAAAAAACACTGGAAGGTTTGGTCATGCCTCTCACACACAACTACACCATAACCCAGGTCCTTATCCTCTAGCAATACCACGTCCACACCCCTTACACGACAACACATGCCTACACACACCAGCACTGGAATAATTAGATCACACATCAACAAATACATGCCAATGTACACAGCCAAACATACACTGACTTCAGACAGCCAGATACATAGACCGATAAACAGATAAACACGTAAAGACATAAAGACAGACAACGTGATAGATAGAGAACAACAGTAGAAGGGAAGAGGAGGAAAATGAAGCAAATAATCTCTCATGCACACAGAGCACTCAGCTCACAGCTGGAAGACATGTCGCTCCAGTGATAAATAGAACAAAAAAACGAGAGGACAAGAGAAAGAAGAGTAAGGCAGGCAGGGAGAGGGAGGATGAGGACAGAGAGGAGGATGAAGGAAGATTCTCTCCATCATTTGTTCTCCTCCAAACGTGAAATCTCCCTCCCCCTCTCCTTTCCCTGTATCCCCCTCGCACTCTCTTACTTATCATCCCTCAACCTGTCTTCCCCCTCTCGCTTTCCACCTCTCTCTGTCCCTGTCTCCCCCCTTTCCCTCTCTCCGACTCCCTTTGCCTTGTCTCCTCCTGCTCCCTGTCTACCAACTCTTCCTCTCTATTTTCCCCTCTCATCCCCTGTCTTTGACATTTGTTCCCCCTCTCTCCATTTCTCCCCCCTCTCCATCTCCCTTTCTGTGATGAGGTGACATTTGCTCTCCCTTTCTCCCCCTTTCTCTTTCTCCCCCCTCTCCCTCTCTCCCCCTCGTTCCTGTCTGTGGTGAGGTGACATTTGTTTTCTCCCCTGGCCGCCACTCCCTGTAGTGTTGCTGTGATCCTGACTCTGTGTGAGTACACTCACTGAGGTGGGAGCAGACACACACATACACACACACCCAAACATGCCAGATACACACACACACACACACGTACACATCAATACACCTTTCAGACAGTCAGTCGTGCCTCTTGCTAACAGGTAATCACATGATTATTGGGTGGTTACTGTTTTCAATGTGGCACAGAAAAGCCTCTTCAGTTTGAGTCATTTCTCAGTGTCTTTGTTTCAGTGAATGCGTGTGTATATAGTCAGTGTGTTTGTTTTGGTGAATGTGTGTGTGTGTTTCTATTAGCTGTAGTGTACATGATGGTAGACACTGTATGAATGTGTGTTTCTACTGGCTGTAGTGTACATGATGGTAGACACTGTATGAATGTGTGTGTGCGTGTGTGTGTGACACTCGTTTGTGTGTGTGTGTGTGTGACACTCCCGTGTGTGTGTGTGTGTGTGTGTGACACTCCCGTGTGTGTGTGTGTGTGTGTGTGTGTGTGTGTGACACTCCCGTGTGTGTGTGTGTGTGTGTGTGTGTGTGTGACACTCCGTGTGTGTGTGTGTGTGTGTGTGTGTGTGTGTGTGTGTATGTGTGTGTGTGTGTGTGTGTGGGTGTGTGTGTGTGTGTGTGTGTGACACTCCTGTGTGTGTGTGTGTGTGTGTGTGTGTGTGTGTGTGTGTGTGTGACACTCCCGTGTGTGTGTGTGTGTGTGTGTGTGTGTGTGTGTGTGACACTCCCGTGTGTGTGTGTGTGTGTGTGTGTGTGTGTGTGTGTGTGTGTGTGACACTCCCGTGTGTGTGTGTGTGTGTGTGTGTGTGTGTGACACTCCCGTGTGTGTGTGTGTGTGTGTGTGTGTGTGTGTGTGTGTGACACTCCCGTGTGTGTGTGTGTGTGTGTGTGTGTGTGTGTGTGTGTGTGTGTGTGTGTGTGTGTGTGTGTGTGTGTGTGTGTGTGTGTGTGTGTGTGTGTGTGTGTGTGTGTGTGTGTGTGTGTGTGTGTGTGTGTGTGTGTGTGTGACACTCCCGTGTGTGTGTGTGTGTGTGTGTGTGTGTGTGTGACACTCCCGTGTGTGTGTGTGTGTGTGTGTGTGTGTGTGTGACACTCCCGTGTGTGTGTGTGTGTGTGTGTGTGTGTGTGTGTGACACTCCCGTGTGTGTGTGTGTGTGTGTGTGACACTCCCGTGTGTGTGTGTGTGTGTGTGTGTGTGTGACACTCCCGTGTGTGTGTGTGTGTGTGTGTGTGTGTGACACTCCCGTGTGTGTGTGTGTGTGTGTGTGTCTCCCGTGTGTGTGTGTGTGTGTGTGTGTGTGTGTGACACTCCCGTGTGTGTGTGTGTGTGTGTGTGTGACACTCCCGTGTGTGTGTGTGTGTGTGTGTGTGTGTGTGACACTCCCGTGTGTGTGTGTGTGTGTGTGTGTGTGTGTGTGTGTGTGTGTGGTGTGTGTGTGTGTGTGTGTGTGTGTGTGTGTGTGTGTGTTTCTCAGCACTCACCCTGTGCATACTACCACAAAGTCCATGGCGTTCCATCCGTTTCTTATGTAGGAGTTCTTATGGAAGGCAAATCCTAGAGCCAAGATCTTAATGCCTGACTCAAAACAGAAAATCCCTATGAAGTATGGTTCTGTGTCATCCTGACGGAAGGAACGAGAGAGACAGAACATTAACGTAGTCAGTACAGTTCATTTTCTCAGTAAGACATGCATAAACCATCTGTTGACGCTACAGTATATCTACCGTTTTTGTGTTTTACATCCGACATGAAAGATGTGTGTGTGTGTGTGTGTCGGCAGCATGTGTGTGTGTGCATGTGTGCGTGGTGTGTGTGTGTGTGTGCGTGTGTGTGTTTGTGTACCTGTGCATGTGTGTGTGTGTGCGTGTTCGTGTGTGTGTGTCTGCAGATGCGTGTCCAGTATTTCAGAGTAAAACTCACCAGGCGTTCAGACAGAGGGGTCTTGTCTCCATCAGGCAGATGCTGCTCCAGAGCCAGGACAATACAGTTGGCAATGATCGTGGCCAAGATCATCCACTCAAATGGAGTGAGACGGCAGTCAAGGAAGAAACCAGGAAGTAGACATAAAATATCCACTTTTGAACAACCAACACAAATATCAGATATGATTGTTTATTATGAATTGTTACAGTCTGTGTATTTTGGACAAACATCTATTTTTGACGAGTATGCTTTATTTTTAATTTAAAAAATGTATTTAACCTTTATTTAACCAGGTAGGCCGATTGAGAACAATTTGAACCCAGGACGTCATACACACAAAGCATGCACTCTACCACTACCAACTGCTCCAATAACGTTATTAACGTTATTGCAACTTGGTCACAACCGAAACAATCGTCATGGTTTAGGTTACGTTTAATTAATATCTGTGACAATAATGAAACAACACAATAAAATAAACAATATTACATAGCAAGGGGTCTAGTGATTTGTACCAGAGCTGGTGATGGCTGAGTGAAGTTAAACGCATAATGTGGTTCTGAGGCATTTGGGTCACATCCCGGTATTTTGGTTCTTTTGGTGAGCAGATTTGGTGGAGCAAACGTCTAAAAGTGAAGTGAAATGGTGGTGATCTCCCGTGCACGCATAGGGGTTCACATACTCACAGAGCTGTTCACTGATGCTTTGTTTAGCCTGTGGTGCAGAAGTGTGTGCACGTTGATGTCTGTGTTGATGTGTGTGTGTGTGTGTGTGGGTGTGTGTGTGAGTGTGTGTGTGTTGGTGTGTGAGTGTGTGTGTGTGTGTGTGTTGGTGTGTGAGTAATGTAGTGTTGTGCTGCAGGGCCCAGTGTGAGTGGGTCAGTCAGACAGGCACCAGGCGTGACTTTAATGTGCCGACACACGACACCTACACACACACACACACACACGCACACACACACACACGCACACACACAGCCTTCTGCATCTTAATACACACACACACACACACACACACGCACACACACACACACACACACGCACACACACAGCCTTCTGCATCTTAATACACACACACACATGTTATCATGCTTAGATAACACATACAATTATAAACCAATATGTGGATGGACCAGTCTCACACACACTTAAACACACACACACACAGTCATTGTAATGACCAGTCTCGGGATAAGCTGGGAGTCTGATTCAGTGTGACATCAACATTTGTCTACTTATATAGTACTGAGGGCGAAGAGAGGGAGCGGGAGTGAGAGAGAGAGAGAGAGATAAAGGGAGAGAAGCAGGGCGAGTGGGAACGAGTGAGAAGAATAAGGAAGATGGAAGGAGAAGAAAAAATGTGGGAAAGAGGCAGTGGTAGAGAGAGTGTGAAGGTAAGCGACTAAAACAAGATGTGAAGCCTGTAGAGGAGATAATATTATCCTCTTTGAAAACCACCAATCCCATGAATAAAAATAAATATGCAATTATGAATAATGTAACATTCCAGTAATGGCATGGCCCATTTTGTTATAATGTTTATGTACAACAACATGTGTACAATTGCAAGAAATTAAAAGTTGTCTTATCCCGATCAAAAATGTCTTTGGTAGCAGCTAGGAAACAAGCTTCTTTCTCTGTCAAATAGCCACATGTGTTATGCAACTTGACAGGGCATTATTTGCAATATAAATATATACATATATCTATACAAATATATATACTGTATATATGCATCATAATTCAAGCAAAAAAAATGATTGCTATGTACAGAAGACGGCAACATCGATTAGATTTTTTAAATATCCAAATCAATATAATATTGATTTGAACGTGTTTATTTTAGCTGGTCAAGTGAACGCAACTTGTTGTGCTGTTTGCTTTGAATGCGTTGTCTCAGATTTGAACCCCCTCTAACTATACTCACCAAACAAACAAACACACCGCAATCATATTCAAGAGGAAGTGGGCTGTAGGGAAGTCTATCAACCAATTGACACAGCAGAAACCATTTTACACAACCAATAAAACAATGGTCACTTAATCCTATCATGCATCAGATATTCACACACAACAGTATATAAGGAATATAAGTCCAAATGTTACGGCACATCAGTGTGTCTAGTATAGCTACCTGGATCGGACCAACAAAAACCGGGGAATTATTGTTCAACTTTAATTTGACCAAATCTGTTTTTGGCAACTTAATTCCTAGCAAAACATTCAGCCCTTAACAAAATGACAGACAAGTCATGTGACTGCCACTGTTTGTTTAACGAGAGATGATCGCATGAAAGGGAAGAGGGGGAGGGTGTAGGTTTTTCATTTGTCAGCAACAGACGGTGCACATTTCTCTCACCAGAAATAAGAGCACATTTGTCTTTCCAAAAATAATGTCTATTCCACTATTTTCTGAAGATTTTTTGGAGTGTTAAAGAAAGGGAAAATTCTACATAATAGCCCTTTTATATACAAATTAATATTATTCATATGTCCCACTAGACACACTGGAAAATGAAGAGAACAAGTTAATTTTTCCAGGAAAACCCCAATTCTGTAATATTTGTGGCACAACATGTAGCTTCCTGCCACAACTGAAGGGACACTCCGGTTCCTTTATCCTTTCCACTATTTACTTCTAACTGTTTGACTCTCAATGTACTGCTTTTCTTTTGATTGTTGTTTGCCTTTCATTTGAATTTCTAAATTTCTGTACGTTTGCTTTGGCAATGTATGTATGACCCATTCAATGTCAATGAAACATAATGCATTGCATTAAGACAGAAAGAAAAAAAGTTAAATAGCCGCTGAGAAAGAGTGAGAATGAGAAAAGAGTGGTTGAGAGTGAGAGAGTGAGAGAGTCCTCCCCACTGTATAGTGTCTCATGTTCCCAGTTGGCACACACTGTCCCGGTGATGTGTATCCCCGCCCACAAACACTCTGCATATGAATGTGCTCATTGCTCGGGTCCATGCAGACAAAAACCTTCAATTATGAATCTCTCCTTCCTACCTCCTTACAGGCCTATATATAGGAATATGACAGAGTTAAAAGATGACAGAGATGGGAGCGATGGGAGAGAGAGAACGGGACAGAGTGATGGGAGAGAGAGATGGGAGAGGCAGTTTGGAAAGAGAGATGGGAGAGAGAAAACGGGACAGAGTGATGGGAGAGAGAGATGGGAGAAAGAGATGGGACAGAGTGATGGGCCATAAAGATGGAAAGAGAGATGGGAGAGAGAGAACGGGACAGAGTGATGGGAGAGAGAGATGGGAGAAAGAGATGGGACAGAGAGATGGGAGAGGCAGATGGGAGAGAGAGAACGAGACAGAGAGATGGGAGAGAGTGAAGGAGCCAGGAGATGTTGCCCTCTTTCTCTCCTGCTCACTCCTAATTTCCTCTAGTCCTTTCTTTAGCATTTCATCTTTCTACCTCTCTTTCTCTCTCTGCATTCTTCTCCCCACACTCGCCTACTTTTATGGTGTGAGGACGGATGTGTGCTTATGTGGTTGTGTGTGTGTGTGTGTGTGTGTGAGTGTGTGTGTGTGTGTGAGTGTCTGTGTGTGTGTGTGTGTGTGTGTGTGAGTGTCTGTGTGTGTGTGTGTGTGTGTGTGTGTGTGTGTGTGTGTGTGTGTGAGTGTCTGTGCAATATAACGGCGATAGTGGGAGTTAACGTAAGGAGGGGAGAATGGACGAAGTTCTGGTCCAAATCCTGGAGCTACGCTACTGCCTCGGCAAATCTCCACTAGCGTCTAGGCTATTATTACGTTAGCATCTCTGACTGCTTGACAGGGACACCTACAGAAACACATATACCTGTAGCAACGGCACATCCTTACAGGGGACATCCTCTCTTTTGCTGACGGACGGGCAGAGTGGTTGAGACGGAACCATTGGGTCAGCAAGAAACAAAACCCCAAACTCATAACGTCTCTCTACTTCGTCTCATTTCTCTCTCGCTTTCTCTGCCTCTGTCCCCTCCCTGTCATTCCCTCTTTGTCCGTGCCCCTCCCTCAAATGGGAATTATTCATTGGCATGCGGAATGTACAAACCATTTCCAGAGCATACCACATAAAAAACACACCTTAATGCATTCTGGGCGTTGAGCATTGGTGGACTGTTTAGTGCCGAGCAACCCTGGACCTGGAACAATGTGTCGACGGCCGGACTGGTGTAATTCTGTTTAATTAACGACGGCTCCGGGTCCGTCTGATTGGAGGAAATTGGTGCCACTCTCATTGCATGTGCACATTCTCACATTCTGTCTCTGCCGCTCGGTCAATCTCTCTGCTTTTCTCACTGACATTCTCTCTCACACAGTCTCTGTCTCTTTCTCTGTAGATTTCATTCATATCCCTTTATGATGTCGTTGTCTTTCTCTCTGCCATTCTCTCTTTCGGCCAATATTTGCGTCTGTCTGTTCTTCTCCGTCTCTTTCTTCAGATCCCATCCGTTACACATTCATACATTATGTGCATCTGTTTACAACCCTTCTTCTTTCAATTCCTCCACTCCTCATGTCTCTAAACATCCTCTGCCCATCATCTCTCTCTCTCTCTCTCCCTCTCTCTCTTGTATTTATGTATATTCCTTGTTCTCTGGTTTCTCTTCCTGTCTTCTCTCCTTGATGTACTCTACTCCATGCTAACTCTCTCTCTCACTCTCTTACTGTCTCTCTACATCAGCAACTCTCTCTGTATCTCTGTCTGTCTCTCCTCCCAATCTCCCTGGCCGAACCTGTGTCATCAATCATCTTTCTCGATCGCGCCATGTTTCCATTCAGCACAAGTGTAGATGCAGCGTCAGCAGGCCGCAAACAGGGTGACGAGAACGGTGTGTAGGACGAAAGAGAGGAACATCTGCATGTAGGGCAGGTGTGAAAGAATTAGTAGGATGAAGAGTAGGTGTGTTGGAATTAGTAGGATGAAGAGTAGGTGTGTTAGAATTAGTAGGATAAAGGTAGGTGTGAAAGAATTAGTAGGATAAAGAGTAGGTGTGTTAGAATTAGTAGGATGAAGAGTAGGTGTGAAAGAATTAGTAGGATAAAGAGTAGGTGTGTTAGAATTAGTAGGATGAAGAGTAGGTGTGTTAGAATTAGTAGGATGAAGAGTAGGTGTGTTAGAATTAGTAGGATGAAGAGTAGGTGTGTTAGAATTAGTAGCATAAAGAGTAGGTGTGTTAGAATTGGTAGGATAAAGAGTAGGTGTGTTAGAATTAGTAGGATGAAGAGTAGGTGTGTTAGAATTAGTAGGATGAAGAGTAGGTGTGTTAGAATTAGTAGCATAAAGAGTAGGTGTGTTAGAATTGGTAGGATAAAGAGTAGGTGTGTTAGAATTGGTAGAATAAAGGGTAGGTGTAAAAGGATTGCAGTATATCTCCTCAGCAGTAAATGGGTTCGGGGAAATAAGGTTACTGCACATGAACACACGTGCACACACACGCGACAAACATGTGTAAAATACTCTACATGTGTCATGCAAACAAACACACACACACCAACAGAAGCAACAAACATCCGTCATACATGCAGACTGTGTGTATCATACACAACACATTCAAGCACATTTAACGTCAGATAGACTGATACCAGATCAGTCATCACCTCCATATACCTCCACACCACATAGCATCGTTATAGAGTTCATTTCGCTGTTCCATTCTGTTTGGGGGAGGGGAATGCGCTGGCTCTACTGCCACTTCATGTGGCTATATATTGAAGCCAACGAGACACACACACACACACACACACACACACACACACACATACACATACACACGTTACAGCCAAATACTGCCATCTGTGCCATTTCCTCTCCAAACACATCAAACGGTAACTGCCCCCCGTACACACACACTTAGCAAATATCCCACGACGAACACCCCAACACACACAGTAGTGTCCAATCCCCAATTTGTCTTTTGTTTACTTCGCAATAACATAGCCAACAGCCATAACCAGTCGGTAGCTCTGTTAGCAAAACAAAGCTGGCCCGAGGTCATGCATACCTCAGGCATCAAAGAAACCCCCAAGAAGCGTCAAGGAGAAACGCTAAATGACCACGGTACGCACACTATCGTTCGAAGGTTTGGGGTCATCGAAAGAAATTAACCATAATGTTATAGAAAAAAAGCTATATTTTGTCCATAAAAATAAAATTGATTCCATTTAAATAAATCAGTGTCTAGTTTGATGCACAAACACATTACAGGTCATCAACTGGCAGCTTCATTAAACCGGCTTGCTAAATAAACGTATATCTGCATAGATGTGGCTTGCCTTGTCACAAGAATTTCATTGTTCAGATAGACTCACTGTTTTTCAGTGTATTTGACAATATAATACTACGTTTTTGACTTAGCGCCCGCGAAACACACCAGTCCTAACGTTAACAGAAAACAGTGACTCGGGAATGCAGGCCTTCTGCGAAAAAAGTCAGACAGCCTGACAATATGGAGGCCTCTAGGCATCTTTATGTTTTTGATGTCGCCCGATTAGAGTCAGCTGCCCTGCGTTGCCTCTAAATGGGAAGCATATTTGAGTCGCAATTTCCACTGTTGTGGTTCACTGTTCGTGTCATTGGTTGTTTTGGTGCTTTGTTTTTGTAAAATGCGTTTCATGTTTCACCTGTGCGCCCGTGTCCTACCTCAACTATCACTGTGACGTCAAATGCACTGTTGAAAAACTCCAAAGCGCCACAACCTATTCTCGCAGGTGAGTCGCTGCAGTGCAAATTGCCAAGACACATAAGGTTTGATTGAAAATCTGTTCTAGCATTCGGACCATCTTATTCTATTCCTACCACTGGTGCAAGACAGAAAGACAAGGGAAAACGGTTTACTTCTCTCCTGTGTAGTGAAGCAGCTGGAATATGATCCTAACCAGAAGCCAGAACATTAGAATAACAATTGGAACGTCTACAGCCATGGATGTGATGGAGGCTTGAGCCAGTTCACAAATGTCCAACACCCCGATTTCAGCGAAGGGTGTGATAGTAGCATATACATTTTAAGAGTAAAACATGTATGCTCATTGGGTGTATTCATTCTGCCAAAACAAATTTTTTCGTTGCAAAATAGCAAGCAAACCGAGGTCCTCAGATCTCGGTTTGGTACGAATCCCGTTCGCTGGCGTTTCACCACTTCTCGGCCTGCCCCTCTACATTATCCTCGCTTACATAATACACATTTTAACTGGGACCCGGTAATCTGAAATCAACTCATCCCTTCTACTGACGGAATGACAATAGGGGAGACTAAGAGGAAACTGCCGGAATGATCCGAACATATCAGGGACTGAAGAAAAGGTCAATCGCTCAGAAACCTCTTATTGGGTCATCCTGATCAAGTGAACAGTATTGTATGCGGACATTATGCAATGTCCCATAATCAGTGCAACTCCGTTCGGCAGTGAAACGAGGCTCTTTGTCTCCAGATGTTAACTGTAACAGCCTTTGCATTTAGCCTCAGCCTAAGCTGTGCTTAGCCTCTGTGTCTGTATCTGTGCCTTCTGCGCGTTGACTCACTGTGGCCCTGTCTCGCCCGTTTGTCTCACGCCTGGTTGTCATGCTTGTCACTGTCACTGTTAAACTGTATGCCGCTGTTGTGTGTGCGTGCGTGTGTGTGTGCGTGTGTGTGTACGCCAGGTGAGAGCAGATGTTCAATATATAGACTTGGTTGGTCTGGTGGAAGCAATATAGTCCTCAAGTGTGAAGTCTCAACAATGCTTTATTCATCTCTCCTCCTTTGTCTCTCCATCGTCGTCTGCCTCCATCTGTGTTGGCTCTCCATCTCCGTACTTTGCACCCAGGTTCCAAAAATAGCAGTGCTCCAATCCCCCCCCCCGCCACAAACACCCCCCAACACTGCACCCCACAAACACACACACACACACATACACACACACATACACACACACACACACACACACACACACATAGACTCACGTATATACGCACTGAAACACCCAAATACAAGCCTGCTGCTGAAACTGAATAATTCAGCCTTGTTAGAGCACAAGACTAAGCAATGTAAAAAGAGGAGGGGTTTGCAGCTGGGATAAGGACCGGGGGGAGAGAGGTAAGGTCGCCTTGTAAGCTATGGATACACAGTCTACGGCAGGGCTTGGCTGAAGTACAGTCAGGTCAGAGCTGCATGCTCCCAGGCAGACTAGGGAAGCTCTAAACGGTAATAAGACGACACAAGTCCATCTGTCTACAGAAAGGTGAAACAGGAAGAGGAGGAAATGAAGTCCCTCCCACCATCCTAAGCTGACCTCAGGTGAGGTCCTCCTCCTTTGCTGTGCAGGAGAACACGGTGGGAGGATGCAGGATCTATTTCAGATACATGATCCAGTCACAGCGGGGAACGTTCATGGAGTCCACCTGTTCACAGGGCCTGCTGCAGCGTGTCAGCACAGTTCTCCCACCGACTCCCCCAGCATGATACAGGACATTAGGACTCCTTGTCTGTTCCAGTGTGCCGCTGATCAATAGCTGGTGGTGAGATGCCATTGGCTGTTTGGTCCGGATTCAGTGTCCGATTACAGGCTGGTAATAGACACCAGAAAATGGTAGTGTTGACCCCTGACCTCTGCACTGAACCAAACTCTCAAGCAACCACTGTGCTTTTCTCCTGCATGGTCCTGAAGACACACAGCGGCTGCTGGCGTTTGTTGCAACCCAGCAACATACATTGTCTCGTCGTTTATTATCATTCGCGCAGGTTCTCGTTAACTAATCAGTATGTGTACATATGTTTGCTCCTCTGCCTTTCTTGGTTTGCGATTCATTGTTGAGGTCAGTGTTGCTGTCAGTTGTCTTGTTTTGTTATTTTAAAGTTTAAAGTTAAAAGAAGATGCCTTTGAAGAGCTCTGTGTCTGTGTCCAAACTTAACCAGCACAGTCTTAACATTCCCTTGCTCAATGAAAAATTATAATTTAATTATCCAACATTGCGCATGGCAAATGAGGAATGTATTAACGCAATACTATTACATATAAACCGCTAGGCTATGTGTGAATGCTAGGCTATCTGGAACGCTAAGCTATGTGTAAACGCTAAGCTATGTGTGAACGCAAGGCTATGTGTGAACGCTAGGCTATGTGTGAACGCTAAGCTATGTGTGAACGCTAGGCTATGTGTGAACGCTAAGCTATGTGTAAACGCTAGGCTATGTGTGAACGCTAAGCTATGTGTAAACGCTAGGCTATGTGTGAACGCTAAGCTATGTGTAAACGCTAGGCTATGTGTGAACGCTAGGCTATGTGTGAACGCTAAGCTATGGTAAACGCTAGACTATGTGTGAACGCTAGGCTATGGTAAAGGCTAGACTATGTGTGAACGCTAGGCTATGTGTGAACGCTAGGCTATGTGTGAACGCTAAGCTATGGTAAAGGCTAGACTATGTGTGAACGCTAGGCTATGTGTGAACGCTAGGCTATGTGTGACTCTCTCAGTCTCTCTCCTCCTCTCAGTCTCTCTCCTCAGTCGCTCTCCTCTTCTCAGTCTCTCTCCTCTTCTCAGTCTCTCTCCTCTTCTCAGTCTCTCTCCTCCTCTCAGTCTCTCTCCTCCTCTCAGTCTCTCTCCTCCTCTCAGTCTCTCTCCTCTTCTCAGTCTCTCTCCTCTTCTCAGTCTCTCTCCTCTTCTCAGTCTCTCTCCTCTTCTTAGTCTCTCTCCTCTTCTCAGTCTCTCTCCTCCTCTCAGTCTCTCTCCTCCTCTCAGTCTCTCTCCTCCTCTCAGTCTCTCTCCTCTTCTCAGTCTCTCTCCTCTTCTCAGTCTCTCTCCTCCTCTCAGTCTCTTTCCTCTTCTCAGTCTCTTTCCTCTTCTCAGTCTCTCTCCTCTTCTCAGTCTCTCTCCTCCTCTCAGTCTCTTTCCTCTTCTCAGTCTCTTTCCTCTTCTCAGTCTCTCTCCTCTTCTCAGTCTCTCCTCTTCTCAGTCTCTCCTCTTCTCAGTCTCTCTCCTCCTCTCAGTCTCTCTCCTCCTCTCAGTCACTCTCCCCATCTCAGTCCCTATCCCCATCTCAGTCTCTATCCCCATCTCAGTTTCTACACCGCTTTGTCTTTCTCTGTCTCAAACGTTCACATGAAAAATGTTAAGGACAAGGGAACAAATAGCGCTGTATCAGGCAACAGGGAAGGTTGGAGAGGGAAGGTGTAGACTGGGTGGAGAAGGAAGGTGTAGAGGGAGGAGAAGGAGGGTGTAGAGGGTGGGGACGGAAGGTGTAGAGGTTGGAGAAGGAAGGTGTAGAGGGTGGAGAAGGAAGGTGTAGAGGGTGGAGAAGGAAGGTGTAGAGGGTGGAGAAGGAAGGTGTAGAGGGTGGGGACGGAAGGTGTAGAGGTTGGAGAAGGAAGGTGTAGAGGGTGGAGAAGGACGGTGTAGAGGGAGGAGAAGGAAGGTGTAGAGGGTGGAGAAGGAAGGTGTAGAGGGTGGAGAAGGAAGGTGTAGAGGGTGGAGAAGGAAGGTGTAGAGGGTGGAGAAGGAAGATGTAGAGGGTGGAGAAGGAAGGTGTAGAGGGTGGAGAAGGAAGGTGTACAGGGTGGAGAAGGAAGGTGTAGAGGGTGGAGAAGGAAGGTGTAGAGGGTGGAGAAGGAAGGTGTAGAGGGTGGAGAAGGAAGGTGTACAGGGTGGGGACGGAAGGTATAGAGGTTGGAGAAGGAAGGTGTAGAGGGTGGAGAAGGAAGGTGTAAAGGGTGGAAAAGGAAGGTGTAGAGGTAGAAGAAGGAAGGTGTAAAGGGTGGAAATGGAAGGTGTAGAGGTAGAGGTAGAAGAAAGAAGGTGTAAAGGGTGGAGAAGGAAGGTGTAGAGGGTGGAGGACTTTTCAGTTAAATGTACTCTGTTCTTCTTTTGAGTCTGAAGGGAAGTGAGAGGTCGAGACCAGGAATCGTGACTAGGATATTGGAGAGCATGTGTTGGGGGGGGGGGTGCTTGTTTCATTGATTCACTGACCAATTCCAGAATAGCACCTCATGATTTACAGACGTAAACATAAACACTACTATAAACAGACGGTGGTCAGTGACTAGTTTAGTAAGCCATACTCGAGGCAACACATCGTCGCAGGTCTATGGTCAATGAAGTTCCCTTTAAATATGGAACTGCCTGCTTCATAGTAGTTATTTTTGAAGTGCGCTTTTTGCAAGTGGTTAGTATGCCATTTAAACCACTTGCGAAGACATTGCCCGCAAGCGTTTATATCACAATGTTCTGGCATGCCTCGTGACAAGCTGGAGTTGTTTGAAATGTGATTTTTTTATTGACATTGTCAGTCATGTAATTCCTTTTTGTCAAACCAGTAGGCCCCATTTACCGTGTTGCCATGGCTCTAATTGGTCTAGACTATTTTGTGACCAGAATACTGCAGGGTATGTCAGAATACAAAGAGACAAACAAGAAAACACATGCATGCACAATGGCTTTGTTAAGTATTCAAACCCCTTCACATTCTCCAAATGTACAGACTAATTGATTAAATTAGAAAAAAATTAGCCATCAATCTAGACACAATAGCTCATAATGACAGAATGGAAAAACGTGTATTTGTGGGCCGGGTCTGAGAGTGCCGGTTAATTAAAAGTTAAAAACGGAAAGATCTCATGAACCTGAGTTCTCAGATCCGTTGCCATGACGCTCCTAATTGAGCTCAGGTGCATCTTGTATCATATGATCATCCTTAATTGTCAAATCCAATTTATTGGAAATGACTAATAAAGCCACACCTGTCTATATAAGGTCCCACACAGAGCATGTCAGAACAAAAGCCGAGCCATGAAGTCCAAGGAACTTTCCGGAATAAGAAAAAATACAAATTTTGTCTTATGCATTTAACTAATTTTTCTTCAACATTATTAACTGACAATTCATCACATGGCACTGAAAGACTGGTCTTTGCAATCATTTATTCTTTACAAATGTATTTTGTATTGTCTTGTTGCACAACCCATGTTTGGTTTAGCTTTAGCTTTTTCACAGATGGTCTCAGCTACTTCTCAATAATTCTCTGGTACCGTATGAAATGTATTGTTGACTTAATGATTGGTTGGTCAAGTTGGCCAAGCCCTAAAGGCAGCAAAGAAGCCCCAAACCATAATGCTATCGCCTACATGTTTTATAGATGGTATGACGATATTCTATTTAAAGGCAGTATTTCGATATTTTACCATTGTGGCAAAACAATTCCAACACTGACCCTTCTGTCTAGTTTACATTATTCAAGAAGTTTTAGTATTTCAAGAATAACCCAAATTAATCTAGTATACAGATTTTGACCATGACTATACTTAACACACAAATTTGTATAACTGGCATGAATTAATTATTGTTGTTATATATAATTATAAAATGTCTAGGCTGTCCAAACTTAAAGTTCCAAACCATTCATTGACTGAGACAATATTTCTTTATAATCCTTTAATAATCAAATAACAGTATCTTCGAACCATTCAGGCTAGAGACGAAACATTTATTAACATGTCTAGGCTAGCCCAAGTTAAACCAGTAAACTTTTTTGACCATATGATTAAACAATTAGCACATAACTAATACTATATCATATAACTGAACTCAAATATCTCTCCTGAACTGGAAGCTGAACTGAAGCTAGAAAGACCAAACAAAATTCTTAAAATGTTACTCTAAAAATGTCTCCAGTTATGGCTATATAAATAAGTATAATTTGCCTAATTATCATGTATTAACCATAAAGAGGTACATTTTAAATCATCCAAGCAAGAGAGAACAAACCAAAATAGTTTCAATTGATTTGTCTAGCTATACATGAAATTCTTGAACTTTTTAATAAACAAACCGGCCAGCATAACACATTTACTTCTAAATGATGGCAGGTTTTGTCCAATTATACATTCAAATGACAGGGTCTGAATTTCTTCTGTTGCCACAGTACTTCTTCTCACAAACCATCATACAATCTAGTACATGGCAACCACAAAACACACTGCTGTGCACACAGTACATGTGTGGAACAGTTATCGTGGCAGAAGACAGTAGCATGGAGAAAGACCAATAAATAATTTAGATTCTGCAGAATGTAGATGAGCGATTCCATGCAGCAAATAAAACACTGGGAGTTCAACACTACTTGGTTATCTCTCTCTCTTTCTCTCTCTCACTCTCAATATTCTACTTTTCTTTCTCCATTTGCTTTTTAGTTTTATCTTTTTTTATCTCTTTCTTCTCTCATTTCAGATTGTTCTGTGTCCATCCCAGTGCTATGTGGTCATCACAGAACAATATAGAAGAGTGGAAGTTCGTGGACCTTACTAATAAACACCTCATCATCACCTCAGCAGTCTGTCATAAAAGAGTCATTGATTGGATAACAAACCAACCCTGAGTGTTAATGTATTGGTCATCAGCTTTTCGCGAATGTCATTTGTGCACATGTTGTTTCTACTATTTAGAGTAGCCAACAAACACGTTTTTTGTGATGTGACAACTTCAGGATAGACTACAACTAGGCAACTATGAACACATTCCTTAGTAGTGCCAACAACTGTGGATGTCACGCACCCAAATCCAATGCAGCATAGTAGGAATTACATACATACGTAACTATTTTGGATAACACAACTACAATCAATATCAACATATTCCAGTGTTATTGGTCCTCAATGAATTACTCATTATTGCGTTCAGTGACAACATATGAGAAGTGTCGTTCCCCCTTACATTGGATACTAGTCGCTAGTGGCAGTTATGAAAGAATTTACAAACGGACCAATGTAAGCATGGAACGTTTTAAAGGAACATTCCAGTGAGTCAGTTAGGACCAATTAATAGCACTGGGAGAACGTTGCCGGCAAATGTAGTTGAGCCAATTCATAGACATACTGAACGTAATTTCTGAGAGGTGCAGTTGCCCAAAAGACACAGGGATGACTCTTTCAAACACTTTCATAATATTTAACACATACTTTTAAAGCTGCAATGGTTGACATACTACAGAAGCTTCTACATAGTCTACCGCTAACACATACTGATGTCAGGCTGCCTAGCAGCTAATATTAAGACAATCGACCTCAGGGGGCGTGAAAACAAATAGTGCATGACAGAAAAATGACTGAATACCAATAAACATATTCTCCATTAGAAGCATATGTGGATATTCAGACAAAATAACAAACAGGCATGAAAAGGGACACACTAAAATACACTCTCATGTACCGTACAGACAATACATACAGCACCTATATAGTATTTCATAAAGATGCCAATGAAACTATAGATAGCAGCAAGCCCATATTGATTTTCTCTCTGTTTACAGCAAGAGGCCAGTGATGACGCAGACCCGTAAGGATATTTGAATGACAAGCGCAAATAATATATTACGCCCATGCGGATAAACATGTTGCACACACATGCAAACCCACACGCACACACGCAGGCACTCACACACACACACACACACACACACACACACACACACACACACACACACACACACATACACACACAATCGACGAAGTTGAACTAACACAAGACTCAAAATTCCTATGCTAGGCAGTACACAATATCTGCTAGGCAATACTCTGAAGACCACTCGCAGCCAGCCTGTGAATTTGACCAAGGCTGCTGAAGACCAGTATTGCAAGCCGGCACTGATAGTAGGGGTCTCTCACGCATGACACGAGAGGCAGCTGAGCCAGGACCTTGTCAGGCATAGGCTGATTCCATGTGCATGTAGAGGTTAAATGAGCAGCCCACATGAAACAACAATATCTGGTGTATGTGGAACACCTAAGAACATACGGTATCATTAACCAGTACCATTTGAATATTAACTATTGCGATGTAGTGTGCTACAGTATACTAAAACTTCTGTAAAGTTTTTATAGAAAACCGGGATTGATGCTTCTGTCACATGTGCCACACATTGAGAGGATCGAGTCTGTCTGGAAGCTAATCTCACGCATCCAACTGAGCGAGCCACTTTAAGGATACGAGAGAGAAAAGAGAGGAATGTATTTGCTGATCACAATCATCCAAGAAAGAAACAACTACAACTTGTTATACTGCCGCTAGACGCTAGCTTTGACAAAACTTAGCAGCTACTATCTGCCGACCACGGCCAACACACAGACTCTAAATGTTTGCGCAAAAGTTGTTAGAAAGTCGCAGTGTAAGGAAGGCAGCGCCTCCAACCTGAGAAGACAAGAGGTTCCAAACAGCCTACTGTAGCTGGCAAAGATAGGATAAACAGTCAACATGGCCTTTATCTCAACATATGAGTAAAGATGGGCTGCATATTTGATGATTTCCAAAACAGCAATCTCATTGATTTGGGGAACGTGAACATTGCGTCAACTCCATTAAAATCCAATGACATTATAACAAAAACACAAATGTAAATCACTACAAGAACAAAAATAGTAAAATATTAAATACTTAATAATTAAATACTGTAGTTATTATGGCATTATTATGGCATTATTATAGTTATTTGGTAATATAATTATAAATATAAAGAAAGATTTTGGATATTCTGATTCTTTTGGTGACCAAATACCCAAAACAGACAACGGAATTGTTGACAAGACAGTCACAGGACATTGTGAACAAGACATCTCACATTGAATCTACTATAGACTGCTGATACTTGACTTGTCTTTACAGTTGACTTTACAGTTTCATTAATAAAAAAAGATATGGATACTGATATTTCAATATGAAATGGGAGACTAGTCAGCAGTCTTCAGCATCGTAAAGTGCACACTAACACACAGACCGATAAAGGCAGCAGCGAATTATTAGATGTATCTGTTTCTTATATACCAGTACTATTGACAAACGTTGGGCAACAACAAAAACATAGTTTTGTCGCATCGGACCATAACACACCCTCCAAGTTCCGATGAACCTTCTGGGAAAGGGCATTTTCCTGGAAAGCTTTTTCAAAATGTCTTGTCGGCATGGAGATTATGCTTAGTTCAGTTTTTGCAGACGTAGTGGCACGAAAACGTGACTTAATCTTCTGAAATATTGCCCAAATAGCGGAGATGAGACAACATTTTCTCTCGTAATTTATGTGTTACCTTCCTCAAGTTGCTTAATAGAAATGGGAGCCAGTGGAGATATTAAAGACTTCCTGATGACTCTTAAACTCAAAGCTGCTTCTATTAGAAGTGCAACACAGGTTTTTAGAAAGAAAATAGCCAGTACTTCTTCATTTTATCAATGTACTTAACATAACTCATTCTAGGGGCTAGATTTAACCTGTTATAGACTATGTATATACAATGTAATCGATGAACATATATTCTAATGTGTATCGGACTCCGTTAGTCAGATAAATTCACACATACATGCACACACACACACACACACACACTATTTTTTATATATATATTGTTTTTAAAGATTTTTTTGTTAATTGATTTACCATCTGTGCCTAAATGAGATGGGGGAGGATTTAGAGAATACAACTCAAGGGGTCATGACATTTGAATATTGGACCTGGCAGAGCATTTCCTGGTTTACCATTTGACGGATACCTTTCTTTTCTGACTGACTACAAAAGTAAAATGGATAAGACAAGACGCAATTGTGTAGCGCTGATAGCAGTACGGGCCACAGAATCTAGATGCCTATATGTTCGCTGTCTAAGTTAATGTGAGTCATAGAGTAGTCATAAAGTCAATCTGCAAAATGTATTCTGAGTCATCGACTTAAACATTAATCTGATCATAGTGGATCATTAATATATACGATGGAAATTGAGATGGAGGAAGAGGGAGATTAAGTAGCTGAAAGAGAAAGGCTGATTGGCACATTGGAACAGAGTAGAAAAAATGGCGCGGGCAGGAAGGAGGAAGAAAGGGGTATTTGGAGGAGTGGGTATCAGGAAAAATAGGACACTGACTGAACACCATGACAACTTTTAGACACTCATTGTCCGACTTAACCAGAGAGAAGCAAACACCGCATACACTAAGTAGAGAATTGGAAGAAAACACCACGCTCAGTCATAGTCAGGGTGATAGGAGCAAACCAACTGACATAAATAGGAGGTTGAACGAGAACATCGCGCTCAGTCATGTTCAGGCAGACGGGAACAAACCAACTGACATAAACAGGGCGTTGGAGAAAAACACTGGTTAGTTTTGTTCACATGTTCAGCCAGATACATGATCGGGTCAAATTAAAAGATGCCAAGCCACATTGGCACAATACAACAGTTCGGGCTCTCGTCCTTTTGACTGAACAGCAAGACGATCATTGTGAGTGTTTTTACGCGTGAGGGGGGAGGATCATTGGAGAGCCTTCAGTACAGATCAATGCAATCATTATTTCGGTTTGCTCTCTACTCACAGCCTCACAGCTTCAGGAAAACTGTTACCACCCTTTCTCCCCCAAGACAATGCTCACACTTGACACACATTAGCATATTATCAGGCACTAAGGTGTATATTTGTAGGCAGTGGCCAACAAAGCACTATATAGCGTAACCCAAAATGGTAGTACTACACATGAAGGAATGTTAAGATGGTGAAAAGCATAGGGTGTGAGATATAAAAATGCACTATTCTTTTGTGTGTTTGTGTGTGTATATTTACCCGTTCTCCAATACATGCATCTTCTAGGCCTTATGTGTTCCAAGATAATGAAGCCAGCACAGATATTAGCACTCACACCAGACTATGTTCAAGTAGTAGGGACATTATTCAAATACACTTTTGAGATCTGAGACATTCGGGTCAATTAGGTGCTGCCCTAAAATAGGTCTGTCACTTTCCATAAAGGCCATCCGGCAAACTACGAAATAATGTGTATAGGCCTGCTGCCTACATGAGTTTAAGGGTAGCATGGTAACGTGCGTCTATTGAGCGCAAGTCAGAAGCTGTGCCAAAAGCACAAGGGCAATACAGTTGGGTACATCGAGTAACAGTAGAAAGTATCCTCCTGCCTCTACCTCCCCATGCTGAGCTAGTGTGCACTTGCTGACATCAGCAAACAGCAGTGTCGCGCAAAGACACACTTTTACTCTCTATCCCTCACTTTCACTCTCTGTGTCTCTCCTTTATTCTATATCGCTCACTTTCACTCTCTGTGTCTCTCCTTTATTCTATATCCCTCACTTTCACTCTCTGTGTCTCTCCTTTATTCTATACCCCTCACTTTCACTCTCTGTGTCTCTCCTTTATTCTATATCCCTCACTTTCACACTCTGTGTCTCTCCTTTATTCTATATCCCTCACTTTCACTCTCTGTGTCTCTCCTTTATTCTATATCCCTCACTTTCACTCTCTCCTGTCTCTCCTTTCACTCTCTCCTGTCTCTCCTTTCACTCTCTCCTGTCTCTCCTTTCACTCTCTATCCCTCACTTTCACTCTCTGTGTCTCTCCTTCACTCTCTCCTGTCTCTCCTTTCACTCTCTCCTGTCTCTCCTTTCACTCTCTATCCCTCACTTTCACTCTCTGTGTCTCTCCTTCACTCTCTCCTGTCTCTCCTTTCACTCTCTATCCCTCACTTTCACTCTATACCTCACTTTCACTGTCTATCCCTCACTTTCACTGTCTATCCCTCACTTTCACTCTCTATCCCTCACTATCACTCTCTATCCCTCACTATCACTCTCTATCCCTCACTTTCACTCTCTCCTGTCTCTCCTTTCACTCTCTCCTGTCTCTCCTTTCACTCTCTATCCCTCACTTTCACTCTCTGTGTCTCTCCTTCACTCTCTCCTGTCTCTCCTTTCACTCTCTCCTGTCTCTCCTTTCACTCTCTCCTGTCTCTCCTTTCACTCTCTATCCCTCACTTTCACTCTATACCTCACTTTCACTGTCTATCCCTCACTTTCACTGTCTATCCCTCACTTTCACTCTCTATCCCTCACTATCACTCTCTATCCCTCACTTTCACTCTCTCCTGTCTCTCCTTTCACTCTCTCCTGTCTCTCCTTTCACTCTCTATCCCTCACTTTCACTCTCTGTGTCTCTCCTTCACTCTCTCCTGTCTCTCCTTTCACTCTCTCCTGTCTCTCCTTTCACTCTCTCCTGTCTCTTCTTTCACTCTCTATCCCTCACTTTCACTCTATACCTCACTTTCACTGTCTATCCCTCACTTTCACTGTCTATCCCTCACTTTCACTCTCTATCCCTCACTATCACTCTCTATCCCTCACTTTCACTCTCTCCTGTCTCTCCTTTCACTCTCTCCTGTCTCTCCTTTCACTCTCTATCCCTCACTTTCACTCTCTGTGTCTCTCCTTCACTCTCTCCTGTCTCTCCTTTCACTCTCTCCTGTCTCTCCTTTCACTCTCTCCTGTCTCTCCTTTCACTCTCTATCCCTCACTTTCACTCTATACCTCACTTTCACTGTCTATCCCTCACTTTCACTGTCTATCCCTCACTTTCACTCTCTATCCCTCACTATCACTATCTATCCCTCACTTTCACCCTCTCCTGTCTCTCCTTTCACTCTCTCCTGTCTCTCCTTTCACTCTCTATCCCTCACTTTCACTCTCTACCCCTCACTATCACTCTCTATCCCTCACTTTCACTCTATACTTTACTTTCACTGTCTATCCCTCACTTTCACTCTCTACCCCTCACTATCACTCTCTATCCCTCACTTTCACTGTCTATCCCTCACGTTCACTCTCTACCCCTCACTTTCACTCTCTATCCCTCACTATCACTCTCTATCCCTCACTATCACTCTCTATCCCTCACTTTCACTCTCTCCTGTCTCTCCTTTCACTCTCTCCTGTCTCTCCTTTCACTCTCTATCCCTCACTTTCACTCTCTACCCCTCACTATCACTCTCTATCCCTCACTATCACTCTATCCCTCACTTTCACTCTCTCCTGTCTCTCCTTTCACTCACTCCTGTCTCTCCTTTCACTCTCTATCCCTCACTTTCACTCTCTACCCCTCACTATCACTCTCTACCCCTCACTATCACTCTCTATCCCTCACTATCAATCTCTATCCCTCACTTTCACTCTCTACCCCTCACGTTCACTCTCTACCCCTCACTTTCACTCTCTGTCCCTCACTATCAATCTCTATCCCTCACTATCACTCTCTACCCCTCACTTTCACTCTCTATCCCTCACTATCACTCTCTATCCCTCACTATCACTCTCTATCCCTCACTTTCACTCTCTCGTGTCTCTCCATTCACACACACAACTGTGTCCGTCCGCAAATGAAGCTGACGGATGGCCGTTACAACAAGATCATCGTTAATTGCTTTAAATTACAAATATCATGTCACCAAAATGGAGCCCAAATACAGAAGGTGATTTGATGTATTGAATGTAAAGGTTCATCGAGGTTCCTGTTAAATGTAAAGCCCCGTGTATAGGCATTACATTCTGCAGTCTATGTGATATTGTAGGTACATTGGACTGCTTAATCTGGCCTTATGATTCACTCCATGCATGGGGTTGACTTTTAACGCCTATATATAGGCCCCACCATTAGATCACCTTCCCATGTCGATAATAATAGTAAACCGAACCTACCTTGTTATCGGGGTACAGCAGTGATGATATATGTTATACAGAGACAATAAAATTATGAAAAGGATATGGCCATTCCGTGATCTTTTTTGCGTATTTTCTCACAAAGTTATCCTCGCTGAAAATGAACAGCGAACGGTTGACAGTGAAGCAGTTCTGTCGCACCGGTATGGGGTTGTACAGGGCCATGGTCCGGGCTCTCTGCGCCATGGACTGCTTGTAGACCCGCTGGACCCCGGGGCCTCCTTGCGGGCCGCCCTGCCTGCTGCCGCCGCGGCCGATGCCCCCGGGTCCGTGTCCGTGTCCGTGCGCTGGCCCATGGCCGGGTCCGCCGCCATACCTGGACGGCATGTCGTTTTCGAACCGCGCCATTCCCAATTGGACACCAAATCTTTACCGAGCAGCAGTAGCTGAGAGGGAGGCGAATGCTCAGAGCGACCACACACCATTACATCCCATCTGCCGGAGGACTGCTCATACATACAATTGGTTTATCCTGCTCACACCTGCATACCGGGGAGAGGAGAGGTGCGGCCCTTACGAGACGAAGACGCCCAAGTAGGCGAGACTCTGTCCGTGCGTAAGTCCCAATTGCCCAGGCGCGGGAGAGAAAGACCTTATACCGCTGCGCCGAGCTGAATGGCTTCGCTGGTTGCACCACCGCCAATTCAGGTGTTTGTCCCCTTCAAAGAGTTTGCATTGTCACAAAACGAAGAACAAAGCATTTCAGATTCCGAAATGAGTTGGTTCATAGCTCAGGCTATGAATGCTTCATCTTCTCCACGGATGCTCCATCATCGTCATCATCTCCAGAACAATCTCCACGGTGTGGTGTAGCTCGTGTAAATATCCTGTTTAAACGTCTATTACGACCGTGGTGTCCTGATGTTAAAATGGGATACACGGTGTTGCCGAATTTCCTATAAAATCAAATGATCTATGTGAAATTTGAAGACATATCCACCCCGTTAATCCTCCGAAACTGGGAATGTCGGTCGTGGCTGACGTGTTCAAAAAAGCAAACAAATGAAGAAAAATAGAAAAACTATCAATAATTATTTATTTATTTTGTAGCATCCGCAATGTTTTGTACCGTGGCGAAAATCCGTCTGCCGCCACCTCACACTTGCTTTACACGAGCGCATTGGACTGGTTTCTCCACAAACACACACACACACACACGCACACACACACACACACACACACACGCACACACACACACAAATAGTAAGTGTGGTGTTTGATCTTATTCTTCTTCAATCGTCCGTCGTCAAATGAACCCCGTCACCGTTTTTCTTCCCATGTCCGTGTAATGCCACGTATATTAAGGCTGAATGCACGAATTCCTCTCCAAACAATTGGATCAAACCTCTCTCTCTAGACACGATCATAATCTTCTGTCCATCACCTGCACGACGGTCCGTCCATACATGGTCTGATCCGAGAAACGGGACTTTCGGACGGGAAAAACATCACCATAGCCGAGTCTGGGGCATCAGTCGTCTATCCAGCTGTCTCACCTCGATTCAACGTGATTTCTACCACCTGGTTGAGTGAAGCGCAGGAGACGTGGAAGTTGACCACCATCCGCGGCCCGCATAGTGTCTCTCTGCCCGCTGGAAAGCACCCGTGTCCCGCTGGAAAGCACCCGTGTCCCGCTGGAGAGCACCCGTGTCCTGCTGGAGAGCACCCGTGTCCCGCTGGCTGGTCGCCGTTCCCCTTCCTGACCAAGTACGTTCCACTGCCTCCTGGACCCTGGTCTTTTTTGTCAAGCGGCCCCTCCAAGATGGGGGCATTAATTGATGGAAAGGGGGATGGAATAGCCTTCGCCTTTCTTTGAAATTACTGCAGCATATAGATAATAAATATGTTTAAAATTAGAGAACATTATACGCGAATGGCCACTGTACGGATTGAGTATAGAGCGCTATTTGATTCAGCACTGTGAGCCCGAGGACAGCGCCACGCTACCCTGAAACCTGCCTGTAGCAGGAGTGTGTGTGTGTGTGTGTCTTAAGCGCTGCAGCACATGACGCACGCAAAGAAAGTGGTAGGCGGAGGTGACATGCTTCCTTGGCTCTGGTGAGAGATGGATAGATGATTATGCTTGTTTTTTCTATTGCCATTTCATCAACGACCTGACAAATATGTCATGGTCAGCTATACGTGTGTCACTGTGTGTGTGTGTGTGTGTGTCTGTGTGTGTGTGTCTGTGTGTGTGTGTGTGTGTGTGTGTGAGAGAGATTAAAGACAGTTAAATTCCTCTTGCGCACACCATTTGTGTATGGCTTGCATATATTTGGTTTGTGTTCGGGGTTGCTTCGATTAAACGATTCAACGTGCCAGTCGGTTCGTGTAACCACTCAGGTGTCAATGTGTCCCCATCACAGGGAGGTCTGGAGCACTGTGGAGCATAAATGCCAGTGCCAAAGACAGCCAATGCTATAGTGTTTGCATAGGACACATTCACTGTTTCAGAGGTTTTGTGTTTCGAAAAATGCAAATCATTCAAGGATTGCAATTTCAAATGTGTCAACCTACATAAAATATGCTTTGTGTTTTATTACCACAATATGGAATGGATTCATATTCATACACTCCTTGGGTTGCTTTAAGCGTGGCACGGCTTGACTAACACAATGACCTTATCTGAATGTAGACTTGATATATTTTATGTATTTCGATTTAATCAATTAAATGTTTTTCAATTAAATCAATCAATGTATTTGAATTCAATCAATCAAATGTATTTCGATTATATTATTCAAATGTATTTCAATTAAAGTAATCAAATGTATTTTATAAAACCTGCTTGCAACAGCACCTGTCAGAACGGGCCTTTACTGACAGCTAGCCTGTATCCCCAAATTGCAAGCAACAACAGCGTAGATGCAACGAAGAAAAAACGAACATTGGCTACTGGCTGTGCCGATATGTGTTTTTTAAATATGATCTATGTTATGATTGCAATATCAGGTGTAGATACGATGTTTGCTTATCAATCAGTATACTAGCATAATAAAGAAAATCCTCTAGGATTGGGACTTTCAGTTTCTTTAATCATTACTTGAACTAATCAATAAAATCGGACACTTCCTCTATAATCATTTCGATGGGTGTTTAATGAAATATATAACTTAATTGCATGATTTCAATCTCCGATGGAGGATGTAGCCTATCTAGATTGTCTACATTTGATTGATAGTTAACAACAGATAGGTTCGTCCATCTGATATGGCAGATCTGTAATGACTTTTCAATGTATTGGTTTCTGATAAACGTGTCGCTAACAAATCGCTAACAAATGTTGTGTGAGCCAATGGCAGCTAAAGTCCCGCTCACATGCTCCACAGCACCCCAGGCCTCACAGTGGCTGTGCCTGGAAGTGCTTATCTGCAGCCAGATCCTTCTCGCATTTTTACCACAGCAGATATAATATGTATGCGAGCACACCACATCCGACTACACGAGACAAATGGTTCGACGCGCCACGCGACAGGTATACACTGGCCTTAGGGAACACAGAGAGAAACATTTACTAGCTATTCTTGGCTGCAGACTGGAAATTAATGGATATAGTTATTCTTCCCTCCCCCATCTCTATCTTCCACTCACTCTGTCTCTCCTTCCCCCATCTCTCTGCACCAACGCGGTCGCCAGCGCTCTTCTCTCTCCCCCTCTTGCTCTTCTCTCACCCCTTCTCACTCTTCTCCCTCCCCCTCTCGCTCTTGTCTCACCCCTTCTCGCTCTTCTCTCTCCCCCTCTCACTCTTCTCTCCCCCACTGGTATCATATTTCGGGAATCCCAGAAAGAGTGACTCGTCGCCAATGATCTCTTTCTGCCATGAAAGTGAGTGACCCGCAGTTAGCATCTAGTAACAGGGCCATTTATATGGCCATAATAGTCATGGTGGGAAATATAACCTGTAGCTCTGTTTGCATATTTTACTGTTTAATGAAAATTAACAATGATAATAATAATTTATTTGGAAATAGCTCTATTAATTTAAATAAATAACTGTGATAATGATAAATATTACCTTTGCATTGTGTTGTAGGTTTCCACTACATTTATTTTATGGCACATCTGTTAATTTAAATACATCTGTGTGAACATAATTAAGGTAACATCAATTGAAGAATTGTTAAATTATAATTTTTCATTAATACAACATTTTTGTATTTTTTAGATCACAACAGGATACTCCCGTGTATTTTGTTTTGATCAAGACTAAAGATAAGAGTAACAGGTAACAGAAAATAGTCAAAGGCTTGAAATCCTATTCAAACCAAACAGATTGCAGATATCTCAGAAGCCATTGAACTACTTTGGACAGTGCCCTAGAATGTTAGATCACATTTTTAAATTAGGGATATTCTTTCACTTATTTCAATATATTTTTTTAATAATAGCATATTTTGTTTAATTACAGAGAAAGCTGATTAGGTTTCCGTTGAAGAGGAAGTTCACCTTTCAGCACGACAATGACCCAAAGCACACACCCAAATCCACAAAATCATGGCTTCACCAGAAGAAGATTAACGTTTTGGAATGGCCCAGACAGAGCCGGAGAACAGGAGTTGTCCTTGCAATCTGAGCAGATCTGAAGCGCTTTTGCAAAGAAGAATGGGCAAATATTGCCAAGTCAAGATGTCTCATGCTAATAGACTCCTACCCAAAAAGACTGAGTGCTGTAATATAATCAAAAGATGTTTCAACAAAGCATTATGCCACCATTTTTCATTTATCCACGTTCGACCTCGTCTGTGTTCACCTCAAAAACATCCACATTGCCTTATCTAGGGATCCGAAAGAGTTTTCCTGGCGCAGGTACCTGTTTTAACTCATATCCTAGACATTGTGTTTAGTAACACATTTAATAAAACTATATTCATGAGAATTTTGTTATGTTGTTATGGACCTTTAGTTCTTCAAACAAAGTAGTACATATTTGAATACAATTCGGAGCCTATTGAAAACAACTGACTTGTGAATGTGTTCGAATTCCACACTGTTCACCTTCTCACAAAATGTAGACTATCAGCTGATGCTTTTCTGAAAGCTCAGGTCTCGGTCAATACTGTGGGTGTATCCTGCCTGCTGGGAGAATGGGTGTGGCTGGATGGTTCGTGGTTGCAGTCTATAAGGAGCCGTATGTGACTCAATGATTCATAAAGCTAAATAAGATGAATAATTCATTAACTGTAGGCGTGTATAACTCTCTTACTCTGCTTGTTATCTTCTGGTGAACCGTTCCTCTGCCTCACCTTTGACAGGCCTACTGCAGCACCAGATTACCAGATTACATATGACAGGCCTACTGCAGCACCAGATTACCAGATTACATATGACAGGCCTACTGCAGCAATAGATTACCAGATTACGTATGACAGGCCTACTGCAGCACCAGATTACCAGATTACGTATGACAGGCCTACTGCAGCACCAGATTACCAGATTACGTATGACAGGCCTACTGCAGCACCAGATTACCAGATTACGTATGACAGGCCTACTGCAGCACCAGATTACCAGATTACGTATGACAGGCCTACTGCAGCACCAGATTACCAGATTACGTATGACAGGCCTACTGCAGCACCAGATTACCAGATTACGTATGACAGGCCTACTGCAGCACCAGATTACCAGATTACAAATGACAGCAGCACCTGTCAGCACCTGCCTACTGCATCACCAGATTCACCACTCATTTTACTGTCAAAACAGTTAGGTCTAGAAAGAAATGGATACTGAGTTTTCTTATTTCGCTGTTTACCATCATTTGTCCTCAGTTGACGCTACAAAAAAATCAATGTAAACTTAAAAACATTGGTCTCTAAACAGGCGGTACACAGTGGCAAACTACCTGAATGAGAAAACATTTTACAAACCCTGGCCAATGAGACCGGTCGTCGCAGACAGCTCTGGCAAACCTTAGTGTGTGTTTACACTGCCAACCAAACAAAATCATAACTGAAACATACTTTCTCCTAGTGTGATAACTATGTAGAGAGTAACATAGAGACGAATAGAGGAAGAGAGAGAGAGTTACAGAGCGACATAGAGGGAGAGTTACAGAGCGACATAGAGGGAAAGAGAGAGAGAGAGTTACAGAGACATTGAGGCAGTAGCAAATGTGTCCTTGTGGTAAGTAGGCCAACACAATGTGCTGTTGAGGCTGGGATGAAGTCACTAGCCCTCTACATATTCCCCCTCCCCTTTCTACCTCCTTCCTTCTCCCCCTATCTAGCTTCTTCCTTTTTATTCTGATTTGTTAAATTCGTTGTCCTTTCTGGTGTGGCAATAACTAACATATGTTGCCGCAACTTTGGCACAATTAGGGTTTTCTCATATAATTATTTAAATTTTCTCTATGTTAATCTTTCAAAATATGCTATTTTATTTTTAAGTTTTGAAAAAAAATATTCTCGTATACCTGCGTAATTATTGCAGTGTAGGAGAACACATTGTTCTGTCTCTGCCTCTCTGTCTGGGCAGAGGGAGCACATCTCTGGCTAGCCAGATCGATCAGTCTGTGACAACCTGTCTCTATGGTCAGGTTGTGCTCACTGAGTCTGTACATAGATAGGGTTTTCTGTCGGTCACCGTGGTCAGGTGGTCTGCCAGGTAGTCTGTCAGGTAGTCTGCCACTGTGTACAGTCTGTTTAGGGCCAAATGGCATTGTAGAATACTTTTGTGGTGTCTTTCCAAAGGGTGATATAATGTTCCTTCTGTTTTGTAATAATTTAGTCGGGCCAGGCTGTTTGTGTGCTGTCCTGAGGTTTCTTCGGGCTGGTATTGATTTGTAAAGTTCATTTCAGGTTCAGCTGGCGGAGGGGGCTGGCTCTCTTCGATGGTTAACTCTTGGAATCAATCTCCATCAATCTACATTAACTTTCTATCTCCTATCTACATCCAACTCTCTATCTTCCTCTATCTACATCTAACTTTCTATCTACATCTGATCTCCCTTTATTTACATCTCACTACCTCCAGCTCCTCCCTTTATAACAACTGGCTGTCTGTGTTTGAATCAATAAAAGGAGTAGCACAGTAATCTGATGAAATTGTCCCGTGGTAACAGCGTTGAAGAAGTAGTAACAGAGCTGTCTTGAGGGTGTAGATCATAGAATGCAAATGAACAGTGCTTAAAATCCACGCCAAACCACTATTTCTACCACTAGCCAATCTTCACAGTTAGCAATGATTACAGTAATTACAGACATGTGGCTTAATCAATAGGGAGAGCCAGTGTGTAGGCTATGAGCATTACAAACATGTCTCTACAATGGGAAGACAGACAGTGTGTGTGTGTGCGTGTGTGTGTGTGTGTTTCTCATTGAATTCTAAAATAATTTTCTATAAATGTACTCTGTGTGAGAATAATCTAAATGTTTCTGCCACCTAGTGTTGAATGAGTAGTACTGGTATCATGTCAGACTACCCTCTCATTTCAGCGATATGACATCATCATATATTCCATGCCACTGATGGCCCTCCCTAACACACACAAAGTATGGCTGTACAGCCTATTACCAACAAAATGTTGTTTATATGTGCCGTCACAGGAACCAGAGGCTTTCTAAAGATTAAAAGGCTTTCATCAAGTTGTGCCAAAAAATTGCAATCACACGCACTAGGCGTAATGTGGTGTACATCAAGATTTTTGTGTACAAGCAGCAATTGTCCAAAGTCTATTTGGCATGGAAAGCAGAACAATCTTTTCACCCAGATGATAGAACTTAGAACTTGTTTTGAAAATACATTTTATTACATACATACAGTTGTTAATAATTAGGCTTTAGTAAATCAATGACCCGAGTCTCTACACATTTCATGCTGATGAGCCAAAACATAAGGACCACTGACTGAGGAAGCAAATGAGAATGTGTCCTGGTTAAATAACATTACATTACATTAAAATTTTTTTTATTGTGCCACGTACCTAAACAACATTTCCTGATGGGTGTGGGGGGAAGTGATGGCACCAGGATGCACCGGGGGAAGACGACATGGTGGTGAAGGGAGGCTGATGCTCTGGGCGATGTTACCCGGCATTTCATGGCAATATTATTCCCTGATAGCAGTGGCCTCTTTCAACCAAACAATGTGCCCTGCCACACTGCACACATTGTACAGTAATGGTGTGAGGAACATGATGGAGAGTTTGAGGTGTCGCCCTGGCCTCAATTTCTTCTTCAGGAAGTTCTTTCAATAATATAATATATAATATTTTACTGCTTGAAATTGGTTGTGCCTCTCGGGAAAATTGTATATCTGTTATATTTAGAAAAATAAAATCTAAGAAATATAAATAAGAAAGAAACAAGCTCACTACAACTCCCACAATTCAGTGCGGTTACAAAATGGCGCCACCCACTGTCTGTGTTCGGGGACACTAAAATAAACAACGTAAACCAAATATTTGGAGAATCTGGAAGCATGAGAGTTCCCAGACGACTTAATAAACTGCTTGTTTGCAGTATCACGTCATGTGGAATTACACGTCCCGCATCTAGTCGCTCCGAAACCTCCACGAAGAACCTCCTGCGGTACGGAGATGACCAGCTGGTCTGCGGATCTACCCTGGAGTTGGTACAGAGGCTCCGTGGACAGGTGGTGGTGAACACGGAGTTCATAAGTACGGAAGAAGAGACCTCTCTATTGAAGGCACTTGAACCTGGGCTCAGGAAGAAGAGATACGAGTTCGACCACTGGGACGATGTAAGTTGTAGTTTGACCTGGCTTGTTGAATGCAAAGATACACATCAGTGTGTAGGTAACGGGTTGGTTGGTTCTAGCACACACGCACGCACACACGGACACACAGACACACACACACAGACACACTAGATTACAACTGACCCCATTTATTGGAGGCAACTCATACCATTTCTAAACTAGAGTAGCAAATAGCTTTCATAAGAATTAAACAAAACATTGGTAAGTTGACCCTATGTTTTATTTGTATATGTATGTGTATGTGTATCTAATCATTTTGGATCTGGAAATCAATACTTAATCCAGCATATATGGCAGCCTGTCATAAGAATTGTTTTGTTTATTTAAGCACTTTTATCCAGTTTGAATGGTTCTTTTCTTAGACTTCCCAACATTCAATCGTTTATTTGTTATTGTACGTCAGGCGATTCATGGTTACCGGGAGACAGAGCGTACTCACTGGGAGGCGGAGTGTGAGGAGGTGCTGAGGCGCCTTAGAGCTGTGTCTTTCCCTGAGGGCAGCCATCTCCTGGGCCCTGTACATGTTTTGGACCTGGACAAAGCTGGATACATCAAACCACACATCGACAGTGTCAAGGTGGGTGTCATTTGGGGCAGTTTGTTGAACTTCGGTGGTAGAGGGCTTGCTTTGTACGTATGATGTCCCGGGTTCAATCCCCAGGTGGCCATTGCTAATGAGAAATTGTTCTCAATTGGCATATTGGGTTAAATACATGTGAATTAAATATTTCTATTATTGAGTGGATATATCATGTGGTAAATTATTGTTTTCCGCTTCATCCTCTTGTTTTGTTCTCTCGTTCTCTCTCCCTTTATTCTCTCTGGCAGTTCTGTGGCAGCACCATAGCAGGACTGAATTTGCTGTCGGACAGTGTGATGCGTTTGGTGCGAGAGGACGACCCCGCGGATTGGCTGAACTTGTTACTGCCCCGTCGCTCTCTCTACATAATCAGGCACGTAACCGTTACCACAGGCACATTGTTTGACATTGCTAAAGCAGTCAACGCTTTCAACTGTTTAATAGATTTATTTGAAAGTAGGGAAAAGCAGCAAGAGAGTAAATGCAATAATTTAAGGCCCGCTAGATTGAACCCATAGTATCTCCAGTGGACCACAGGCCCCAACCGCGGGTTCTGTTACTTCTAAAGGTGTTTTCTGATTGAAGCCCTGTGGATTGCTTATAACTGACTTATGAAGGCCAGCCTTATGGGTTGTAGTCAGGAGTTAAACAACTTGCATCAATCCAGAATTCTAATGGACTTCTAGTATCAAAGCCTCCCTATCCATATATTCACATTCATTGTGGCCTAAAAGGCAAACGCTTGTTGCATTTGATGCTTGTTACTCACTTGGACGCATTCGCGTGTTGTATTTGTGTGGTGAGTAACAGTGCCTTCCTGTGTGCTTCCAGGGACCAGGCAAGATATAAGTTCACCCATGAGATCCTTAAAGATGCCGAGTCTGTTTTCTCTGGACAGAGGGTGCCACGACATCGCCGCATATCTGTCATCTGCCGGAACCTTCCTGCTTGAACAATGAGACGAGATGCACTAGCAAGCCAGAGCTTGGTATTTGATTATGCAAATTGGCTCAGTGTTTTGTTGAGAGGACTGTAGGCGCAGGAGCCAAAGGAATAGTATTGAAATTGGAAAAACAAATCTCTACACATGATCAGTGCATTTGATTATTTATTTTGCAGAGTTTTCTTGGCGGTGTGATGACTGAAAGCCAAGCCTATCGAAAATGTCATTCACCCTGAGCATGCAGAGATTTATTTGTTAGCGAGTGTTCATTTTATGTACATTGTTTTTCACTGTGATCTTACAGAGAATAAATGTCAGTGTTGCATATCGTGTATAATACGTTTCAAAACTGTCAAACTGCATCTAGACTAAATACTAAAACTGCATCTAGAGTCCTCGAATAGTTGTCGATGCAGGTACCTAAGAAAAAAATAAATATATATATATAAATAGCGAAGAAAAAATAAAGAGTACATTCAGGCCACCACAGCAGGGTTTTAATAGAAAAATATTCACAATGAACAAACAATACCACAACACTCTTAAACTAGAAGGACAGGCCTGAGATGCAAAATAACACTTAGATGTGAGTCTGCAGTCAAAGATCTACATGGAATGCTTTAATTGACATCACACTTGTCACATACCATTTAATTGTCACATATCATTCCTAGAGGGCAGATTCTATAGCTAATTTACACCACATCTCAAATCCCAGTTGCACAACACTTCTTTATACCTCCTTCCTTGTCTTCTTCCTTACTTCTGCCAAAGACCTATTTTTTCACTGTCCTCCCTCCGAACATCAGGCACCAAACTAAAGACACTCAATGACAAACATTATCAGTGTGAAAGAGCAGCCCCCCCCCCTCGGCGTTCACTCTGTGAGGTAGAAGTGCATCTTGTCGTTGACGTTCTTCCTCTCGGGGTTAAGGCGTTTGAGGATCTGCGCCAATACGTTGACGGTCTGCTCGCTGCTCAGGCCCGTCCTCTTGGTCTGGAACTTCTTCAGCAGGTCCTTGGTTGTCATGGGCTTCCGGATCAGGTAGCGACGTACTGCCTCTTCGGTCAGCTGGACATCACTGGGGGGTGGGCGAGAGAAAAAGAAAAAAATGTATCAAAGACAGAACGTCAAAAGACCCTGATAGGCTGTTGAGAATGAAATAGAAAAATTAGTTGGTGATGACATGAACCTGGGTGTTGATTTCCCTGAGGGGGGCTGTGGCGTGCTCTTCCCGGAGGGGACAGGACTCTGGGTGCTGGTTACTGCGCCACCAGGCTCCATCTTCAGCCTCTTAGCGGCTGGAGAGTCTGAGCTACCACCCACTACCGGCCTCTTACCTAGGAGGGGGGAGACAAAAGAGAGAGGCATATGGGAGACAGCTTAATTATTCAATTGCAATGTGCGAGTATACAGTGCTGAGGATGTGAATCACATGTAGGCAACAAACACAAGAGAAAGACTTGCAGATTATGTAAATATGGCAGTGAAAGGCAAATACTGATGTAAATGTTAGTTCCCGGTTTGAGCGTGTGCACGTTACCTTGCTCTAGTTTGCTGGCAGCAGCGCGGAGTGTACTAGAGGTGGAGGCGGAGTCTATGGATGGTGTCCCGGGGCGACTGCCGGTCCTGGAGCTACCCCCGGAGCCACGCCCACCACCGCGCTTAGGAGGAGTACGCTTTTTCTGAGGGTGAGGAAACCGGTACATGTGTGAAATGTACAAATGACCAGACTAGACAAGAGCTGTGCCAATATTAAATACCCAGACCTAGTGTATAGAGATCATAACAGAACCAAGAGGAGTGGACATGTGAAACACAGGACTCAAGAGGCAGACCCACACCACCACACGATAGAAAAGAGTACAACATATAGAAGGTGTAGCCAACTACCAACACGGCGGTCTTGTTTGAGACTTTTAGCCAATACCCCACCTAGGTCAAGGCCATGAAATCAAGACTCCAACTCTGCAAGAAGGAGAGAATGGTTTTGACATTGAAGACGGGGCACAACAAAAAGGGGCCGCACACCAACTGTACGCACGCACGCACACACACACTCACCACCATAAAGAGTGCCGAGGCTGCCTCTCCATCGATGTCGCTCTCCTCCGACGTGTCCGACTCGCCACTGCTGTCTGAAACACACCCAATTGTTACACAGCTGAGCCTGCTTGATCCCATCAACACACACACACACACACACTATGTACAGCACTGTGAAAAATATTTGTCTGTTAACATTTTGTTTCATTATGTCCGTACTTTTCACTGCCTATGAAATTGTCAACCAAAATCAACAATAAGACCGAAACCTGATTAAACCCCATAAAACCGAAGCATATTTTGATTATCGAGTAAAGTTATGGAACACGCAAATAACTTGATATCGAGTTAAACCACATTTAGCAGCATAAACTGCCACCAAACCATTCTTCCACAGTGACAGAATGACCCAGCTGTGACTTACCTCATGAAGGGATACCCCTGCTATTGTATTGCCGTATTGTCGTCTCTTTCCAAGGCATCCGATGCTGAAGCTGCAAAGCACCCCCACACCACGACGCCAACACGCTTGACCATTGCAATGCAGTTCTTAGCATGGAATGCACAGGGTTTGCCCACATTCGCCAAAAGAAGTCCCACATTTGTTCAATCTGTCCATAGTAGGTTGTTCCAGAACTCATCCATTTGCTTCTTTAGCCAACTTCAGACAAGCGTTCATGTTGTTGTTATGCAGTGGCTTCCACCTTGGTACTCGGCCAAACTGGGATGGAGGTAATTTAAACTGGCCTTATCTGGGGTGAGATCCCGGGATGTTGTTCTAGGTCTTTACGACTACCATGGTTTTACATCTTACAATTCATTGTTAACACAGCGCAATACTGACGAAAATCTAACAGTAGGCAAACCCCCCCGTTAACATTTGGGTGACGGGGTTAGTCTTAGCACCTCCCTGTGAAAACTGATAAGTTCAAATTATAAAGGACGAACACATCTACCTCTCTTTTTCTTCTTCTCCACCTGGACTGGGGTCTTCTTCCCTTCCTCTTCCTCCTCTTCCTCTTTCCCCTCTTCCTCGTTCGGTTTCTCCTCCTCACTCTCGTCTTCACTATCCGATGCCTCATCGATTCCTTTGAAAGGAGAGTTGTTTGTTGTTACATTTCACAAACGCACACATGCACTCACGTTTTACAGTTGCCATAAGGATGCCCTCTGACCTTTAGGCACGTCCTCTTTATTAGATTTGGCCTTCTCTTCGCCAGCCTCTTCCTCTGAACTGCAGGAACAAGACATTAACGCAAAGATTAGATGAGACAAAAAATTAAAATGAGACACTTTCGCTTCCTTGGCTCTGGTGTGGTTCTTCTCACCTGCTTTCATCTGACATGTAATCAACCTCCAGTCTCTAATAGTCTCCATCATTAATGTCCTCACCTGCTTTCATCTGACATGTAGTCAACCTCCAGTCTCTAATAGTCTCCATCATTAATGTCCTCACCTGCTTTTATCTGACATGTAGTCAACCTCCTGTCTCTAATAGTCTCCATCATCACTGTCCTCACCTGCTTTCATCTGACATGTAGTCAACCTCCAGTCTCTAATAGTCTCCATCATTAATGTCCTCACCTGCTTTCATCTGACATGTAGTCAACCTCCAGTCTCTAATAGTCTCCATCATTAATGTCCTCACCTGCTTTCATCTGACATGTAGTCAACCTCCAGTCTCTAATAGTCTCCATCATTAATGTCCTCACCTGCTTTCATCTGACATGTAGTCAACCTCCAGTCTCTAATAGTCTCCATCATTAATGTCCTCACCTGCTTTCATCGGACATGTAGTCAACCTCCAGTCCCTCCTGGTCTCCATCATCACTGTCCTCATTTGCTTCGCTGTCACTCCCTCTCTTTTTTTTCTTCTTCTTCCCCTTGCCCTTTGCATCTGCTTTCTTCTTTTTGGGCTTGTTGTCTCCTTCTGAAAGGAGGAAGAAAGTAAGTGGAAAACAAAAACAGAGGGGTGAGAGAAGGTAACAAAAAGAGATGCACCTAGCTGTCAACAGTTTCCAAAAAGAAAAAATGTACCGAACAATGTTAGAAATATAGTTTGACCATCATCTCTCTCTGCTACTGATGACACGACCTGGTCTACTAATCTCAGAGCTGGTACTTACATGACTCATGCAGTACAAATATTACCTTTTTTGGGGAGTTTGTCATTATAGGGGAACTGATGACAAAAGTCATAAATAAAAGTCTACAACAACATGTTAAGGAAGTTATTATATCTTTTTGTAGGCATTATAAGTACATAAAACAATGTAATAGTCTGGCGCCAATGTAATTTGGTATTCTGCAACTGATTTGGAGAACTTCTATGCCCCCGTTCCCTCGTTTCTGTACTTTTTGTCAGCAGCATTACCTTCTCTGTCGCTGTCGCTTTCGTCGCTGCTCAGCTCCAGGTCTTCCTCTAAGTCGTGGATGAGAAGGTCCCCTCCTCTTCCTCCCTTTTTCTTTTTTTTCTTTTTCCCCCCCTTCTCGCCCTCTTCGTCTTCGTCGTCGGGACCTCTCTCCTGCTCCCGCAGACGCCTCTGGACCATGATGCTAAAGTGATTCACCACCTTGTTCCTCCTGGGGTGGGGCAAACGGATCATGATACATCATCATGTTATTTCATATTGATAAATATCACGATATAAACTGGGATGAGAAACGTCCAGTCATTTAGTCCTGGAGTACTTTAGAAAAAAAAAGTAAATGTTGTACTTGGAAAAAAGCAATAGCAAAGGGAGCCGGTTCGCGTTTAAACGCAGTCTGCATGTTTTTACAGAAATACATTTGTGATCAAGCAACGATAAATACAATTGGTGGGTACTTGAATTCATCCCTAACAATTAGGTTGGATTAAAAAGAGTCTGTAGGACATTAAAGCCAGAAAAAACAGGGGTTATGGTCATTTAAACAATTATATTTATGTTATAAAAAAGCCAAACTGCCATTAAAACGAAGGGGTAGTTTTTTGTACTTTTTTCTACTTTATCTTCTTACAAACTGCTTTTTCAACAGACCTGACTCATCCTAACCATTAATTCAAAGTGAGGTGTCAGTGATGTGCCAGGGCTCGTGTGCATGCAATGGGCTTGGTTGCCGCTTCTCCGACCGGCAGTTTGAATTATAAGCAAGACAGCTTGTTGTTATTTGAGGAACGTTTAACTACACGAAAATATGACATTTGAAAATGTATTACACAATTGAATCATTAAAATCATTTTTTGTTGATAAAATTTGCCAATCGATTTATCGCCCAACACCATGTCACGATAACATGTCCCAGTGTTTCTGCTTGAAAGGTAAAGTTACCTCCCTCAGCTCCTTTTCCGCTTTCCTCCCCATTCCACTCACCTGCCCCACTCCTCCTCCGCCTCCTCTGCGGTCAGCGTCAGGTGTTTGGCCTGGGGGACAAAGTTGTACCATCCATTGACGGGGAAAGCCTCAAAGGCCCCGTCAGGACACTGGGTGAATATGTAGTAGGAGGCGTTCTCTGTCACGCCCCCATTCTTCTGACCCCGAAATCTGAAAGACACACAGACACACTTCAGATTGACAACCCATTATCTGTGGGTGCTTCATATTGACATTAAAAAACAAGTGCAGGAACTACACAAGCTCCTCCTGTGTCTCAGATTGACAGAACGTCTGAGTATTTTTAGTTTGTAGATATTTGCTTAATTAATTAGAAGACCCTATAAGGCCAGTCAGCTTTGTCTCTAAAATCACAAAGTTCCATCCCTGCCACCCTGTTTAGTGTTTGCGTGTTCTCATCTACTTCTCCTTTCTTTGCAAAAAAAGCCAAGCGTTCCCAAACCCTGTGCGTCCCTCTGTCTGTGCCATTGCCTTACCTCTTCCCTGCCTTGCCGTTGATCTTGAGGATCCAGGGCTGGTCCTCCACTTTGAACTCCCTGGTGACGATGCCAAACTTCTTCCTGCGCGCCTCCTCGCGCTGCTTTTTCCCGAACTCACTGCCCGCCGCTCCCTCCTCAGATTCCTCCCCCCCATACATCCGTCTGTTACTCATATCCCGCTCCATACGAGCCTGTGGTAGAGAGGGAGGATCAGGAGATATCCAAGATGATTGCACGGCCCTACGCGAAACACGGCCCTACGCGAAACACGGCCCTACGCGAAACACGGCCCTACGCGAAACACGGCCCTACGCGAAACACGGCCCTACGCGAAACACGGCCCTACGCGAAACACGGCCCTACGCGAAACACGGCCCTACGCAAAACACGGCCCTACGCAAAACACGGCCCTACGTGATCACATGGAAAGGGGCTCTTCATACCTGGGTCCAGGTGGAGCAGTTGATTCTGTCCCCCGAGTTAAATGCCATGATGCTGTACTTCTTACTGGTGTTCCTACAGACACGCACACACAAACAAACACACGTTAGCATTTTCTACACATAATATTGTCTACGTTGATGCATTTTAACCCTTCCATGTTTCATACTTCACTAGTAAGCCCATAGTGTCACGCCTGTAATTAAGTACCCCTGTTGGAGAAGCCAAGAAGCCCCAGGGGTCCTGGTACCTCTGTTTGGGAGGATGTACTTACTTAGGGATCCGGACCGTATACTCTGTAGAAGAGGAACTGCTTCCTCCCTAAAACAAACACACATACAGTTCCATAACTTTTTAGTGAATCTGTCTGGCAATGAGTTAAGCAAATAGGTTACAATTTAAGTGGTTTTCAACAACAATATGTAATTGGAAACACCAATGACAAAATAGTTTAACAACGCCCCATTGTTACTGCCAAGTTGTATGGCTATAAAGGGGTTATGATATTGACGTGATGAACTCGGAAACAAACCAAACATTACTCGTCTTACCAGTGACGCCATGATCGACTGTAAACAGATGCGTGGTTACCTGCAAGTGTGACAACAACATTATATTAGAGTCAAACCTAGAAAACTAGCTAAAAAACATATATTAGTGTGGTCACGTGAATGAAAATAAACCCCAACCTAGTGCTGATGTTTATTCTCGGTACAACGCAAGTTACCTGGTTGACATATTATTGTATTAGGCTACTTGTACTGTAACTAGATACACTAGAAATATAAACCCATCCCACCTTCCTACTCAAAACGTGAAAATACAAAAATATGTTGCTGGATATATCATATGTATCACATCAAATAAATCATCAACAAATCGTTAAATAGATTACCACAGTAGCAATATATATTAGACTAGTTAGCACAACAAGCGGCCGGTTAATCGACATTTACTTACTTCAGTTTACTGTTCCGTCACTAACAACAGTCCGCCAGAAACCGAAGCAGGGATTTAAACAACTTTAGTTCCTAGTGGTTGTCGTAGGAAAATATCTAGCTGATCCTAGAGATGGTTACTAGACATAATTCCGAGAAAAGTGTACGTGAGAGAGACCGTATGTTATCTCGGTATTGTTAGCCTGTGGGGAAATCAACAATATTGGATGTTGACGAAAAAAATGAAAAACGGTTTGCACATAAATTTGCTGCAAGTAACAGATTCTGAGGCTGAGAACAGAACAAATGTTTGCAAATGAGTTTTAATTGACCAAACCACATATAAAATGCGCAGAAATGAGACCTTTATGACAGCCAATAAAACCAAGTCAGAAGCCTTTTGCTTTTCTCATGCATGCAGGACTCAAGCAACGTACCTCCCAGTTCTCTAAATGTGGTGAGGTCTTAAATTGAACACACTGTGATATTAACCTGGGCATTCATCTGGTGACTGTAAGAATAGAACCATATAGTTTTACCACAACTTATACCAATTTACAGTAACACTTGACCTACAATTGGTCACCAATAATGATCAGTGACTATATAAAAATAACACGCTGCACATTCACATTAACACAGGTTTTGAAAGCATGTTTTTGTAATTGTATTTCTTTCCTTTTCCGATTTGTCTCATCAGGGCCCTGTATTTACCTACCCTGAGCATACCCAGCTTTACAAGACAAATTGAGAGCACAGGCAAAACAGCATCCTGCTCCTCCTCCTTGTATGTCATTGTTTCGCTTTTTCTATTCGTGTGGGTTTTATCACTTCTTTTAACGTTGCCTGCAGTTCTGTGTAACTGGTTTTGCTGAAATGTTCTCTGTGATATGTTGTCCATCTGGATTCTTGTCTAAAACTCAGACTATAAATCTTTTAAGATTTGTTAGGTCACCAACATTTTTCATCTTCCCAACTTAATACCATGTCAGAGCCAATGTGTTAATTCTGAGAGTTATCATGAGTTAGCAGGTCACTTGTATGCTGGATTGGTTCACCTATGTGAGTCACAGGACATTTTCAAGTTAAGTCTTTATTCAACACAGACAAGTCTTCTGAGGTGTTATAGCTTCTGTACATACTCTTGGATCTTTTTCCTCTCATACCTTGCGTGTGCTTGACTAGGTAAACAATTACAATGGATAAGCTGTTAGTTTCTATGTTCTATTCCTACACTCTTCACCATCTTAGCATATTCTCAGTTCTCTGAATGGCATCTGGCGTCTGGCACTGTTTTCCCTGTTGTCTTGGAAACATCAGTCATAGTATAATGTTATTTTTGGTGGGCAGAGGCTTCTTTCTTGACTTACCATGTAAGCTGAGATTTTGCAGTCTCTTTCTGACCGTTGTCTCATGCACTTTTACATTGATTGTGTTTAGATAGGCTTGTAGATCCCATAATGTTACCCTGGAGTTCTTATTATAAGCATGTTTCGGTCTGCTATTGGACTGAATTAGGGTGGATGACCGGTCCTATGTAGATTACTGGTGGTCTGAAATGTTCTCCATTTGTTCCATATGTTCTGACAGAAGGTTAAATTATGTATTTTAAAGGCTATTGCTTGAAATTGCCTCAGATATGTCTTTTGACAACTTGGTTTTCTAATTTTGAGTCTGTAATGGTTTTCTATTGTTTGTGCTTTTTCTGGTGGAACTGAAGCCTAATGTAGATATTTTATATGTTGGTAACAGGTATGCACACACTTTTTCTTCATTTGAAAATTGCTTCAGTTTTAATTACATAAAAAGTTTCAGCATTATTTACCTGTGTGATTTGTTGAATTGGGTACTATCAATAAATAATGTCCAAATTTGTACAAAACAATGAAATACAGACAACCAACACAGCTGCATTTTATCAAATAAAAACAATCCTGACAAGATCCTAAAGGTCAATTGTTTTGCCCTCCATCTGCCACTGATTTAGCTATATCAAGTGTGTGTAATCACAGCTATGTAGGCCTGTTCCTTGAATGTCCCAAACTTCTGTATATTGCATGTATCCGTGAAAAGGGAAGGCAGAAACGATTGTGGAATACATTCTAATTGTAGTTGGCAAAACATCTACAGTTTAGCCACACCACAACAATAATATTTCTATTCTGTTGTTTGGGCATTTCCAGATGTTTGAGGAATCAGTAATTGAGCCTTGGAAATGTGAAGACAAATGTCGTCACATGTTGTGTTTGACTACCACGCCAGAGCTTTATGATGGCCGACCATTCCCTTTTTTCATCAGAAAAAGACACCTGACCTCAGTCACCTTCTTTACTTTTCTCCATTTGTTTTGATATGCTGGAGGTTTTGCATACGTCTCAAACCTTCTAATAACAGAGTTTTGGTTGGTGTGCAAATTGAGATGATTCGCTTAGGATGTACGTATGGTTTAAACTAGTTAGAGTATTGAGTATTTTCAGCCCTGGTTGAGGGAGCTGTCAGGATGGGCTACGGTGAACTGGTGTCTCTATTTTTGGGTAAGTGCCTTGATATTTCACTGTTTTATATCAAATAATCAGCTTCTAGTATAGCTGTCGTTGACGTTGTGTTTTTCCTGTTATCTTAGTTTCTATGTACATCACGAAGACATACTCTTATCCTAATGGTGAGTAAGCAATTAGATAGCTCACAGGACAGGTAAAATCTGAGAAATATTGTGGAATCAATTCATAATCTTTATTGAGTCATAATTTACACTATTTCAATTGGAATATAATTGCATAAATAATATAATAATAATATTGAATTGGGAATTTATATGTAGAGGAATTGAAACATCTCAATATTTAAGACACGCAATTTGAATTGAAGAGAATTAAAAGAGAAGGCGCATTTAATTGGTATACAATTTAATACTCTAGTATCCTCTTAATACGAATGTTTTTTATAGTTCATATCTTTTTTATCACATGTGTCACATGTCAGGTGTTATGTTATATTGTTGTATGACTTATTTCTCTTCATCTTTGTCTATATGCACCCAGGTTCCTGTAATGGCTACATCACTCTGAATGAGCCATGGCGTAACTATCTTTTCCAATCTACATCATTCCCTGGCTTTCCCATCTCCACCGACTATCTGCTAACAAACAAATGGATTCGCTTCATTGGGTTTGGAGGTGACACTATAATTGATCAGTGTGTCCAAATCAATAACGGTGGAGTTTATTATCCCATCCATTTGCCATTTGCACAACCTCAGACTGAGTTGAACACTTCAACACAAGGTTCAGCATGTGGCACCATTCCGTATTGCTGTTGGTCATATATGACAGTTGATGTGGTCTTCTGCTCTGAATCTGTCCTTGAACCTGAAGGATTCTACGTGTACAGGCCAATAAGCCCCCTCCCAAACATCAACATGGGTTATCTGACATGTGAGTAGTGAATACATTACGTGTACAGTGCTTTTTTGAACGTTCAAGCCAAGACCCAGAGCAGAACAACGAGAGACTAAATCAATTGATTTTTGCATTTATGTGAAACTTTCTGCCTATTTGTAATTCCAATATACAACAGGTGTTTCATTTTTGGTTGACCATTATTTAGCTATTTTGAATAGTAAGAAGATGCTTTATCTCTAAAGAATTGATAAAACACATAGTGGGATATTATTAACCCAGTCTTCAGACAATCATTATGTGGTCTGGAGCAGGGGCGTGTCTAGATAGAGAGACAATCATTATGTGGTCTGGAGCATGGGCGTGTCTAGATAGAGAGACAATCATTATGTGGTCTGGAGCAGGGGCGTGTCTAGATAGAGAGACAATCATTATGTGGTCTGGAGCAGGGGCGTGTCTAGATAGAGAGACAATCATTATGTGGTCTGGAGCATGGGCGTGTCTAGATAGAGAGACAATCATTATGTGGTCTGGAGCAGGGGCGTGTCTAGATAGAGAGACAATCATTATGTGGTCTGGAGCAGGGGCGTGTCTAGATAGAGAGACAATCATTATGTGGTCTGGAGTAATAAGCAAATCTCGAGTGATAGCATTTTGAGTTAAAACCACTCAGCGAGGAATTGATTTACATGTCATCTATTTTTGAAAAAATGTAATAGTAGGTCGGTGGCAAAATGTCATATACAGTATCTCACAAGAGTACACCCCTCACATCTTCGTAAATATTTGATCTTTGATCTTTTCATGTGACAACACTGAATAAATGACACTTTGCTAGAATGTAAAGTAGTAAGTGTTCAGCTTGTATAACAGTGTACATTTGCTGTCCCTTCAAAAAAATTCAACACACAGCCATTAATGTCTAAACCGCTTGGCAAAAAATATTTACAAAAATGTGAGGGGTGTACCCACTTTTGTGAGATACTGTACATCATCATGTTGTTCAGCTTTTGTTTAGTCCAGCCAAGGATGCTTGGTCAGTTATATCAGTTAGTTTATCTACGAGGAACTGATGAAATTGCCTAAATTGGACTAATTTAAATGAATTTATTCTTAAAAGAATCAAAAGGACTCTGACTCTCTTATCCCGCATCTCAGGGGTGGCTAGGGCAAACCGGCTTCCTTCCAGTGTCGACAACTGACCAGGATGAATGTGTTATCTGATCACATGTTTATTATAATTAGCCGCTTAATGTTAGAAATATGCATTACTACGCGGTAACAAATTCTATATTTTTTTGAAGATCACATAGACATGATAATGCCTCGTAGTTGGCTCTTGGCCTTCATAGTTATAAGCTAAAGTAACAGACTATTGCGTGAATGATTGTCTCTGTGGTTCTCTTTTCTCTGTCCAGACCATAGAAACTGTTCATCAGACTCATGCGGTCCCCTTGCTGAATGCTCTAAGGTGCCATCCGGCTGTACGTGCGTCTCTGGGTACAGGATACCTCCGACATATCTGCCCACCAATGAGTCCTACGGCTGCATAGGTAGAAAGGCTATAGGGGAATTGTTTGTTTGACTTTTAACAGGGGCTGAAAACAAACATGCTATTGTTTTCACAGACTGTTTTAGGAAGGTCATTACTGTGTCCCAGGGTCTTAAGCACTCGGCGCATTAGCCTGTGACCGAGGTTAATTTAAAAAATGACAGATTTATCTTGTGTGCGTAAATTCCCTTGCAATGTCCAACATAGCCGAGGAGAAGCGCATTTTGGCATCAAATTCAAAGGCTGATTTGTTGCAGAAATCTATTAGAAGCCAGGTAAAAAGTAGTATTTTTCCATCAAAAACAGTCCCACGCTTGACGTGGAAACTGTCACATGATCCTCTCCAACAGATATTGATGAGTGTGTGGAGACCAGTAATCTCTGTGGTCCGTATTCCAACTGTACCAATAAACCTGGATCCTACAACTGCACCTGCCTGGAGGGATTTGCACCCAACAACCAGTCCTTACCGCTCGACCCGTCGACCAACGCCTGCAAAGGTAGGCCCCATCTCACACGCATGCATGACCACGCACCTACTGAAGCATTCACATCAATGACATGACTCCAGAGTGACGGTCCACAACTGCCATTTCAAAAAGCTCTGTTTTGATATTATACACTGTATTCGATGCTGTCGTGTTGCTGGCAAACTGATTTTGGACATTTTATTGACAGCAATTCCTGTGTCTCCCCAGATGTGGACGAGTGTCTGGACATTCACACAGCGTGTGGAGATTTTGCGACTTGTACCAACACAATTGGAAGTCACATCTGCACATGTTACACAGGGTTCGAGCATAATGGACCATTCAACTGTACAGGTCTCAGAACAGCACCACCACATTTAAATTAGCCTATTTTACTACCGTTAAATGCTTTTCATATGGAAATAACTCTGGTTTGGAAATGTGATACTAAACCAAAACCGCATGCTTGTAAATTGGGAATTTCTCGACGAACCACACAGATATTGACGAGTGTTTCAACTCAACAATCTGTGGTCCGATGTCCATCTGCACGAACACGCCAGGAAGCTTCAATTGCACGTGTGTCATAGGGTACACGCCCACATACTTCTGGATCCCAAAGCCCAGCCAATTCAACCCCTGCATAGGTACTCAAAGTATAGTAATTGATTGATACCTGTTTGATTTCAAATCCAAATTAATGGTGTGCGGAGTGAAAACTTTTTTCGGGAAAGAAACTAGGCAAAACATCTAATCTATACAAACATTTTTTTCACCATCTGCTTTTAAAATGTACCCTACATGTTTAGGCTTCTTTGAAACAACCCATGATCCAATATATGAATTGACAAATGTGGTTAACCGTTTCTATCCGGTCCCCAGAAAAGAAATGTTTAGATTTATTGTAAAACCTAAAATTAGGAGTGGGTTTAATGTAAACATGTTAATCAGGGTCAGTGTTAGAATTGGGGTTATAATTTGTTTTTTTCTGGTCACCACAAGGGAAGATAAACGTGGGTATGTATGTATGTATGTATGTATGTATGTATGTATGTATGTATGTATGTATGTATGTATGTATGTATGTATGTATGTGTGTGTGTGTGTGTGTGTGTGTGTGTTCCTCACCAGGAAGAACTTGATTTTCAGTCGAGGAATTGGATTAGGGATAGGTTAATACCAGGAGAGGTTAGGGTTAGGATTACAGTTATGGTTAAAGTTTCCCACATGGTTCGAAATCCTGGATGTGTGTGTGTGTGTGTGTGTGTGGGGGGGGTGCTCTTTGTGTGTATCTGTAACTGAGTTTATTCTTCTGCAGACATGGATGAGTGTCAAACCCGTGGCGTATGTGGCCTCGACACTATATGTAGTAACAATCCAGGGAGCTATTACTGTACCTGTGTGGACGGATACTACTCTAATACTGGACTAATGTGGAAGATAGGCTTCAGCAAGTGTGAGAGTGAGTGAGTCATACGTGAGTTGTCTGGATTGTGTACATGGAAAGATATTAGGAAATTAACAGGCCCACAGTATTTACATCTTGCAACATTTGAGATATCCGATTGTATCTATAGTTCTCTCTTTAATCTGCCTTTTTTGTTTGTCTTGTCTCTTCCCACACGAAAAGCCCTTGATTCCGTGCTAAATGCTATAGTTCCCGTTCCGGTAAGTGTTTAAAATCCTGTGATAATACAATGGCCTGAAAACTACTAAATACGACTACTGATGAACCCAAGCTTGGTTGACGTTTATATTGTAGTGACCTGGGGTCTGTTTATGTGTGTACGTCTACGTTCACGTTACGTTTCCAAATGTTCAAGTGCCGTTGTTTAGTTCTATGCATGTAATCTCGCGGGGTTTGGGGGGGTATAAGTGCCTGTGTGACATGTCGCCTGTCTTACTGCCATTTATCGTTGCTCTGTTTGGTTAAAGTATAGGATTTAGTGGCGTAGGCTGGGGCCAGAACAACAGCCTAGTTAAGTAATAAATTGTGGTTGCGCACATTGTGTCGGAGTGCACTTATTTGTTCCGGTCGGAACATTACAATATTGTGTGATATGCTCACTATTTCTCACATAGTGATGCTGTTGTTGTGCTGATATGTTGCTGATATTTTTATTATTTTTCACACAGTGATGCTGTGTTGATGTTCTGCTGTTGTTGTGCTGATATGTTGCTGATATTTTTATTATTTTTCACACAGTGATGCTGTGTTGATGTTCTGCTGTTGTTGTGCTGATATGTTGCTGATATTTTGCTATTTCTCACACAGTGATGTTGTTGTGTTGTTGTGATGATGATGTCGTGTCCATGTTATTGTCGTAGGGCCAGTCCAAGGAGATGCTGTTCATCCACCAGATGAACCAACAGCTGTTGTCGAACCCTAATATTGTTCTACCTGTGTTGGTCAGTACAGCAATCGAAAGTCACATGTCTTAACCTTTAACCTCTTGACCTGGGTAAAACTAATCCCATGCTAAGGCATTTGTCTTTGGGGTTTCCCTTCTCCCTTTCTACTAATTGAAATATTTACCTCACAGATTATTTTGGCACTCACTTTTCCACTTATCGTTTTATCAATATCAATTGTCACAAATTTCCAAACCTAAAACCAGCAGAAACTTTTCCCTTTACAGAATGATTTTGAGACTAGCACTGTTGACCCTTCTGGACTTAGGTCATATGTTAGTATTGTGCGTATCAGAGCAGGGGTACTGATTCAGGATCAGGTTTTCAGTCCATTTCATTTTATTCATTGTGATTTAGAAGTCAAACTGAGCCCACATTATCATTCCTACTCTGGGATGCCTGAGATCGAAACCTTTAGATATGTTTGCTAATTTCTCTCTATCACCACCTAATGAGTTGTTTTTGTAATACAACGGAAAAATCTTCATTCATATAGTGTTGTCCATAGTCCTGTTTTCTGTCTTTACTTGCTAACCAATGTGATTTTATCTCTCCCTTTTTTCCTGCTTTGTTCTTTTTTCCACAGTCGGTGACAAATGGCCTCGTATCAGCCTTGGTAATTTCACATACTAAATATGTCTGTGCTTGAGATTAAAGGTTGACATTAAAGGTTAGGGATACCTCAATATTAACTGAGGTCGTTATTTGATGGACAAGGTCCTTCCAAGTGTTGATTTTGCGGACCTCCTGGAAAACAATTTTAAAAGGACTTGGTGGAGCATGTTTTCTGTGAATGCAATTTTATGGACGTAGAATATTACAAAATTCATCAGAAGCAACATCGTTAAGAAATGTGGTCATCTTTAGTACTGAAAAGTGAATGGAATAACTAACCAGGAAAATATAACACTAAAACAGATAAATGTCGTTGCAATTTGGCATGACAGACCATGGGAATTTTTTTCTTTGGGAGCCCACCTCTTCAGGAATAAACTATTTTAGTGCGCCCCCCTAAAAACCAACAACATCTTTGGGACACATGAGGCCAGATACACTCAGAGCATGTCAGATGCTATTAGCTTTGCATTAGCATAAAGGGCTTGTTAGCTTAGCTTGTTAAGGCAATAACACACATTTGGAAATGGGGATAAAAAAATACTATTTTAGAGTATTTTTTTGCCATAGATTATTCATTTTGCGACATTACTGCAAAATTGCTAAGATTCTCGGTCATCTTATAATTTGCTTCTGTAAAACACAGATATATCAAAACATATATTTTTGTCAATTGGCTGCACCCAACTCTGCTACATAAAATAAGTAAATGAGTACAATATCCATCTATTTTCAGGGGGTTTCTGGAATTAACTCTGACCCATCAATGCAGACCACGAATGCCCAGAGTCAGAACACTGAGCCTGGACAGGATAATCGAGGAAATGGCAGTGTGCTCCTGGAGATCTCAGAGCGTCTTATGAACAGTCTAGTGGACCCTAGTTTGGGGCAGGCCAACAAAACCATTCAGACATCGATACTGTGTAAGGAGAACAAACTCCCATGTGGGCGTACAGTGAATATACACTACAAACCTTTTACCTACAGTCGATATGAAAAGTCTACACAACCATAAAATGCCAGGTTTTTGTGATGTGAAAAAATTTGTCAAAGATGTATAATGTCCGATCTTTTTCTACCTTTAATGTGACTTATTAACGTGAACAATTCAATTGAAAAACAAACCAAAGATTGAGGGGGAAAATTAGAAAATAAAAACCTTCCAATAACCTGGTTACATAAGTGTGCACACCCTTAAACTAATACTTTGTTGAAGATTTCAGTTTGTTTTTCAATTGAATTGTTCACGTTAATAAGTCACATTAAAGGTGGAAAAAGTTCGGACATTATACATCTTTGTCACATTTTTTCACATCACAAAAACCTGGCATTTTATGGTTGTGTAGACTTTTCATATGCGCAGTACCTGCATGTAGTAGTTCATGTTTTACTAGCATAATTTAATCTCTGTATGAAATAATACTTATTATAAATGTGTTTTAGCTATCAGTTACCAGGTAGTCCACTCCAACAGCCCATACAATCCTTCCCTCTCGGCCAGTAACAACACCATGGACATCAACCTACGGGCTCTGGCCAGACAAAACAATGGTAAGACGGACCGTAACCATGGAGAATGCCATTTCAATTATGATGTTGGTGCTGGTGACCATGACAACTGACGCACTTTGTGTCGTTCAGGTACAGCATCTGTGGTTCTGATGACCGTCAGCGGAATGGAAAGTATTCTGAGTGCTAGCTACTTGCCGACAGAAAACAACACAGAGATGTTTTCGGACATTATCACCGCCACACTGCCCAGGATAAACCACACTAATCTTTCTGAGCCTGTCAATTTCACCATTCGCCACAAGAGGGTGTGTTTGTCTCTGCACGTCACTCCATCTCTCGTTGGTGTACTATGAACACTTGTATCTCTAACTCTTTCTTATCGCTTTGTCTTTCTGGTTTGTCTTTGTCTTTCTCGTCTGTCTTTGTCTTTCTCCTTTGTCTTTTTCTTTCTCGTCTGCTTTTGCCTTTCTCATTTGTCTTTGCCTTTCTCGTCTGTCTTTCTCGTCTGTCTTTCTCGTCTGTCTTTGTCTCGTTTTTCTTTGACCTTGTTTGTCTTTTCTCATCTGTCTTCATCTGTCTCGTTTGTCTTCGCCTCTGTGTGTCTCGGTCAGAGTTTCTCCGAATCCGGCCTGATGACCTGTGTGTACTGGGAACAAAATGGAACCGACGTCGAGCAAGCGCGCTGGTCCGTGGATGGATGCTGGGTCACGTACTCTGATGAGAACTACACAGTGTGCAGCTGCTCTCACCTCTCCACGTTCGCCCTGATCATGCAAACAGGGAAGGTAAAGCGTCTCCGTGTCCCCGATAAGTGTTGATGCTCACGTTGTTGCGGGTTCATGCTTACGTGCGAATGTGTCACCGTCTTACCAGCCTGACTCAGCGGATGACCCCTTCCTAGATCTGGTGAACAAGGTGTGCGTGGTGGTGGGCCTGGTGTTTCTGGCCCTGGCCATCCTCACGTTCCTGCTGTGTAACTGGAACCCGAAGATCAACAACACGGCTCGCCTCCACCTCTGCATTTGTCTCTTCCTCAGCCAGCTCTTCCTCCTGTTAAACAACGCCTTCATTGGTTCCAAGGTATCTGTTTAGGACAGATGGCGACAAGGCGCAATCGGGTGTGTCATTACTTGTTGTTCTCTTAAATTTTGGTTGGGTGCCACAACGACCAATGGCGGCTAGCTTCCTCGGCGAGAGGTCGACGCTCGCCACCTCCGATCCGTTACCTGCCGAACTGAACACCTGCACTATATTGCACTCAAACATCGTCTCATCTCCTCATATCGAAATATTGTAATCTGCATCTGTACATCGATGCGTTTTACATACACTGCTAATATCCCTGCCTCAAACACCAGTGATCACCGTCACATAGAGACTCCTGTGTTGGACGTTCGTTGCATTCAAGGTGCCCAATGTCGCTGTGTTCTCTCACCTGTCTGTGATCCACAGCCATTGTGCTCCGTCATGGCAGGCCTTCTCCACTTCCTGGTAGTGGCAAGTTTCATGTGGATGCTGCTGGAGGCGCTTCAGCTCTACCTGCTGGTCCGGAGCCTCTCAAAGATCCAGGTTATCCAGAGGGATGGCCTCCGTAAGAAATACCTCTACCTGGTTGGCTACGGCGTCCCCCTGGTGATTGTGGCCGTGTCCGTAGCCGTGAGGCCAAATGGCTATGGGGGAACTACGGTGTAAGTAGAATATTTGACACTTATTAGTGAGTTGGTGTGTCCAGATTTTTGGATCTTGCGCAAATACAGGCATTCTTTTAGAAGACCTGTATACCCGTATGTCTTTAAGTGAAACGGGGCACGATTCTCAATAACGTTTTACTACTTGCAAGCAGCTACGTGTGAGAGTATTTATCATTTTTGAACTCCATCAAGCTGCTTTGTGTGAAAAATATTGCAGCAGTTATTTTTATCGCAAGTTCTCTTTCACACTCTCTTTCACAAACACATTTGTTTGTATTTCAGGTGCTGGTTGAAACCAGATAAAAACTTCACCTGGGCTTTATTAGGACCAGTGTGTGTTATCCTAGCTGTAAGTGGTTTACACACAGGCTGCTCACACTAACACATTATAATAATTTTACACACACCATTATTTGATGAAACGCCTACATTTAATCCTAAATCTAACCCTCCACGTACACAGTAAAACCAGGATCACACACAAACACATACTGATATATGCTTCTTTAACAGATGAACTGGATTGTGTTTTGTGTCACAATCTGGAGTTTGAGACCTACCTTAGCCAATATGCGGAGTGATGTCTCACAATCCAAAGACACGAGGTGTGTATTTCTTGTGTGTGTGTGTGTGTGTGTGAATACTGTAGCAAAGTCAATTGTTTCAATCTTATGGAAAATACAGTATACTATTTTGATGTTTGTGTCTTTTTGTATTAATCTAAACAATGTTTTGAAACTTTTTCCTCACCCTCTCTTATGTCTCTTTCTTAAAGACTGATTATATTTAAGATCCTGGCTCAGTTTGTTGTCCTGGGTTGTTCCTGGGTGCTGGGTTTGTTCCAGTCAACTATGGTATTTAAGTACCTGTTCATCTTGCTCAACTCCCAGCAGGGCACCTTCCTCTATATTGTTCACTGTCTTTTCAACAAGGAGGTAAATACACATGCCAGAAACACAGCAATGCTGTAATTCAAATTTTCGGACTTCATTGATTGGAGCTATAACACAATTCTGTGAGTTAGACTGCCGTCAAACTCAAACAGGAATTTCAATACACTTATTTTGGAAGTGGTTTATTTTAGCATATGTTAAACTGCAAGTATGTTTAGTATACACAGGCTGGATTATGTTCTGGGAATCATTTAATAACTGGTATACTAACATGTGCTCTGAGCTAACTGTGTGACAAGAAATACCTCCCGGACATGCCCTGAACTATCAAACATCAATACAGGACAATGCCAGAGATGTTGTATACGCATACTTGATTATATCTCTGTTATAATGTTTTTTACATCAACTGGATAAGTATGAAAGACCAATGAACCGATTAAACTTAAAGATCTTTAAACATGATCACTGTATGCTGTGGCCAATGAGTGTGTGTCGAGCATAATTAGTGTGGTTGTGTTGTATTTTTTAGGTCCGGGACGAGTACAGGAAGTGGTTGGGCTGTTCTACCAACAAAGCCTTGGTTAAAGACTCCATGGTAACGCCTGTTCTTTTATGTCTGAGTGACTTCTTATTTCCTGCATAAATATGAAGGCACAGTTTGTATAACCTTTCTAGACCTTGTTTTTACCCCCTTTAGGAATGTCAGCGTATTACCTAGCCCTAGTGTATTCTAGACAAAACTGAAATTTGCCAATCAATTAATCAAAAAAAATGTATAAAGCCCTTTTTACAACAAAGTTGTCACTAAGTGCTTTTATAAACACACAGCCTGACCACGACAGAGCACACACATCAACTACACATCGAAAACTCCCTGATGGGTCAACTTTAGGAAGAAACCTATAGAGAAACTAGGCTCTGAGGGGGTGGCCAGTCCTCTTCTGGCTGTGCTGGGTGAACTTATATTAGTTTAGTTCAATATTTATTGAACTCTTACAAAATAAAATAGTCCAGGTCAAAACGTTATCAGCCTCATACATGCGATCAAGTTAACTGAGAACTACCAGACCTGACTCTACCAGACCTTACGCAATTTTTTCCCAGAATATTGTTTTTATTACCTGGCTACATCATCCGTAGAACGGATGAGTATATTTTGTTTTACCATTATGTTGTGTGTTCTTGTGTTTGAAACAGAAAGCGACACCTACTGTCTCCGAAGACCTACACAATGCTGATGAACAAAAGAAAGGAACAACATGATGAGATACCATCAGACCTTCATTTCTACACAGCGGGTCCCCATTGTATATCCTCCAATGGACAGTGTACGCTAGGTATCATACAGAATGAAAGAGAGGAGAGGCGGATAGAAAGAAATGCAAAAAGAGAGAGAGAGACAGAATGAGAGTGAAGGTGATAACCCCGCCCCCTTCTGAACCTGGGCATTTTTGCTTTAACTTTAAACTGGCACACCTGAGTCAATTAATTCACTTATTATCAAAACAATGACTAAGTAAACTATGCGTGCCAATTTAGAATCAAAGCCAAAGATATGATACAAACGGGATTGATGGTAATGACTAACAGATACATCTAGACTTACTAATTTGTCCTTTATTCACACCATAGTTTCATTATCTTGCTAAACGTATTAGTATATGTATTAGTATAATAAAATGTTACTTTTATTTACAGATTTTTTTCTTGTGTGCAAAATGAAATAAAAACTATATGCTGCCTTGTGTTGTAGCCTTTCCACCTAATCTTTTGAACTTCACCCCTGTGGCTGAGCCCAGATAAATAAGTCGTTGGCAGTTGAATTAGGAAACTTTGGGAGACCAACGCAGCATGTTTCTGGACATACAGTAAATGGCATATTGCAATGCCCTGTTTTCACCACACCGTGGCACTGTTGCTGTTGTTGGATTTTAAACTCGGATCTAATATTGGAAAGAGGGAGTGTTTCTTGGAAGGAGGGGATGCACATATAGAGTGGAAGATTTGTCAGGAAAAGTGAATGGTATGAGAAAACAGATGGATGGAAAGAATATGGAGTTAGAAAGCAGGTGAAAGCAGGAGTGGAAATGGCAAAAGAATGATGAGGGTAGGTGTTCGTGCTAGTCTTGGTGCTCTGCCGTGACACGCTTTACGCTTCAACACCAGCTCCTGTTACCATAGAAACACCAAAGCCCTCTTCTCCGGTAGTACAGCTGGAGTGCCTGCCAAGAAATGCTGTTTGGTTAACATTTTTACTCTGAGTTGAACTGTATTTTGACACATTATTACACATGATGCGTATGCGTATAAGTACACAGAATAATGTGTTGGAAATTGATACAGTGTGTGTGTGTCTGGAGGTGTTTCTTTTGAAATGTTTTCATGGAAGTAAAGTAATGTCTGCCTTTGGGCAAAAAGCGCATACTGTTATTGGACTGGTGTTAGAAATGAGCCTGACAAATGCATTCTTGGAGTTATTTGTTGCATGCATTTTGACAAACACGATAATAAATCCTAGCTCTTTTAAGAGCAAAGCTACAACACAAAAGCCTCTCTTAGTGTGTCTTTTATACATGTGTTCTGATGAGTCACACCTGTCCCTTATTAGCAGTGATGGGGGGTGTGGCCTTCCAACTAATATGGGCCAGCTCCCCTATCTTTGACCATCCCTGCTAATACAGCCAGTCTATTACTGAATTCTACGTCCCCTGGCTCCTCCAGACAGCCCTATCAAGCTAAATGGAGCAACTAGTTCAAGAAGGTAATTGTAGAAGATTTGGTTTTCATCAAAAGTCAACAATGCTCTGTCTGTTTTGCAGTAGTTACAGTTAATGTCTTACAGTTACAAGCTGCTGATCACTAACATCAGTAGTACTAGCTTTGAATAAAATCTTGTCACGGGAATATGTAATCACAGGGACATTTTGGAGTATAAAAAGCAGCTCTTATCTAGCTTAATAAGACACAGGTACCCTTTTGTGTAAGTGACCAGAAAACAGCTTGTGGGATCTAGGATACAGATGGTGGATGATAACACCCTGTCAACAAAGAGATATTTAAAAACATATTGGTTTAACACCATATAAAAGTGATACTTTTTAGTATGTTAGTAGGCGTCGAGTGTTACAGTGTTTTACAATCGCTAGCAGACATTGCTCATTACTTAGGTCACTTCATACAGTTCTCCTAACCAACTTTCAGCTTGGCACGGCAGTTATTTCCACTTTCAAACTGCACTAAAACTGCCAAAACGCCTCATGCCTCGCATCAACTCTTCTTTGATTCTTCCATAACACTAGCAAAAGTTGATACCAAACAAGACAATTTGTCACACATAAAACAACAACCGGTAGCATTAAAACGTGTTTTCTTTAAAAAAAAATGTTATTAAAACCACTCTACTGTATAGAATTCACTGCAGCATATGTTACCAGGATGTTTCCTACATGTAAACTTAGATTTCTAGGCAAACAGCCAGAGGCAGTTTTCTCCCATAGAGCCCAACTAATAATGATCTGCCAATTAGGGTTAGAGACACACACACAAACTTTAAAGTGTATACTAAAGAACCATCTCTTCAGTAAGGTTAATGATTAGATGTAGTCTGTCCCAGCGTTACAAGAGTGAACAGAAGGCTTTGATTTCACATCCCACACTGCTGTTTTTGCCCGGACAGGCTTTCGTCGACCCTGAGATATCCTCTCTCCTAATGCTATTTGGTGTTACTGGCTGGCTCGCTGTTGTTCTCCATTGCTGTCAGTGCAAGAAAACTCTTTGAGTGGTACTCTGCCTTCTCAGGGTGGTTGCATCTTAGTTGATGCTTGGTAAAGTGGGATGAATGATATTGTGTAACATATAGAGAGTAAAAGCTGTTTGTTGGAACAGACCGCCTTCTGAGTGGATGGAGTCTAATAACCCTCCCCCTGTCGTGTTTCACGTCTGCTCCTCTGAGGAATCAAAAAGTCTGATAGATGTGTGATTACAGCATCCCACTGAGTTGATTTACCAGACAAAATGTCACATTTTTGAAACACATCTTATTCATCTACATACAATACTATGAAAAACTATGGCACTTGTCGGCTATAGACAATGCTGGTGACATCCAGATGGTTACTAATGTTACCACACCATTACCAGTCATTTGGAACTAAACATTTTGCCTTGTTAGCTACCGCCAGGGATATAGAAAACCGTCTGCCTGGTGAAGTCTGTTCAACCGCCTGGGACAGAAAATAATTGCTTTGTGCTAGCCACTGTCAACAAATTATGTGAGAGAACAGCTCTCTGAGTTCAGGAGACAAACAATGTCTCCTGTATGGAATGTCCTTTGCTATTAGTTTATTAAAACTGTTATTATATAAAGTTTCACATAATAACATTTATAATTGCCCTATATTTAGTTTCAATTTGTCCAAAGAGTAGGTGTGTGTGTTTTCTTGAAGCATCCACTCTTCGAACGAGACAGACCCTGACACCTTAATTCAGACTTCCTATACCTTGTTTTCTGGAAACATTTTTAATAATATTCTAAGCAGATAAAATAATAATTGATAGTGACAATTTTGTCATGTTCTATTGAAAAAAGAATCAACAAGGCAGCAAAAGGACATGAAATGAGGTTGAATTGTAAGTAGTGTTTCCACTAGATGGCAGTGATGGTTAGCACGTAGCCAGTGTGGCCAAAACCTTGTAATTCCCCTCAGGTTAGAGGTTGTGTTTGGGGAATGGCCTGTGTTTGGGGAACATGCCGTTTAAGCGTGGATAATATTAGTAGCCTGAGGCCTATAATTTAAATGTCTTACCATGCTCTCTACATCTTAACTTCCACTCTGTTGAATGATACCTTTCTCACTCCTTACTTGATCCTGTGCCCTGACTAGAAAGAACATAAACACCATTAGAGCTCCCCTCGTTCTAAAATGAAACATGTTAAATGATCAGTTAACTATTTTCATTCACAGCAGTACCTTAAGAGTTAAACATTGTACATGTTTTTACCATCTTATCCTAAATATAGAAAATACAGTAATCAGGAACATTTTGCGGGGGGCTAGTTTCCACAAAAGTCTTTGGCCTCAATAAAAACATGGATATGAGGGTCAAATTATCACTGGTATGAAAGCCAAATCGTGTTTGATGATATTAACTCTTAAGAAAAGTGTTCTTCTTCCCATTGGCTGCCTGCCAAAACTTTTCCCCACAGATACAGTGAATGAATACATTTTTCGATCCCCTGCTGAGTTTGTACGTTTGCCCACTGACAAAGAAATGATCCGTCTATTATTTTAATGGTAAGTTCATTTTAAAAGTGAGAGACAGAATAATAATAAAAAAATCCAGAATAACGCATTTCAAATAAGTTATAAATTGATTAGCATTTTACTCAGTGAAATAAGTATTTGAAAAACATGACTTAGTACTTGGTGGCAAAACCCTTGTTGGCAATCACAGAGGTTTTCTATGGGATTAACGTCTGGAGACTGGCTAGGCCACTCCAGGACCTTAATGTGCTTCTACTTGAGTGTGTGTTTTAGGTCACTGTCATGCTGGAATACCCATCCAAGACCCATTTGCAATGCCCTGGCTGAGACGAGGAGGTTCTCACCCAAGATTTAAAGATACATGGTCCCATTCATCGTCCGTTTGATGCTGTGAAGTTGTTCTGTCCCCTCAGTTGAAAAACACCCCCAAAGCATAATGTTTCCACCGCCATGTTTGATGGTGAGGTTGGTTTTCTTGGGGTCATAGGCAGCATTTTTCCTCCTCCAAACACGGTGAGTTGAACTGATGCCAAATAGTTATATTTTTGTCTCATCTGACCACTGTAATGAATCGCGGGGTGTGTAGCAGGTACAGGAACGGGCAGGAAGCAATCGCGGAGTTTTACAAAGATAATTGTGCTTTTATTAATTAACACACACGGACTTACACAAAAACAAGAACACGGATATAACCTCTACACGGAGACGAGACCATTACATAAAGACAATGCCCAACACCCACCAACCCAAAACGAAGAACTTAAATACACAGACACTGATTATTGACACGGAACAGGTGAACATGAGAAACAGGTGCCAGTAATCAGTCCAATCACCTATCAATCATCTCCCTCTCTCGGTTGACTGAGAGGTCTCAACTAGGTACCGAGAGAGGGAGAGCTTCAACAACCCTTACATAATCCCCCCCCTCTCTACGCAGCTCCTGAGGCGTATAATACAACACCCAACCCCCTCCCCTAGGGAGAAACAAGTCCTTAATACAAGGGTCGGGAGGCCGGACGGGAGAATGCGGAGCCGAGAGACAGACGGACGGAGGCTGGTCAGGAGGCCGTGGAGGCTTGGACGGGTCAGGAGGCCGTGGAGGCCTGGACGGGTCAGGAGGCCGTGGAGGCCTGGACGGGTCAGGAGGCCGTGGCGGCGGACGCTGGTCAGGAGGCCGTGGAGGCCTGGACGGGTCAGGAGACCGTGGAGGCCTGGACGGGTCAGGAGACCGTGGAGGCCTGGACGGGTCAGGAGGCCGTGGAGGCCGGGACGGGTCAGAAGGCCGTGGAGGCCTGGACGGGTCAGGAGCAGGCTCTGGATCAGGCTCTGGCGGACCTGGATCAGGGTCTGGCGGATCTGGATCTGGCGGATCTGGATCTGGCGGATCTGGATCTGGCGGATCTGGATCAGGCTCTGGCGGATCTGGATCAGGCTCTGGCGGATCTGGATCAGGCTCTGGCGGATCTGGATCAGGCTCTGGCGGATCTGGATCAGGCTCTGGCGGATCTGGAGGATCTGGATCAGGCTCTGGCGGATCTGGATCAGGCGACGACGGTGGTTCAGGTGATCGACCCGGCGGGAGCGGGTCAGGAGGTCTACCCGGCGGGAGCGGGTCAGGAGGTCTACCCGGCGGGAGCGGGTCAGGAGGTCTACCCGGCGGGAGCGGGTCTGGAGGTCTACCCGGCGGGAGCGGGTCTGGAGGTCTACCCGGCGGGAGCGGGTCTGGAGGTCTACCCGGCGGGAGCGGGTCTGGAGGTCTACCCGGCGGGAGCGTGTCAGGAGGTCTACCCGGCGGGAGCAGATCTGGAGGCAGATCAGGAGGGTGCAGGTCTGGAGGCCGGACAGGAGGCCGTGCCGGGGGAGACGGGTCAGGAGGCAGGTCCGGAGGAGACGGGTCTGGAGGCAGGTCCGGAAGAGACGGGTCTGGAGGCCGTGCCGGAGGACACGGTTCAGAAGGCCGGGGAACCGGCTTTGGCCCGGCAACAGTCCTTGGCCCGGCAACAGTCCTTGGCCCGGCAACAGTCCTTGGCCCGGCAACAGTCCTTGGCCCGGCAACAGTCCTTGGCCCGGGAACTGGCTCGGCCAGGATGACGGCCTCGGGCATTGGACGGGGCTCGAAAACAGGACGGGGCTCGAGGACAGGACGGGGGACTGGACTGGAGTCAGGCAGGGGGACAGGACTGGAGTCAGGCAGGGGGACAGGACTGGAGACAGGCAGGGGGACAGGACTGGAGTCAGGCAGGGGGACAGGAGTGAGCTCTGGGGCTGGCGTGAGCTCTGGGGCTGGCGTGAGCTCTGGGGCTGGCGTGAGCTCTGGAGCGGGGACAGACTCTGGGACGGACACGGGGACTGGGACGGACACGGGGACTGGGACGGACACGGGGACTGGGACGGACACGGGGACTGGGACGGACACGGGGACTGGGACGGACACGGGGACTGGGACGGACACGGGGACTGGGACGGACACGGGGACTGGGACGGACACGGGGACTGGGACGGACACGGGGACGGGGTCAGAGACGGGGACAGACGTGCACTCCGGGACAGACGTGCACTCCGGGACAGACGTGCACTCCGGGACAGACGTGCACTCCGGGACAGACGTGCACTCCGGGACAGACGTGCACTCCGGGACAGACGTGCACTCCGGGACAGACGTGCACTCCGGGACAGACGTGCACTCCGGGACAGACGTGCACTCCGGGACAGACGTGCACTCCGGGACAGACGTGCACTCCGGGACAGACGTGCACTCCGGGACAGACGTGCACTCCGGGACAGACGTGCACTCCGGGACAGACGTGCACTCCGGGACAGACGTGCACTCAGGGACAGACGTGCACTCAGGGACAGACGTGCACTCAGGGACAGACGTGCACTCAGGGACAGACGTGCACTCAGGGACAGACGTGCACTCAGGGACAGACGTGCACTCAGGGACAGACGTGCACTCAGGGACAGACGTGCACTCAGGGACAGACGTGCACTCAGGGACAGACGTGCACTCAGGGACAGACGTGCACTCAGGGACAGGTTCTGGGACTACAACAGGTACAGGGGCTAGAACGGGTACAGGGGCTAGAACAGGTACTGGGGCTAGAACGGGTACAGGGGCTAGAACGGGTACAGGGGCTAGAACGGGTACAGGGGTTAGGACAGGTACTGGGGCTAGAACGGGTACAGGGGCTAGAACGGGTACAGGGGTTAGGACAGGGATTAAGACACGCTCAGGAACTGAAGGCTGCATAAGGGATTGAGCCGGACCAACGGGCCATGGGCTACGGGACATGGGAGACCCAGGCTCAGGGTTGTCCGACAGTCTGGCCTCGGAAAAACTGTGAGGCCCAGCCTCGGGCGGGACAGGAGATAGCCTGGTCTGGAATACTGCAGAGAGTAGGGATTCCGGTAGGACGGGTAGACCATCCTTATCAATATAACCCCCGAGCAGATAAAAGTTCTGAACAATGTCATCTGAGGATGGTTCCTCTGTCTTAACGGGGAGGGTGGATGGGAGCTGCGATACGGCAGTCTGTAAAAATGAGCCGGTAGACAGACCTGATTCTTTGGGAGGTTGAGGATGGAGTGAAGATTCGTGCCGGAGAGTCTGACTGGGTAAATCCGGGAAAGCCTCATACGTCTCCACCACCTGCGAGAAAAACTCTGCAGGGTCTTCGAAGTCATCGTCCTCCTCATAATAGTCCTCGTACTCCTCGTCGCGGTTAGACTCCGCATTATCTTCTACCTCGGAGAAGAAATCCGCCCGGACCCAGCCTACTGGGGCGGGGGCGGATGGTCGCGGAGGTAGGGGTGGTCCGCGACGTATCGCGCACCGGCGAAATTGTTCAGCTGGTCTGGAGCGGGGTTTCTCTTCCAGGAGAAAACCCCAAAGATCTCTCCGCTGCTTCCTCTTACTTCGGTTGGGCATTCTGTAATGAATCGCGGGGTGTGTAGCAGGTACAGGAACGGGCAGGAAGCAATCGCGGAGTTTTACAAAGATAATTGTGCTTTTATTAATGAACACACACGGACTTACACAAAAACAAGAACACGGATATAACCTCTACACGGAGACGAGACCATTACATAAAGACAATGCCCAACACCCACCAACCCAAAACGAAGAACTTAAATACACAGACACTGATTATTGACACGGAACAGGTGAACATGAGAAACAGGTGCCAGTAATCAGTCCAATCACCTATCAATCATCTCCCTCTCTCGGTTGACTGAGAGGTCTCAACTAGGTACCGAGAGAGGGAGAGCTTCAACAACCCTTACAACCACAACACTTTCACCTAATTTGACTAATGACTAATGTTTAGGGTTAGTGGATAGTTTGTTAAAATGTTACTGATAGTCAGTAGATAATATGTCTACAGACTCACTTTTAGTACTATCAAAAGAAAGTATTAAAACCAAATTTGAAAACAATGAAAAGCGATTACAAGAGTATGAGCAACTGGGAATTTGAATTATAACATGTTAGATTACTATAGTACAATATATGGGACCAATTTGCAGATACCAAAGTCTCAACAGATTTGGGTTTTGTCGAACGTGAACATATTTCAGAAAGACATCACGCACTTCCACAGCCATAACCCCTCTGATTTACAGATAGATCAGTTTCAGTCTGGCGTCTCAAAACAGATACACATGAAGCTATTAGGTTCAAACACTTTCCACACAGGGTGGAGTAAATAAGAGTTTATTCGTCGAGTATTGGTTTCAAAATCAATCTGTGGAATAGACAGCAGATCAACATCCCACAAACGGAACAGCGGTACATTCAATATGCAGGAAAGATGAGTAAAGTGGTTGCTGAATGTGAATGTAGCACACATGACTTGTTCATATCGCAGAACCACAATGGTGACTTTTGTTCACGCTACATAAGGAAGCTGTTGCGGACGGCAAGTATCCAATTGGCAAGTATTAAATACATCTTTAAGGAATGGCATATTTCCCAATGATTTTGAGATTTATATTGTCCAAACTGTCCTCTTTTTGGTGCAGTGAAAAAAAATGCGGCACACATTCAACATGTTACCTTATAGCACCTATCTGTCAATCTTAGAAGAAGTATGTCAATGTCAGATGAAGTATGTCAATGTCCGAAGGAGTATGTCAATGTCCGAAGGAGTATGTCAATGTGAGAAGAAGTATGACAATGTCAGAAGGAGTATGTCAATGTCAGATGAAGTATGTCAATGTCAGAAGAAGTCACAGAAAGACATTCACAGATTTGTCCCACAACACTCCAGCAGTGCCTAGGTTGTATGCGTTGTGTCATTCTCACAGGTGAAAAGGAATCTTTGCCCTAATCACGTTCTGTTCACTCTGGATCGGCTTTCATTTAAGGGGCCTTTAATTTTTTGTTCTGTTTACAAATCCCTTAGCTATTGCCAGACACTGCAGCCCAGACACTATGCCTCAACTCAAATATATTTCTATGATCCACATATTTTGGAAAAAGTATTTTGTGACAACTTTCTTGTAAAAAGGCTTTATAAAAACAATTTGATTGATTAGTTATTACATGTACGATCAAAATTGTGAAAACATGCATTTGCTTTGTCGTTTTGGGGTATGGTGTGTAAATGAAGTCTATTAGACAACAACATTTTGAGAAAGCAAGAGGGATATAAAGTGAGAGAGAGATTTGACATAAATAGCATCTTATGGGGAACAGAGGAAAAAGACAAATCAACTGTAAAGGGAGAGATGGATGGATAGAGAGAGAGAGAGGGAGAGGTGACAATGTCGGTCTAGGATTCCCTCAGCAAAGCCCTGACATAGGGACAAACACATTGGGGATTTCAAAAATGATTGTGGGGGAAGTCGTCAGATATGTCATGAGTCAGAACACACTCACAATTCCAACAGCAGAATGGACATACAAACAGAGACTATTAAATATATATATGGTGGGTGGCACGCTCTGTGTTTGGTGTAGTGAGGAAGGATGAAGCCAGGCACAGGAACAGATGGCGTTACGTGGTTCTTTAAATGATGTAGAATAAACCCAACACGCTCGTTGTTGTCTGTATATCACTAGAACTTGTATCAACAATAACAAACGTACAAACGTTCAAGACACCGCGTTCAGAGGTCCAAAGAACACTTAATAGAACCCTTAGGGCACAAAAGCTGAACCACTATGGATAATAGAGAACACATAGTACGACACGTAACATGCAACAATTCCACACAAAGACATGACCAAACACAGGGGACCTAAATACACTTCTAATGAGGGAATGGGCACCAGGTGTAAATGATGACGAGACCGGACAATAATGTGTTGGGGGAAGGTACGATGGCAGCTAGAAGGCCGGTGAAGACAAACGCCAAAGCCGGCCTGCAGGTGGCGGTAGAACAGCTATGGTGGGAGCTCTGGCACCAGGATACTTCTGCTAACCGGTGTTGCTTGTCAAAGGTCTATATTTCTGACTCATTAATGAACTAGTCAAACCTTGCAACAGAATGACTCAATAAACTGGGATTACATGAGTAATATCCAGGAACTTCTGAATGCGAGTTTGAAAAACCCTGGTGTTTGTTTTTATCTTAAAATGTATCTAACGCTTGAAATTTTTAAACAAATAAAAAATGTCAGCCTAATTGTCCTGTGTGTTCTGTATCTACTGAGTGGGCATGGCCTGAAAGAAACGACTGATTGTGCCATCATGGTGTAATGTGTTTAGGTCAGTATTTGCAGACAAATTAGCATATACCTACTTTAAAAAACGCACATTGCCTACACAGTGGTAGGTCTAGAAGGCCTTTTTGCGGCATGTAGTAATGTCACTATTAGTGCGTTTTTTGCCATAGAGAGGTGTACGAGCTACAGTCCATTGCATTGCATTGGTGCGAGAACCAGCTCATTGCATTGCATTGGTGAGGGAACCATCCCATTGCATTGGTGAGGAACCAGCCCATTGCATTGCATTTGTGAGAGAACCAGCCCATTACATTGCATTGGTGAGAGAACCAGCCCATTGCATTGCATTGGTGAGAGAACCAGCCCATTGCAGTGCATTGGTGAGGGAACCAGCCCATTGCATTGCATTGGTGAGGGAACCAGCCCATCGCAGTTCAATCTAAAGCGGGAGTGGCATTGTCTCTGCACACAGAGCTCTCTCTCTCTCCTCTCTCGCGCCCTCATCAGTCGCGCGCGCCGTGCAGCTGAATCAACGGCGTCGACAGAGGATTAAAAAAAAACGCCTCTTCGCTTCAGTCGTCGGACGCATCGTTCGGGGGAGGAAAATCCGAAGAGGTACAGTAACAACGTGTACGCCTTCTGAGGGAATATAAATGAGTGATTTAATGTGATTTAATTGTTAGAGAAATAAACCTGTTTACAGGTAAACGGACCTATATGGCACCGGGGCTCGTACAGTCGCTTGCCGCGCACAGCCACCTGCCCTGAGGTAAAGCTATGCGTTGCCCATTGGCGCAACAGTAGCGGGCGTGAGTTTAAGGCACATACTATTGGTATTATTTGCTGGTTCGTGTTGTCTGTAGTTGTTTACGGTGTTTTTCGATAGGCCACACTACAGACATGCCTTATAGCTCGTTTATTCGTTGTTATGTAGCCCGCCCTCAGGTTAGCGTATGTGCGAGACGTCGGGTATTTGCTTTACATATTTCGGTTATGTTTTGAGTAGCGACACATCTGCGATACGTTTATATAGGACACATGTATAGGCCTATAGTTGTTGTTTGGCTACTTGTGAAACCGAATTCAATGGACCCCATGTTTGTCTCAGGCCGATGGACAGATGTGAGGGGGGGATTTGGAGGGAGATGAGGATAATACTGTGCCGGTCGGCATGTGAGCTGATCTCCAGCCAGCTATAGGTCTGTGCTCCCAGGCTGTTGCACTCACCGTGACTGACCATATGCGGGCTGCCTGGCACTCTTTTAAACGGAACATCACGTTGTCGTCACACGCGCTATAGGTCAGTGGCGCCAAGTTGACACGCTGTGTGTGCACGCGCTAGCTGTGTGTGCACGCGCGCGGTGGATGATATGGATTCAACCGGGTCGAACAGTTTCTTCCGGAGAGAAATGCAAGTCTAATTGCGCGTGTGTGTTAGAGAGAGATGGAGAGAGAGAGATTGTGAGTGATATATCAGCGGTTGTTGGTGCACCGCGGCTACCCCGTCTCCGCCTTGTCTCCACAGGCGGTCATTTAATAAAAGCTAAGATCACGTATATACGGATCACACACCGGAGTGACCGGGGCGATCTGGCCCCTCGCAGCGCACGGGAAGTGGAAGGAACGCACGCACTGACCGTGATTTATTGTAATCAAAGAGCGACGATTCATGACCACTGCATTGGTTCTCGTTCGGCTACAGAGTTCCCGGCCATCACACGCTCGTCTATTACATTCTATATTACATTCTATATTACATTTTATATGCCATTCTATAATTAATCAGGTTGTCGGCTGAATTGAGATGAGGTCTGTTTTACTCGGAGGAGTTCTGAGTGATGGGATCTTTTGGATAAACCGTCATGCTGATAAAGTCCATTGCGGTTGAGTCAGCACTATGGACAGCGCACTCTGCTGATTCAGTTGGTCACGGTACAGGACGCCTGAAAGAAGGCGGTCGAGCACGCTGGTGCTTGTATCTAACGTATGCATACATTATAATTCTATATAAACCAAACGATGAGGATGATGATGATGAGGTTAGTTTATGAATACATTTTGCATTTTTTACTATTTTTTCCTTTTTAACCTTATTTATTACAAACAGTACACTCTGTTTATGTGCGTAAAACATCTAATGTAAGATGTTTCATAGGTATTGTTTCTGCATTGACTAAGTACCCGGTTAAAAGGAATGTCAACACAGTCGATACCTCAATACAGTCATAATGCCTTTTTATTACGTTGTGCATCACATCCAGTGAGTGTCTTGTGTATATTACTTTTACATGGGCTATCTCCAGTATTGAGCTAGGAGGCGTTGGTGTGTGATGTGTTTTAGAAATCTTTTGGACCTGGAAGTTATATGGATTTAGTTTAGCAATCATTGTTTTATTTGACAGGGCAATTATTAACCACTGCCTGGTTAGAACGAAACCCTCCAGCCCTCCAGGTCCCAGGTCAACATAAAGTAACCTTTCTTATCACGATAACTCACTTTGTTTGGACCAGAGGTTGAAGGGCTTTAGCCAATCACCCAGTCAGTCAATATTGGATGGGAGCGGTTAAGCCTATTTGGTTGTTATGGCACCAACGTGTCACATTATAATGAATAACTTAGGTAATCTCACAAACACTGTTCCTCTGTGGACAGGATCTCCAATATGTGTGGAAAAATATAGGTTTGTTGACATAGTTTCAATCGTTTATGCATTGATATATTTGTTCATTTGATGGTTGTTTGATATGTTGTGAGGGAGACAGGTTGTATTTACATGGTTGTTTGATGTGTGAGAGAGACAGGTTGTATTTACATGGTTGGTTGATGTGTGAGAGAGACAGGTTGTATTTACATGGTTGGTTGATGTGTGAGAGAGGCAGGTTGTATTTACATGGTTAGTTGATGTGTTGAGAGGTGTGAGGGAGACAGGTTGTTTTTACATGGTTGTTTGATGTGTTGAGAGGTGTGAGGGAGACAGGTTGTTTTTACCTGGTTGGTTGATGTGTTGAGAGGTGTGAGGGAGACAGGTTGTTTTTAAATGGTTGGTTGATGTGTTGAGAGGTGTGAGGGAGACAGGTTGTTTTGGTCTGGTTGATATGGCCCAATGTGATGATGTAACACACTGGGGATAACTGTGTGTCCATTTTTGGCACAAGGAAGGTGTTGTATGCTTGTGTGTGTGTGTCTGTGTAGGAATGTATGATTCACTGTGTGTGTTTGGGTATGTTTAATTCTGTGTGTGTTTTTGTGTGTCTGTGTCTCAAGATGCGGCACCATCTGCCATACTTTCTGGTCTGTGCCAATTACCTCCCTCTCTCCCCTGTTTAGACCAACCCCAAATCACACAACTTACATCTTCCTAGATAGAGAAACTAACGAGCGGAAGATATGTACACAGTTTTGAGGATGGAATGATGGGAGAGACAGACGATTAAGGAAATGTAAATACCTCCGCTCTTTATCTAGGGCCTCTGTCAGATTTTTAACTGATTGTCCAGTACACAGGCGACACAAGATGTAGCTTACTGGGCCAGTTTCTGAATAGTTGCTCGTTTGAATTCAACAGCAAACAACGGGATCTGTCAATCTGTTCTCGTCACTTCTTGAGCAAGTCACTTCCTTGTTCCAGCTTTGCTGGCAATAAGGGCCGATCCCTGGCTCGTAGTCCACGGGAATACACTTGTACAACACTTGTACTGTACATGTGTATGAGTGGACCCGGACAGACATAAGCACTCTGTATTTGACAAAGAGGGGATTTTGCAGGAATAAAACTGACCCAGTTTCATTTGGCATCTGTGCTGCACACACATCGGTCCATCTCACTGTTTCTCTCTCTGTTTCGCTCTCTGTTTCTCTGTCTGTTTCTCCCGCTGTCTCTCTCTGTCTCTCTCCTTACATCTCTACATCTTTAAATCATTCAGACATATAGCGCCCTGTCAAAAATGTAGGTACTCTGCTGCACACATAAGCTAGCTTTGCACTATAGACAATATATGTGTTTCTGCACATGGGGGAATGTTTTTACATCGTCCAGCCCCAGAGGCAGCGGCAGGTTTAGCTGCACTCTGAACACATCATTCTAATTAAGCTGACTGGAAATGTATTTTTTCGCCAAGTCAAGATAACATAACGTGCAATGCCTTTATTTAAGTCACTGTAACAATCATTTAGTCCAAGAATATTTTAGCAGTAGTTTTAGGAAATTTTCAATGATGAAATATATGACTGGTGAAGTTGCATTTTATTCGACTGAAAGTCACAAAATGCAAAACAATGCAGGTGCCATGCAGGTGAATATCTTCCGAGTATGAATTATCATTCGCAGTAAAAGACAGATCAATATGCAAGCACTGTAAATGGATTTGCCAAAAACTCAACTGACTGGCTTTTACTCTCCTGTATGATTATATGAGTAGGTTCAGTCCTTATTAATTACACCAGCAGCCATCTCACCCTATAGCCCAAGACTGGTTGCCTACTGAAGCTAAGCAGGGCTGAGCCTGGTCAGTACCTAGATGGGAGACCTCCTGGTAAGAACCAGGTTGCTGCTGGAAGAGGTGTTAGTGAGGCCAGTAGCTCCATTCTCGTCTGTATGGGTCCTAATGCCCATAATCCTGCTTCGTGCACAGCCACTTCCATATGACGCGTGCATAGTGCTCATGTTAGCCGCACTATTTTCTTATAGTACTAACACATTGTTCCTGTCTTTTCGTCTCTTTGTCGCCGTAAAAAATTTCCACGAGTACACAAAATGCTGCCCATCAAACGATTTAAAAATGGTGTGGCATCATTTTGGGTACTCGTGGAAACAATAAACGGCGATGCATTGGGTGATAACATTGCCCGGAGCATCACACTGCCTCCTCCGGCTTGTCGTCTTCCCACAATGTATCCTGGTGCCATCACTGACAGGTCTGCGGCTACGTGGCCCTCTAATGTGGCAGGGTGTGATGCACAGTATGTTGTGACACATTCTTCCTGTAACCATCATTAACATTTACTGTGACTTGTGGCACAGAGTAGACGCATACCCTCGCACGAGCGACCCCTGGGCGCCGACTCCCATTTCCCTGGTTTGTGGTTTGTAACTTCGTTGGTTGGTACTCACCGCTGATGACCAAGAGCACCCCACAAACCTTGCCGTTTCAACAGTTTGGCCCATATCAAAATCACATAGGTCCATTTGCTCCGGTCTATTTCTCCTGCATCCAACACAATGACTATGATCTAATCTACCCAGACCAGGACATGTGCCTCTGTTAAGAGACGATCAACTTAATATGCTTCACCTGTGAGTGGTCATAATGTTTTGGCTCATCTGTGTATGTACAGTGTCTATATATTGGACCATAACCAAATGGTTCTCTATATAGAACCATAACCAAATGGATAAGGGGCTTGAATACCCGAGCTGCTGTACCCTTGTATAGCCCCTCACACCCAACGCACACCTCCACCCTGCCACACTGCTTATACAGGTGCTTCTCCCATATATCGGGACATCATCTGACTATAGTGCCACATTGTTTTTGCACTAACCGGAAAAGGCAAAACAGTATCTTTCCTTCATAGCTTCCTCTGCATCTTCTTTTTTTTGATAGTGACCCAATTTATTCTCGGTGCTTCATTATCCCTGACTGATCGCACTCGTTTTCTCGTGGCACTCTCATGTCCCACTGCAGCCTGCATACGGTGATCGGTATGTTTGGAACAATGATATTAATAGAATCACACGTATTCGGAGAATCCCAATACATACTGTGTATCTAATGACTGCACTAAATGATTGTGCAGTAAATACATCTTATTGAGCGGCCCAGGTCTTAGGTTAACGAGATCGTATTTTGGGATTGGACCAGAGACAGTTAGTGGCCAAGACACACATTAAAGTCATAGTTGCGTTTTATTAGTTACCCAGAACCAGGCAACATTTGGATGCCATTTTTGGATTCGCCGATGCTAAATAAGGTTAGCAGCATTACTGGAGGTCAACTAGGAGAGCTACTGTAGCATAGATGTTTCAACGGCACCTGTTAACCTTTAAATAGAAAACACGGGTCCTTGTGGTGTTAAGGACATGTGTGACTGCTGACATGCTTAACTGACACGGAGTCAGCTCTTAATGCATGCTGTGTAAAGTGGTCCTATAAAATAAAAAAAACCATACAGATCTCGTGTCTGTGTTAAACAAATGCTTGGGAAACATCTTGGCTAAACAGTATGTGTGTGTGTGTGTGTGTGTGTGGGTGCTCTTTAGTTGTAACTACATACCTCCTGTGTGTGGGGACTGTGTACTTTGCCCATCCATACAACCTGTGGAGAACCTCACTGTAGACACTACCACATAGCCCAGCCAACCATGCACCACACGATGGCTAGCCAATTTAACCAATCTGTTGTTTATCTTTGTTTAGAGCCTTGAGTTATGCTTGGCCAATTGCCGGTGTTTTCTTTTTATTCTGAACATTGGAACACCTTCATGTGGTTCTGTTCTGTTAAAGGTGTGTAGGAGAGCAGAGGACCGTAATGGTTGGATCAGAGGGATTTTGGCAAAGATAGAAGAGATGAGTTTAGTGTTGGCCTACCCAGAAGTGAATGAGGCTAGAGGAGATTTGGTTTAAAGGGTCAAAGGTTATAGGGCTGGAGGAGGGGTATTGGGGAGAGTCTGAAGAATACTACATACCATTCTGAATAACAATATATACTATACTGAGTAACAATATATTCTATACTCTAATGAATTCTGGCTAGCCGGACCATATGGTTTACAACATATTGTCAATAATATTTACCGTTGGCTTCACCATACTGCAAGATGAATGCGTGGATATTGTGTCACCCCTTTCTGTCTGGTGTGTGTGTGTGTGTGTATCATCTTAGTGCGAGCATCATGCTGTTTGTGTCTGGAAGTTCTTGCATGATTCAGTTAGGTATCCAGCAGTGCATTCATTCTCTGCTCTCTGTAGCGCTAGATCTACATAATGGAGCAAATACCAGGAAACAAGCTATGGGCATCAACCAATCAATATCAAAACAAATGCTTTCTCTCTCTTGACTCAATATCAATATTGATGCGTGCACATCCTGCTCTCAAAGCTAACACTGGGAGAGTTAGAGTCCCTCAGACTGCATTCATTTCATTTGGACAGACCTACGCAAACATGCAAGTGAACGTGTATGCACATGACTCCCCCCACCCCACCCCAACACACACACACACACACACACACGCACACACACACACACACACACACACACACACACACACACACACACACACACACACACACACACACACACACACACACACACACACACACACACACACACACACACAGGCACGCACACTTAGCAGAACCCTTTCTCTCCACCCCTCTGACACCTCCCGGGGTACTGTATGAATTCAATAATGCTGTCACTAAATGTGACCCAGGGCACATATCAGGGTGTGTGGCCTGTGTGAAACCCTGGTTTACGTGCGATGAAGTGCACACTTCTTTTATCCCACCGTTGAATGATTGCCGTTATTTGCAGAGTACATTTGGCCTTGGGAAAGAATAAAGGGAAGGCTTGAGATGGGAAATTAACTGTGGGAGTCTCTTATCTATAGACTAGGGCGTTGTCCTAACGATCTCAAATGTCTTGTTCTGCTTGTCGTCTCACGTTCACTTAGGGTAACACACTTTTACAATGAAACTGGCGTCATTTTAGTCAGCAAATGGTCAGTGGAAGTTCCGTTGGTGTCATGCAGTTATGTACGTTCCGGGGGTGACACGGTGCTTGTTGTAGGACCCTGCTGTAGATAGAAGGTCCAACATGGGTGAAGAAGATCCTACATGACAAGGTCCAACGGGGGAAGGTCAATTTGTCTCAGCGCTTCCTGGGTCGGATGGGTGGATGTCCAACATGGCAGCCATATTACATATCCCTCGTAGTTTATATGCCTGCAAGCTCAGTTGTGGTATTCGGTTGTTTTCTGTGTTGTCCTCAGTGCGTGTGTGCACCAGTGAAACCCTGGTTGAGCGAGCATTGTGATAAAAAGTTGAACTACTTGACAAAATGTGCCACGGTGAGAGATTGACCATGACCTATCCCTCTGCTTTGCGCTGGCGATTGTGGGACCAGCCAAAGCCATAATCACAAATTGGATATCACATTTCTTTTGGTTTGTGCTGGGCAGAAACAAACGCCTGTCTGGGCAGACTGATGGACTCCGTGACCTGGAAGTTCCCAGAGTGCCTGTGTCAGATACACTTTTGTGCTAGGTCCCTGTGCGTCTGCCGAAACAGTGCTGAACACAGATATGTATAGTACACGTGTGTATGTGTGTATGTGCTGCGTGTTTATGTGTACACGTGTGTATGTGCTGCGTGTTTATGTGTACACGTGTGTATGTGTGTATGTGCTGCGTGTGTTTGTGTGTAATATACTCTGACTTCCAGAACAGGATTACCCTGCTAGTTCCCTTAATCCCTATAGTCTAACCAGGAGATGCTGTCTAACCGTAAGTCATTACATGGATCTCTACATTGTGTGTCTGTGTGTATATGTGAATCCACGTATGTGTGTGTGTGTGTTGGATTTAGTTTAAACAGCAATGCTGAAATTTGAGTCAGAGCTCAGACTGAATGCTCCCCGGAACAGTCAATACCTCTTGAGGGGTGACTTGGGCATAACAATGACTCTGTCACGGTGCTGAGGCAGGAGACGAGGTGCAGAGCTGTAGTATAGAAACACTCCTTTATTGCTTTCAAAATTACCAATCAAAGGAGAGGTAGTAACCAGGAACAATAATCCACACAAGTCGGGTGAAAATGGCAACTTTAATGGGATCCCCAATTAGAGACAAGGCAGAGCAGCTGCCAGACTAATTGTCTGGTTAAATAAGTTGAGCCAGGTTTTTTGTAAATATCTTCACCTGGGCTTTGAATTCACTTTGAACCAACTTGTTGGTTTTAAGTTACTTAGATATTTCTTTTAAATGTGATTTACAGCTATAACATCTGTTAAAGGTTAATATGTAATAACTCTCATGTAGGAATATCTCATAGAAATAAATTAAAATGACTCCTTTAATGGTGATGTCCACACTGGAATCTTTTTTCCCTATTATGTTCTCCTTATTTTGAATATCTACCCTGGTCCATCCTAGGATACAGCGTCGGATATAACGTTGTAATAGGACAGATCGTTCTAATCCTGGTAGTTGATAGGTGTTGTCCCAACGAACAGACTTGTTGGTTGATCACGATCTCATTCAACTAGAAGCTCAGAGCGACCCTTTGAACTCTTTATCATGTTCCTCAAACCGTTCCTCGAGGAATGTGTGCAGTGTGACCGGGCGCGATATCCTGCTGAAAGTCCCCGTTGCCACGATTGGGGTGTACCCGGTCTGTAAATAGGTTTATGCAGGTGGCACGTGTCAAATGGTAGTCTACATGACTACCCAGGGTTTCCAAGCAGAACATCGCCCAGAGCATCAAACTACTTCCACAAGCTTGCTTGTCGTCTTCCCACTGTGCATCCTGGTGCCCTCCCCCCCTTAGGTAATCTGTTCACGTGTACACGGTCGGACAGGAATCATCGGACCAGACAACCTTCTTCCACCGCTCCGAGGTTTGGACGCTTGCATGCTAATTGTAGGCGCCTTCAACAGTGGACAGGGGTCATCCTTGGCATTCTGACAGGTACACAGCCGCATTTGTGGTCCATTCGGACCTGACGGAATTGCCTTCGTTGCCCTCGTGCATCGATGAGCCTTAGGCGTCCAACACCTTATCTCCGGTTTGTGGTTTGTCCTTTGTCTGTCAGTAGTCACTCACCACTGCTGACCGGGAGCACCGCACAAGCCATGCCGTTTCAGAGATGCTCTGTCCCAGTCGTCCGGCCACTATTTGGCCCTGATCACCCAGGCCATTACTCTTTTCCATCTCTCCTGGATCTGACGGGTTGACCGTAAACAACAGATTGTTTGCTGACCGTCTGATTTTGCCCAGACCCTGACATGTGCCCTTGTTAGGAGATGATCAACGTCATTCACTTTCTCTGGCGTCGTGTTAATCCGCTACATGTCTCAGGAGGGAAACCTCATCAGGTTTGCATCACACTATGTAACTGATTACCCCCTTACTCAGAACACAACTAGACTTCAGAGACACTCACCATTAACTCAATCCCTAGAAATATCCTGGAAATATCCTGGACACATTTGTCACGTTTGCCTTCACGGATGTCTGCGCATTAACTTTGCGTACAATATTTTCAATGCTAAGTGGGATTCATTAATATGAACTATTGCTTCGGGATGTTTGTACAAATCTGTAATCCATATGCACAATGCTAAGATGTGGAATAAAGGAACTGGTTTTCACAGGCAGGCACTTTTGATCTTTAAAATGAATACTTTACAAAATATGTAATGTTTCAATTCATTGAAAAGTGTTCAGTTAGGTTTTTATTTGTACTGGTCAAGCGATAAATAATTTTGGCATCATTTTGGCATCATTTTGATATAATTTGGCCTCATTTTGCATGCACATAGCAATGTCATAATATCTGTGGGACCTAGTAAATGTCTGCTACTCTTAGAAATATATTTCTTGGTTGCATTGTTGTATTTCATGTACAACATTGTATATTTCTCACAGTCTTATAGGGGATTATTTTTGACCATATATGGGTAGTTAGGGGTTTGTCAAAATGCAAATAAGAAGGTCGTGCACTAGCACTTAATCAATGGTGAATTCCTTCAAGTGTGATTGATTTTCTTTTTTCTATTCTTTCAGTAAGTACATATTGAGGATGTTTTCTACAGTCTTTGTTGTATAGACGGACAGCAGCTATCAGCAGCGAAACTCAAAACAGGGTTCAGAGGTGAGTTAGGAAAAGAGGACGGGGTACTACTGGAAGATTTAATAAAGGTCAGCGATGGACTGATGCTGTGTGAGAAAAGCAGAGTAAAAAAAGAGGTAAAGATTATGACGGCCCAGTAATTTCAGGACATGTCCCGGGGCAGTGTTACCCTGAGGGTTCAGGAATTGGAAGATAAGAGAGAGAGAGACAAAATGAGGGAGTGAGACGGCGAGGGAAAGAAACGTCAGTGAGAAAGGAAAAGAACGAGAGATAGAGGAGAGAGAAGTGGTGGGAGAGAGAATTGGACAGTGGACAGTGAGAGGAGAGTGAATCGTAGAGAGAGGAGAGAGGGACATGGACGTTATAATGCTGTATTGGTCCTTGATCGAGGATGTCAATCAACAGAAGGCCAGACTAAGGACAGACAGATTGGGCATCAACTAACCCCGAAGCCTCAGATGAGAACCGACACACCGATAAAGACCCAGGAGAGTAAAAGCACGCCGAATCGGGAATGAACCACTCCCTGCAGATGAGGTCACACGGGGAGATATTCTAGCTTGTCTCAGTCGGGTTGTTATGGCGACCGCTTACACGGTCTCACACCCGCCGGTCCGCCGTCTGGCTTCCTTTCCCTTCACGCGGCACTCTGTCGCGTTGTCTTGCCGTGGACACGTTGTCCAGGTAACCAGGGTGGAGTAGTGACGCTGGTGGTGATGCTCTTATCCGTGGTATAGTAGGGTAGTGGGGGCACCACCTGCTCCACCATTTACCTGCTCCACCATGTACCTGCACAAGGTGTCCACAAAACTCGACCCCGTGGGAATCGCACCTCTGGGTTGTCGGCTCCACGCCAAGTATCCACACACAGTGTTTCTGGAACAGGGGATGCTGACACCTTCATTTGGTTATATTGACATGCTGTATTTACTCATGTGTCGTGCACTGCGAATTGACCTCGTGACCTCCAGCTCTCCTCTGTCTTCTGCTTTCTCCACTCCTCCCATCCAACCTCCATTCCACCACTTGGCCCACCCTGCTCCGGCTATATGCTAAACTGCCCATCACTATCAGGCCGTCACCCACCACCAAGACATTTAAGGATTGACTTAAAACGTGTTTTTATTCATTGGCGTTCAAATTGGTTTTAGGGACATTTGTGCTTAAATGTCTTGTTTGTTTCTTGTTTGTATTTATCGTCATTCTAAGTGTATATAGATTGAACAACTTTGCACAGCACTTTGTTCAGCATTGGTTGTTTTTAAGTGTGCTTTATAAATACATGGACTTGACTTGACAAAGCTGCCCTGGCACTGAGAAACAGAGGAGTGACGGAAAGGTCTATTTTTAGATAGTACTTTCTAACATTGTTAGCCAGAGAGAGAGAGAGACAGTTTGGTAAAGAGAGTGTATGTGTGTGCATGTGGGTGAATAAGTGTACGTGTGAGTCTTTGGTTTTACTTGTGAATATCTGGTCTATACCTCTGAGAATATGGGAAATAATAGACAATTAGTTCAATTAGGTCCTCTGGGTGAGAGGAGATCTGAATGCTAGCGCCTGCCCTATATAGAACTAATTAGATATATAATCAGTAGAGAGTATATGAGAGCACCCCCCTTGCAGAACAGGCCAGGACTAACCCACAGTGCTGTTGTAGTAATAAACAGGACTAAACCACAGTGTTGTTGTAGTCATAACCAGGACTAGACCACAGAGTTGTTGTAGTAATAAACAGGACTAACCCACAGTGCTGTTGTAGTAATAAACAGGACTAGCCCACAGTGTTGTTGTAGTAATAAACAGGACTAACCCACAGTGCTGTTGTAGTAATAAACAGGACTAACCCACAGTGTTGTTGTAGTAATAAACAGGACTAACCCACAGTGTTGTTGTAGTAATAAACAGGACTAACCCACAGTGTTGTTGTAGTCATAAACAGGAATAAACCACAGTGTTTTTGTAGTAATAAACAGGACTAACCCACACTGTTGTTGTAGTCATACAATCCAGCAAATACACACACACATTTTCAGTCTTTTTAATCTATTCTCTCTTTTTCCAGTTTCCTTTTCTCGCTGTCTCTATCTTTTCTTCAGTGTGTGTGTGTATGTGTGTGAATGTACAAAGTGTGCAGCATTTTAATCCCCTCAACCTTCACCACGACGACTTAAGGGGAATAGCAGCCAGCGTTGAGTGAGGAGTATTACTGCAGGTACATAAGATGTCACGGTCAGTTCACAATACAGCATCTGTGTGTCCTCCTGTAAACCCTTACACCTCACCTGTCCGCCGCAGGGCTGTTAGTGCCACAGGATGTAGTTATTACATGGGAACGAACACGCACGTATAACAACCAATGGGGAAATCAGGTGAAACGGATCCGGATGTCATACGAAAAGGTGCGGTAACACACCGAAAAAGAAATTACATCATTAAATCCACCATTGTGTTCCTAGGCTCTACAGCACAGCCAGGTTGGGGACACGTTTCGGGTTGTGGGCTAGGTTGGGTTTTTTTAAATTAATTGGAAGGGCGCACATTTGTTATGGTAATTATATAAATAAAAACAATGAACTTGTCCATTTCCCTTCATGTTCTCCTCTTGGGCTTTTATACTTACATAATAAAAAATGCATTTTACATAATTCATAAGGCACCCCGTTTCGAGGGCCACTTGCAACAGTGTGGGGGCAGGATAATTTGGATGAAATGAAGATTGTCAATAATTGCTATTTTGAGAATCGAGTATTTTAACGACTATGCTGACAATTAGTTGAGTTATTCCGATAAAAAATCACTGCTTTATTAAAATGCCCGGAAACAGTAAATAACTGCTGACAAAACTGCTGACGAGCGCTAAGTACCAATATATGTATATATATATATTCTGTGCGAACGTACACTCTGTCATCTTTAGAAACCTCTCACCCGCCCGCATCTGTGATTATTATGTTTATAACACGGTCTGCAGAATCCTTATTCCCTGATATCATCGCTATCTCGTAAAATTGTTTACATCCGACGTAATGCCTTTTTACTGCTGCTGCATGTTACATGTATGATTTGGCAGTCTGGCTAACTGATCTCAGAACAGGCCGAGGCACGATTCAGGTTCAACGGATGGTCATTTGTTTTGATTATGAGCACCCCAGGAAATTGTTACGGGACACATTCCAACTATTTCCTTATTGTTATACTCTCTGTTTCATTAGGAATTCTCAAAAGTTCTTGTTTCAACGGGGTACAAATATGAGTCGACACAGTTCCCAAACTTAATCAGAATCAGGTTTATTTCGGGTTTGTGAGTCTGTTTACACACACAAGGATTTGTTTCTGACCACTAGCTGCAGCTTTTAGAACACATTTTTTAAGACATTTTAAGACGTACACAAAACAGTGCAACGAGAGCAAAACACACGAACAGTCCAGAGACCCTGCCTAGTTGTCATTTGTACTGGGTAAATATAGGATGTGTTATATATATCTGAAGTGCAAAGGAGCGGTGTCTAGATGTGTGAGCAGATTGCAGTCACACCTCAATTAAGTACTGAATATTTTAATTTAATTACCGTTTTTCTAACACTATATTGCCGATGAACAACAATTAATTGTTTTATAAATCATGTATTTGTTCTTAAGAGTAGAGTTCTGAGTATAAAACCCTGTGGAAATCCTATCAGTAGCATATCATTATCCTATCATTAGCATATCATTAGCCTATCAGTAGTCTATCAGCAGCCAATCAGCAGCCAATCAGCAGCCTATCAGCAGCCTATCAGTAGCCTATCATTAGCATATCATTAGCCTATCAGTAGTCTATCAGCAGCCAATCAGCAGCCAATCAGCAGCCTATCAGTAGCCTATCAGCAGCCTATCAATAGCCTATCATTAGCATATCCTTACCCTATCATTAGCTTATCATTAGCCTATCAGTAGTCTATCAGCCGCCTATCAGCAGCCAATCAGCAGCCTATCAGTAGCCTATCAGCAGCCTATCAGCAGCCTATCAGCAGCCAATCAGCAGCCTATCAGTAGCCTATCAGTAGCCTATCATTAGCATATCAGCAACCTATCAGGAGCCTATCAGTAGCCAATCAGCAGCCTATTAGCAGCCTAACAGCAGCCAATCAGTAGCCAGTCAGTAGCCTATCAGCAACCTATCAGTAGCCTATCAGTAGTCTTGTCGAATCTGGAAACTATATCAATGTAGAAGCCTTTATCGCCTTCCAACGTGATTGGATGGAAGAGATAAGGCACGTCAGTAGAACTGGCAGACTGATAATCACCCAGCAGGTTCTGCTGAACAGGGACCGGATTGTAAACTACCTTTGAAAGACATTGGATTTAGTTGTGTGAACTGAGCCGGGACACAGGGAACGGAGGATGAGGCAGGACAGGCAATATAGACAGGGTGGAATGGAGAGTTTTGGAGATATGGGTTTCTGTGTGCGTAAAGTTAGAGGTGCAGGAGAAAAGGAGATGAGTTAAAGACACTTTTTTTCATTCACACTGCATGTTTATGCCGTGGTCCATGTTAAACCTGGTGAACACTTTCCTCTCATCTCTTCACGCTTCACAGTGTTGTAGTTCGTCTCACCTTTTTCTCTGATCGCACATTCAATCACACATGATCGCACACTAATTTTCCACCTAATATGTGAAACAAACACTTTCTGTCCATCTTTAATGTCTTCCCCACTGTCCTGACACCACCTCTGTCTATCTGTCCATCTCTAAATGTCTTCCCCACTGTCCTGACACCACCTCTGTCTATCTGTCCATCTCTAAATGTCTTCCCCACTGTCCTGACACCACCTCTGTCTATCTGTCCATCTCTAAATGTCTTCCCCACTGTCCTGACACCACCTCTGTCTATCTGTCCATCTCTAAATGTCTTCCCCACTGTCCTGACACCACCTCTGTCTATCTGTCCATCTCTAAATGTCTTCCCCACTGTCCTGACACCACCTCTGTCTATCTGTCCATCTCTAAATGTCTTCCCCCTTGTCCTGACACCACCTCTGTCTATCTGTCCATCTCTAAATGTCTTCCCCACTGTCCTGACACCACCTCTGTCTATCTGTCCATCTCTAAATGTCTTCCCCACTGTCCTGACACCACCTCTGTCTATCTGTCCATCTCTAAATGTCTTCCCCACTGTCCTGACACCACCTCTGTCTATCTGTCCATCTCTAAATGTCTTCCCCACTGTCCTGACACTACCTCTGTCTTTCTGTCCATCTCTAAATGTCTTCCCCACTGTCCTGACACCACCTCTGTCTATCGGTCCATCTCTAAATGTCTTCCCCACTGTCCTGACACTACCTCTGTCTTTCTGTCCATCTCTAAATGTCTTCCCCCTTGTCCTGACACCACCTCTGTCTATCTGTCCATCTCTAAATGTCTTCCCCACTGTCCTGACACCACCTCTGTCTATCTGTCCATGTCTAAATGTCTTCCCCCTTTGTCCTGACTCTTCCTTTCTGTCATGGTTGGAAGCTCGATTAATTCATGATGCAAAGCTGTACACGACCCACCTATCTCACTGAAAAAATTAATGACTTTCATAATTGATATCTTGAAATTCACTTTTCTTTGCTACGCTTATTAATTTCTGCAACAACAACACTTGCTCATCACAAATTGGCCTCAGCCAGCTCGTTACAAGGCCTTAAACACACGATTGGCATCGGGAAAAAAGCTGATCATTGAGGAACTGTAATCTGTCAGTTAGCAATTTCTTTCTCTTAGTAATTTGTATAACGTGTGTTAAATAATTACTTCGTCATTTAGCCTAATAACAACAATAATAATTATTGCATCTATCTTTTAGCTTCAGTGGCTTGTGTGGATTTTACATGGTGGCAGCAGTACCAGTGTAACTCCTGAGCGAACAAGAGGTAAAGTAGAGTTAATGGTCGTTAAAGCAGCCACTTTTCCCAACCCGATGGTCCCTGTGTCGTGTTGCCGTTCTCTCCAGCGTGCACCGACCAGCCGGAACGAAAACAAAAGATGTAGGTTGCATTAAATGTCATATGTCACTGTGTGATACATAATGTAATACTGCTGTGGCCGTACTGGTGATATTTAAAGTACGTCTCTATGTAGTCACACACACACTACACCGGTGATCACTTAAGCCCGGCATCTTTGAGTAACAGGCGCATGCAATCTTTTTCAGGGCAGATGGAGAACAGAGCTTAATCCTAATGATGTGATCTGCGTGTGTTCACGTAATAACAGAATCATTGTTCTGACAATGTAAGCCCATAGAAACGCATTGGGTTCATTTTGGACAGGTTTTGGCCTCCTCTTCTCTGGAAACACTCAAGTTACATACACGGCAGACCAACTCAAGTGACATACACGGCAGACCAACTCAAGTGACATACATGGCAGACCAACTCAGGTGACATACACGGCAGACCAACTCAAGTGACACAGGGCAGACCAACTCAAGTGACATGCAGGGCAGACCAACTCAAGTGACATACAGGGCAGACCAACTCAAGTGACATACACGGCAGACCAACTCAAGTGACATACAGGGCAGACCAACTCAAGTGACATACACGGCAGACCAACTCAAGTGACATACACGGCAGACCAACTCAAGTGACATACACGGCAGACCAACTCAAGTGACATGCAGGGCAGACCAACTCAAGTGACATACAGGGCAGACCAACTCAAGTGACAAGTGACATACAGGGCAGACCAACTCAAGTGACATACAGGGCAGACCAACTCAAGTGACATACAGGGCAGACCAACTCAAGTGAGATACAGGGCAGACCAACTCAAGTGACCTACAGGGCAGACCAACTCAAGTGACATACAGGGCAGACCAACTCAAGTGACAAGTGACATACAGGGCAGACCAACTTAAGTGACCTACAGGGCAGACCAACTCAAGTGACATACAGGGCAGACCAACTCAAGTGACATACAGGGCAGACCAACTCAAGTGACATACAGGGCAGACCAACTCAAGTGACATACAGGGCAGACCAACTCAAGTGACATTAGGGATGTAACGATATTGACGATATCAAGCTATCGCAGTGGTAAACGTGTCTCGATATCGTCATGGTTGGGTTACAATATTAAAAGGACAGGTGTCCGTCAAAAAGCAAGAGGAATAAACACAGTCCCGCGGAACAAAACATTGTTAACTACATAGACCATGATCCTTTGCGCTGCGTCGTCACAACAACCGTTGTTAAGCCAATAGGATTGCACGCTGCACGCTGTCCACACAAGCTCACAGCAAGCCAGCATGGCCGACAGCAATACTTGTAACGATGAAAACCACAACCCCGGAGTTGAGATTGTGCCAGCCCCTGCAGCTTTTAAATCAGATGTCTGGAAACATGTTGGTTTAGCCGTGTCAAAAAACGTAAAAGGAGAGAAGGTGGTGGACAGACAATGGACTATGTGCAAGCACTGCCACAGTAAACTGCGATAAAACACGGGAAACACAAGCAACATGCGAAGTCATCTGACGACCCATCAACCTGAAAAGTTTTTACTTTTCCTAACTTGAACATTGCACAGAAGAATAAGTTATGCAACCAAATATTACTATACAGAATATTGATGTTCCTGACTACAACTTGCACTTTAAAAGCACTATGTGATCAGCGTTTTATGATCCATAACTACAACAATAAATTGCCTGTTGACTGGCAAAGCAGAATAAATGTCAGTATTTCTTCGCTATTATCATCACAAACACTAGCGTGAGCTATTTAACCATACCGTGAGCTTTTCCACAACATCGCAATAAATATCGTACCGTGAGGTCAATATCGAAATTGTATCGTACCGTGAGATGTTGATATCGTTACATCCCTAAGTGACATACAGGGCAGACCAACTCAAGTGACATACAGGGCAGACCAACTCAAGTGACATACAGGGCAGACCAACTCAAGTGACATACAGGGCAGACCAACTGAAGTGACATACAGGGCAGACCAACTCAAGTGACATACAGGGCAGACCAACTCAAGTGACAAGTGACATACAGGGCAGACCAACTCAAGTGACAAGTGACATACAGGGCAGACCAACTCAAGTGACAAGTGACATACAGGGCAGACCAACACAAGTGACTTACAGGGCAGACCAACTTAAGTGACATACAGGGCAGACAAACTCAAGTGACATACAGGGCAGACCAACTCAAGTGACATACAGGGCAGACAAACTCAAGTGACATACAGGGCACAATACTAGTGAAAAGAGCTGCAACCTGGTTTCAGTTCTGACCCGTGTTGTGTGGAAGAAATCCACTCTCTCCCGGTCTTCTCGTCACACTTTTTCTTCTGTTCTCCCCATCTTCCCATATCTCTCTCCCTCGATCATCCTCTCTGTCAACCTCTCTGCTGTTTAATGTCAGATTACAGCGTCCAGGTGCCAGCTAACTAACAGATTTCCCCTGGCACCTGGCAACTTACATCCCTTTCTCTCTCTTACTCTCTCACTTTATCACTCTCTCACTCACTCGCTCTTGCACTCTCATCTCTGACTACCTGTGTTTGACCTTGTCACCCCATCTTCGTCGGGCGGTGTGCACGTGTTGTTATGATGACAACCCCGTTTTAACCTTCTCTCAACTATCCATCTCTCTCTCTCTCTCTCTGCAGCTCGTGGCCATACATCCCAGTGGCCTCCTTACTGTAAGCCCGGATCACAATCACAACTAACAAGTGAGGCGTCTCTAAAAGGACCACTCCCTGTTCTTCTACATCAGAAACCCACGCCAATAAGGCAGAGGAGGAAGAGGAGGAAGAGGAGGGAGAGGAGGGAGAAGGACGAGACGTGATGTGTCTGATTTAAGCAGACCGACGTCAGATGAACAGAACGACAGAGTTGAGCAATCAGGTAAGAACCCACTGATAAGTATGTCCCCAGTAATTCAGAATGTGTTGTCATGGTCCCCCTTTTCTACCGTGCGGCGTGCGCTAGGGATAATGACGGCTTTGGTTCTCAGAAATCAGTTTGCCTTTATGTTTAGGCCTACCTCGAATTATTGAAAGGGTCCTTAAAACAGTTGTTGTTTGGACAGAAACTGCTACTCTGTTGAATTTTGTTTTGTCAGGCTTGTACATATTAGCAAAACACGTTGGATAAAAAAACGCCCGAAAAACTGTATTTGTTCTTGGACATGTTCAGTCAATGTTCATGGGATTGGTTGCGTTCTGCATAGAGCTCATGCATCCGTAAAGCGGTTGGAACCTCAGACACGTTGACACATCGATGCCATTATCAACCCGTATCAAATTCTCCGGAGCAAAATATCCACACGACTTTGTCTCCCCAATTCACCAGAGCAGCCCTTAACAGCAGTCTGTTTAGGTTAAACTATAAGTGCGTTGGCTGTCTATATAGCCGCGGGAATGCGTCCGTACTCTGTGGTTTCGGCACTTTCGAAGCTGCTCAGGCCACATTATAACGGGGCCTCTCCAACCTGATTAATCGTACAGTCGGTATCCATGCATGCATGTAAAACAATGTTGGGCCATGTTAACATGTTGTTCTTCGTTTTCGAATGAGGTCTCATCAGTTAATTTCGATTATTTCAGGATCGGTGGTGCGTCTTATAAACTAACATTTGATCTTTGTTAACTGTTACAATATCTTTTCTGTGGTGTACCGAAACCGTATCAAACCATGACCATCAAACCGTAATATGTACTGTCTTGTGGGTTACGCGTGGTGTTGTATCGCTAATAAAAGGCACTTGAATCGTTTGTAGGTCTTGGTGAGATTGGCCAGACAGAGGTTCAGTTTACAGGGCGAGATGTTTTATATAGTGCTGTTGTGCTCAAGGCGGCTCAACGTCTATCTACACACACACGCACACGCACACGCGCACACGCACACGCACACGCACACACACACACACAGTTGAGCAGATGTGCCCTGTTTTTTTTAAGTTGTGCAGTGCGGTAGCTGTTCGACTCTCAGTCTCAAGGCATCGATGGGGAATGAGTATATAGACAGAAACAGAAGCAGTAGCTTCACCTCTATTAAATCACAGAGACAGAATTAGTAGCTGTCTCTGTGTCTACAGACCTGTATATTAAATCACACAGAGACAGAAGCAGTAGAGGTCTCTATGTCTACAGACCTGTATATTAAACCACACAGAGACAGAAGCATTAGCGATCTCTGTGTCTACAGACCTGTATATTAAACTACACAGAGACAGAATTAGTGTCTACAGACCTGTATATTAAACCACAGAATTAGTAACGGTATTTGTGTCTACAGACCTGTATATTAAACCACACAGAGACAGAAGCAGTAGCCGTCTCTCTGTCTACAGACCTGTATATTAAACTACACAGAGACAGAAGCAGTAGCGGTCTCTATGTCTACAGACCTGTATATTAAACTACACAGAGACAGAAGCAGTAGCCGTCTCTCTGTCTACAGACCTGTATATTAAACTACACAGAGACAGAAGCAGTAGCCGTCTCTCTGTCTACAGACCTGTATATTAAACCACACAGAGACAGAAGCAGTAGCCGTCTCTCTGTCTACAGACCTGTATATTAAACTACACAGAGACAGAAGCAGTAGTGGTCTTTATGTCTACAACCGTGTATTATACCATCTTTCCTTCTCTAATTTGTATTCCAACGACAGTGCTGTCATTATGGCCTGACAGTAGCACTGAAGACAGCTATTATATTCTCTGGCTCCCTGGGTTATTTCTGCTCCTGTCTCTTGGGGACAATGGGAGAGATGACAGGGACCCAGTGGTACAGCTGCTTCCTGCTCCTGGGGATCACAAGACATGATATCCTAATATTAATGGAGGGTTGAGGGTGAGCAATTACCCTCAATCGCTCCTCCTTTTCTCTCTCTTCCCACTGGTGTGTCTGTCTCCATAATTCTGTGAGCTGTTTGTAATGAGGGTTTTAGGTTTAACATTTTATTTTATTTTTAAAGAGGATTGGTGCGGGTCCCCGACCGTGCAGGCTTAAGCTGTAAGTGTTCATACCTAAGTGTGTGTGTGTGTGTAATAAACCACATCAGCGAATGCCTGGAGACTTGTGTTTGAGTGTGTGTGTGTGTGTGTGTGTGTGTGTATAAGATAGTGGTACATAGTTTTTTTGTTGGTACTAGAACCTGACCTGGATGAGTGTTTGACTAGTAAGATATTATGTGTATTTATTTTATTTTTCTTGTCCATTAGTGACTGATTATTTTGGTGTTCAGGACCAGAAACCAAACATCCTCGTTTTCTACCAGTGTGTCCCAGTTGCATGCATGTAAATGATCCACTTCCCCATTCATGCATTCTTATTCCAGTTCCTTATGCTCTGTTCAACCTTCACCACTCATGCATTCTTATTCCAGTTCCTTATGCTCTGTTCAACCTTCACCACTCATGCATTCTTATTCCAGTTCCTTATGCTCTGTTCAACCTTCACCACTCATGCATTCTTATTCCAGTTCCTTATGCTCTGTTCAACCTTCACCACTCATGCATTCTTATTCCAGTTCGTTATGCTCTGTTCAACCTTCCCCATTCATGCATTCTTATTCCAGTTCCTTATGCTCTGTTCAACATTCCCCATTCATGCATTCTTATTCCAGTTCCTTATGCTCTGTTCAACCTTCCCCATTCATGCGTTCTTATTCCAGTTCCTTATGCTCTGTTCAACCTTCCCCATTCATGCTTTTTTATTCCAGTTCCTTATGCTCTGTTCAACCTTTTAGGACTTACAGTTCATTCAATCATATTTGACCAATCTTTTTTGGGTTTAAAATCATTTAAATAAGTTGTTTTCCAATGCTTGTTAAGTTCATCATCAGATCAACTGCTTGACTTTGGACCTACATGAGAGGAGGCTGATAGGGGTTGATGACGTGGATTAAATTGGGCACAGCTGTGTAGCTGGCCAACCCCTGCAGTTAGTCCGTTCTCTAGTTATTCTGGACTGGGAATTGTTAGAGCCCTAAAACAAGATTTGTCCGTTACAATGTGGCTGTTAATCCTATCAAAGCCTCTGTGGTGTCCTCAGAGGGTAGGAGGGCATCAAATCTCAGGTCTTTGTTTTTTGACCCTGTTAGCAACTTTGTACTGGAAATGCTTCATAAACACACAAACTTTTGCTGGAGACAGCAGAAGTCTAAATTATAATCATGCCCTGTTTTCTCTCAAACCTGTGCTTTCCCATTGTCTGGTGCTTGCATTTCTTCCTGCTGTGACCTTCTTATCACCTTTTTTCCATTAATTGGATCCACGGTCTGAGTATATCAGATACAGTCTAATGAAAGACCCCTCAATAAACACTACCACATCTAGACAGAGACACTAATAGATGTTCAGAGATAGTATCATTCACTCTCTGTGTTTCCTCATTCCTCTTTCTACTGACATAGATGAATACTCTGGAAATCATGCACATTTTCTTTTCAAGAAACTATCTGACATGTTTACACCAGTATAAAACACTAGAAACTCTATCTGACATGTGCAAACCAGTATGATACACAAGGTACTCTATCTACATGTGTAAACCAGTAGGATACACAAGATACTCTATCTGACATGTTTACACCAGTATGATACACAATATACTCTATCTGACATGTTTACACCAGTATGATACACAAGATACTCTATATGACATGTGTAAACCAGTATGATACACAAGATACTCTATCTGACATGTGTAAACCAGTAGGATACACAAGATACTCTATCTACGTGTGTAAACCAGTAGGATACACAAGATACTCTATATGACATGTGTAAACCAGTAGGATACACAAGATACTCTATCTGACATGAGTAAACCAGTACAAAGTCAGTGGAACGCAGCTCAGTTGCCATCTTTTGAACGCACCTCAGTTGCCATCTCTTTAACACAGCTCAGTTGCCATCCCTTGAACACAGCTGAGTTGCCATCCTTTGAACGCAGCACAGTTGTCATCCTTTGAACGCAGCTCAGTTGGCAATTCTTGGACGCTGCTCAGTTGCCATCACTTGAACGCAGCTCTGTTGCCATCCCGTGAACACAGCTCAGTTGCCATCCTTTGAATGCAGCTCAGTTGTCATCCTTTGAATGCAGCTCAGTTGCCATCCCTTGAACGCAGCTCAGTTGCCATCCCTTGAACGCAGCTCAGTCGCCATCCCTAGACAAAGCACACAGGCCTCATCGTGGTGGGGATTGAAAGACCTCAGTAACACTGATCTGACCTGCAGGCAAAGAGAGCCGAGTGTCCTGATCTGATGGTTTTATGTTGACGTTTTGATTATCTTTCCTCTGCAACTTTCATTTGTTCATTAATGCTTTCCAGGGCCCAGGTCACTCGCAGTGTTATTAACAGAGTAATAGTTCATTAAATAAACACATTTGAACTCAGCTGTAGCCTGTGTAACCTTGATTGGAGCCCACCTGTGCCAATTTCAATTGCTCAGACATGATTCAGTTTGGCACACACCTGTTGATACAAGCATTTATTCTCATTCTAATCCATTTGAAAGTGTTCATTTAGTTGTACAACCTCATTTCATGTTGCCTGCAGAATGTATGCCTAAATATTTAGAGTTTCATTGTATGCAGGACCTTTTGTGAGCCAATATGGAATAAGAGACGTGGCAACATCATCAACAGGTCCCAGAATGCTTTGTCAATTGTCACAATACTTTTTGATGTATTGGTTCTCCGTGCACACTTTTAAATTATTAAAAAAGAAATTCCTAATCTTTTTTTTCCCACCAAACTCAATCTGTAAGTTGTTTGATGTAATTCTCCTGTCACTAATACACTTGTTCCTGTTGATTTAGTTTAGCTCGTCTTGTTCGGTAAGCATTTTACTACTGTAGATAAACTGAATACATAAGATTGAATGTTGGCTATCCTCTTAGCTAGATTCTAATTGGGAATTTGTAACACTCTAGAGACATGCTTACTGTCTACTGGGGGGTTCACAGGAAAACGATATAATGCATCATTATAAATGTACCGGTACGTGTTTTGTGGAGTAACAAACATACGCACATGGGTGGGTATACTTCACATTTTTCTAAAATGGTATGCTGGGATATACCGGTATGCAAATAAGACATTACAGAATCAACAGTAATAAGTACATTCGATTATTTATTTTTTGGGTTGGATTAGTATATTCTGCAACATAAACTATGACATGAAGACCGAGGAACTCTCTGCAGACCTCTGAGATTTCTGTAGGCACGGATAAATGAAGCAAAATGCAATCTATTTGGCCTAATAAAAAGATTAATCCTAAGATCTGATTTTATTAGAATATACTTGCAGGAGTTTTAATAAAATCCATATTACAAACACAGTAAAATAATTCAAGTGCAAAGAAAATGAAAGATTTTTTCCACATTACCACACCAGTACCATGAATACAGCAGGACTGACTGAGCAACGGGTACTCTCCCAAATGCATTGTGGTTTGACTAGACAAATGCATTGTGGTTTGACTGGACAAATGCATTGTGGTTTGACAAGACAAATGCATTGTGGTTTGACTAGACAAATGCATTGTGGTTCGACTAGACAAATGCATTGTGGTTCGACTAGACAAATGCATTGTGGTTCGACTAGACAAATGCATTTTGGTTTGACTAGACAAATGCATTATGGTTTTTATGACTCACTGCACAGTATTCTTGATAATAGTGCGGATGACAAATAAAGCCAGGCTAACTGAATGAGTATGGATTCTATATAACGTGTGCAACTCCGATTTCTGCTGTCCCGTGCTTCTATGAAATTGTATGTAATTTCGCCAAGGGGATTGACTGCATTTAAGAATGTTTGCGCTATACGGTCACTGGGGGCGTTTGAGCTAGACTAGAGCATTTCTCGTGCTCCGTGTTTGGAGGGAAATTTCCCTACCGTTGGTTTGGAGAGCTCAGAGAGAGGTTAATAAGCTTGAAGAAATCACCTGGCATTTGCGGTTTAGATTCACTTGATTTCACCTGTGCTGGTCTCTACAGCCCGGGTGTCTCCCACCTGTGTGGGCCCAGGTGATATTTAACCGCTACAGGCACGCGGCTTCAGTTTGAATGAGAGACACGAGAGAGTAACACTTTTATTTGCTTTCTGCTGGAGGCTTTTGTGTTCTCTTTGTTTTTTTGCTCTACTTTGCATCTAATGCGGTACACTGATATTGGTTTTCTCTTAAATCCAGATGTCGACCATTTTGAACCCATGAGCGTCTTTTCAGAAGCGGGTTTTTAATCGCTACCTGTTATGGTTTTGGTTGACAGATTTCATTGTTAGTTTCCTTTGGTTCGAGTGAAACATTTCTAGATGATGGGAATGTGACAAATGTTACAAAGCCGGGGACAGATTGGTGGCAGGGCACAGATTGGGTGTTTTTAAGAACTGTCTGTGTTTTCACACCGCTCAAAGCTTAATTCAGAATCAGAGACTGTTTCGTCCAGCCTAGTCTCAGCAGGGCTTATCTCGATATCCTCCTTATATGGCATTGTGTATTTGCCTGCATTTTATTTCAGTTGTGGCATATGGCTTCAATATAAGCCCGATAAGACAAAGTGGTGGAGTGTCTACTTGAGCGCCTCTGCCCCACCTTGTCATACGCTGTCCTTGCCAACCACTGTCTTGTCCATGTAGCTTTACAGGCTTTTTTTACATCCATCTTCCCTCCAGTCCTGGTTGTGGAGACCTGGTGTCGATGTTACAGTCAAAGCAGGCGTTCCCCAGTGTACCAAATTCAAGTTGCATCCTCTGTTTCCATGGCGACCACATATAAGAAAACAGCTAAAGTGCCACTGAATGAGAATCTGTTGTTTGGTTTTTATAGTTAACATTCTGATGTAATGCTTGTACATATATATATACAGGTATGAATGTCCTGTATGTCCATATACTACATGTACAAGACCAGACTATGGTTTGGACACACTCAAATGTGCCCATTTAAGTCAATGGGTAAGTGTGTCAAAACATCTGACTGGTAGTGTTTATAAAACATACACAAAATAGTACAGGAGACCACAGAGACAGCACCTGTCGCCATGACAGCTCCCACGAAAAGAGCACTTGCACGTGCAGACTAGAATATAAATTATTTTGTGATTTTTTAACATTAGTATGTAACTAATCCTTTCGTTATGAATTGTGATGGAGTTATTGATTAGATAGTGTCTGTAGAACCAAGACCTAATTGAACACACCGGTGGGAGTATATAGTATTCTGAAACGGATCCAACGCCGGTGTATTGCAGTATTGGATACGGATTTGCTTTCTGATTGTGTTATGTGTTTGTTTGACATCACATTCTACACTGTTTGCGGTACAATGGGTTGATGTTTTTTTCTACTTATCATGATCAACTCTCCCGTTGTAATTCCAATCCAACTAAACTTGACTTTCATTGTCAGGTTTGCCAATAGATTTAGTGACATGTGTGTGTGTACCTGAGGAACTGGCCAATAGATTGAGTGACGTTTTTGTATACAAGAGGAACTGGCCAATAGATTGAGTGACGTGTGTGTGTACAAGAGGAACTGGCCAATAGATTGAGTGACATGTGTGTGTGTACCTGAGGAACTGGCCAATAGATTGAGTGACGTTTTTGTATACAAGAGGAACTGGCCAATAGATTGAGTGACGTGTGTGTGTACAAGAGGAACTGGCCAATAGATTGAGTGACATATATGTGTGTACCTGAGGAACTGGCCAATAGATTGAGTGACGTGTGTGTGTACAAGAAGAACTGGCCAATATATTGAGTGACGTGTGTGTACAAGAGGAACTGGCCAATAGATTGAGTGACATCTGTGTATACAAGAGGAACTGGTCAATAGATTGAGTGACATATATGTGTGTATACAAGAGGAACTGTGTGTGACCCTGACCACCGTGCTATTAGCCTGGCTCAGTCAATCAATCATTCAAATCAATCAATCAAAGTCAGTCAATCAATCACATGTATTTAATAAAGCCCTTTTTACAACAATGTTGTCACAAAGTGATTTTACAAATACCCAGCCTGAACCCAACAGAGCACACATCAACAAGTTGATCCACGGCGGTTAGGAAACCCCCCCTGAATGGTCGAATTTAGGAAGAAACCTAGAGAGGAACCAGGAACCAATTTATAATAGTTTAGTTTAATAATTGTGAATAGTCCAGGTCAAATACATTCAGAAAGGGACAACCGGGAGGGTTGAGGGTTTGGCAGATTGGAAGGTGATACTGTCAGGGAGCATCAGCTGTCAGGTAGCATCAGCTGTCAGGTAGCATCAGCTGTCAGGTAGCATCAGCTATCAGGTAGCATCAGCTGTCAGGTAGCATCAGCTGTCAGGTAGCATCAGCTGTCAGGTAGCATCAGCTGTCAGGTAGCATCAGCTGTCAGGTAGCATCAGCTGTCAGGTAGCATCAGCTATCAGGTAGCATCAGCTGACAGGTAGCATCAGCAGTCAGGTAGCATCAGCTGTCAGGTAGCATCAGCTGTCAGGTAGCATCAGCTGTCAGGTAGCATCAGCTGACAGGTAGCATCAGCTGTCAGGTAGCATCAGGTGTCAGGTAGCATCAGGTGTCAGGTAGCATCAGCTGACAAGTAGCATCAGCTGACAGGTAGCATCAGCTGTCAGGTAGCATCAGCTGACAAGTAGCATCAGCTGTCAGGTAGCATCAGCTGACAGGTAGCATCAGCTGTCAGGTAGCATCAGCTGTCAGGTAGCATCAGCTGACAGGTAGCATCAGCTGTCAGGTAGCATCAGCTGTCAGGTAGCATCAGCTGTCAGGTAGCATCAGCTGTCAGGTAGCATCAGCTGTCAGGTAGCATCAGCTGTCAGGTAGCATCAGCTGTCAGGTAGCGTCAGCAATCAGGTAGCATCAGCTGCTCAGCCTGCAACAAAACTCAGTGTTCTGATAAAAGCCAGGCAGAATTTAGGAAGCCACCCCCCAACCCCCAACAATCACAGTCCTGTCATTTAGGAAGCCACCCCCCACCCCCCCTCTCCCCAACAATCACAGTCCTGTCTGCATGTTTAGAGCACATAAACAACTGCTGCAGCTTATCCTGTATGACAGGCATTCTCTCTCTTTATTCACCCTCTCTAGCCGTTCTCTCTCTATTTCTTACTCCCTCTATTTACTCTCTCTTGCCATTCACACTATTTCTTTAACTTTTCCTTCATCTCTCAAACTCTTTCTCATGCCAATGCACGAATGCAAACTAGCTTACAGAAAGAGAAGGCAAGAGGGTGCAAACTATATAAAAATCAAAAATCTACATTAAATTGAACTAAAACAAAGCTGAAAACATACACTTATACATCGCACCATCTGTTAAATGTTCTGCACGAGAGGCCACGGAGGAACAACTAAATCCCAAGTAGTAAAGTATATATAATCCGGCATCTTTAGTACAGTGTGTGCCTGTGGTGCGTGGTTCAGTGGGTCTGTGGAAAACAGACGCTGTGTTAGGATAAATTAACAAGGTGTCTGATTGGTACCTACACAGTACATATGATCATGTGGATGTTGTGATTCTTTATACACCCGAGTATTCCCTGTCTCTCTGTCTCGCCCTCGTGAAAGTGGACACGCTGCTGTCAGGTCTCCTGGTTACACAAGCAGCAGTCCTGTAATTAGAGAGGTCTAAATACTTTCCAATTTGGCAGAGTGACATTTCTGTTCCGGTGTACTGAAAGCTTTGTTCGGAGCTCTAGTGTGGCTTGTGTACCAGGGAGCATGTTTCACGTTACGTATTTCAGTCAGTTAGCGGTGTAAGTAAAGTATTCAACGCGGTTACGTTTCGATCCTCTATTAGATTGTTAGCAGATTCATGTGTCGTCCTTAGGATGGTGGCGGGAGTCTGGAAGACCATTAACATACATTGTGGGTTATCAGCGAATTCATATTACAGCTTTTATACGTCCTTATTTTAGGTGGCCGGATGATCCAGCATTATGAGGAAAAGTGATTAGATCCACGATATCAATTCCACGGGTATGATTGTCGAAGGTATGATTGTGGCTGTGTGTCGGTCCTGAGACACGCTGGGACAAAACGCACTGACTCAATTATGGCTTCAAAGCCCTTTTGAAAATGGACATTGGAGTTTCCCATCGAAAATATATATTAATATCGACGCAGAATTAGAATATAATCCGCCATGACTAAAGGTTGATGAGAATTCTGGGAAATAATTGGGGAACACCGAGGTGACAGAAAATAGTTGACATAAAAGGGGATTGAGTAGCCTGCATAGCTTTCATGACTAATATCTCATAAGTCATAAATGCAGTCATTTGTTTAAGCCTGAATTGATGATTGTTGCCATTGGTAATAGCAACACCGCCTTGTTTACTGCAATACGATCACTAGTTTAGCCTGAAGGAGAGGCCACATTTAGGGCAGTACATTCATCATGTCTTTTTAAAGGCACACGCGGCCTTGACAATTATATTTAGTTTATGATCAGTGATTAATGATATCCTCTGCCCAACTGTCAGGTCTGTTCAATCAATCAATAAAATTAAATTAAATCTCTTTTTTCCATCAGCAGTTTTCACAAAGTGCTTGAAATCTCAAAGAGCAAGCGACAAGGCGGTTGATGTACAGTAGCTAGAAAAAACTCCCTAAATGGGTCCACACTTAGAAAGATACCTAGAGAGGAACCAGGCTCAGAGGAGTGGCCAGTCATGTTCTCGCTGTTCCTTGTGAACATTTTTGCAGGGTACAAAAGGTAATAAATGCATGTTAGCTGTGTTCTGAGTCTATAAAACATAATTAAAGTCAGAAGCGTGACCAGATGGACAAGGGCAAGGGGCACTGGAGAAAGGATTTCCTAGTGGAGATGAGAGCCCATCTGGCAAAGGCAGCAAAGGTGTTTTGTGTCCAAGCCTTTCCATTCAGAGTCATACCCTTGGGCCTGACTATCCTGTAATCATAAAGTTTGTTTAAGAGATGAATCTTTGATAGACACTTAATGGTTTGAACTGAGCCTGTGTCTTTAACCTTAATGAATCATTCCACAGTTGTGGAGCTCGTTGGGAGCTCGGTTGTTTGTTTAGATATTCTATGTACAATTAGAAGGCCACTATTTTGTGATCTTTGCTTACATGTAGGTATGTATGGCTGGACTAATTCAACAAGATAAGTAGGAGCAAGTCTATGTAATGCTTTATAGGTTATTAAGAAAACCTTAAAATCTGCGCCAGTCTTAGCAGGCAGCCTGTGTAGAGACGCTAATAGAGGGATAATGTTTCCAGATGTTTTCATTCTACAGAAGATTCTAGCAGCCGTGTTCAGCACTAATTGAAGTTTATTTATTGATTTATCAGAGTAACTGGAGAAATTAGCACTGTAGTGATCTTATCTTAAAATAACTAAAGCGTGGACTTGTTTTTCTGCACCATTTATGTTAAAAGTTGTAGATTACTTGCAATGTTTCCAAGACAGAAAAAAGTCACTCTTGAAGTGTTTTTTATGTGTTTAGCCCTGTCGTCTCCAATCATCCCTCTCTCCTGTTCCATCAGCCCTGTCGTCTTCTATAATCCTTCTCTACTGTTCCATCAGCCCTGTCGTCTTCTATAATCCTTCTCTACTGTTCCATTAGCCCTGTCGTCTCCAATCATCCCTCTCTCCTGTTCCATCAGCCCTGTAGTCTTCTATCATCCCTCTCTCCCGTTCCATCATCCCTGTCGTCTTCTATCATCCCTCTCTCCCGTTCCATCAGCCCTGTCCTCTTCTATCATCCCTCTCTCCCGTTCCATCAGCCCTGTCCTCTTCTATCATCCCTCTCTCCCGTTCCATCAGCCCTGTCGTCTTCTATCATCCCTCTCTCCCGTTCCATCAGCCCTGTCGTCTTCTATCATCCCTCTCTCCCGTTCCATGAGCCCTGTCCTCTTCTATCATCCCTCGCCCTTACTGTCAGCAGATTCTTTAATTCTGAGCTCAGGGGAAACAGAGTTGGACAGCTTAATGCAACCTCGCAGAATCCCATCATTCTGTAGCATATGGCTGATGTGTATATATTCATCTGAGTTAGTGTGATCAACCCACTCAGCTTTCCCTAAATAGTACCAAAGTGACTACCCTTTACATAGGATAAATAAATCACCGGTCATCACTTGGATTCTGGTAAAGGCTATCAATATAACAGGAGACGTCAGTTTCTCAAATTCCATCACATAAGACATGTATTTGTTTCCTCTGTCCACCGCCTGCCTTAACAGTAGAGGCCTGATGAGCCAAAGCACTATGCTGTATAGGCTGCTGGTCATCTATGTGCCGTCAAAACCGGGCCGACCCGTCGAGACCGACCCGTCGAGAACTGACCTCTACTCTTATCTGACACCAAGTGATTAGCAGCAGAACATGTCTACTATCACAGCGTTTGTATCCCTGGGAAGGTGCCAATCCATGTTGGGTGATTTTTTGTTGATTAATTGATTAGTAAATTTTTTGTTGATTTATTGATTGACAGGAAAACGTTTGTCTACACGTTTAAGAAGGCAACAGACACTTGTCAATTTGCACTGAGGTCATATGACAACACAGCCAGGCCCTCTACAAACCAATAGAATAAAAACAAGAGTGAACATGAATGCTGATAAAAATCAGAGTGAACAGGAATGCTGAAGAAATCAGAGTGAACAGGAATGCTGCTAAAAATCAGAGTGAACAGGAATGCTGAAGAAATCAGAGTGAACAGGAATGCTGCTAAAAATCATAGTGAACAGCAATGCTGAAGAAATCAGAGTGAACAGGAATGCTGATAAAAATCAGAGTGAACAGGAATGCTGATTAAAATCAGAGTGAACATGAATGCTGATTAAAATCAGAGCGAACAGGAATGCTGATTAAAATCAGAGTGAACAGGAAGGCTGATAAAAATCAGAGTGAACAGGAAGGCTGATAAAAATCAGAGTGAACAGGAATGCTGATTAAAATCAGAGTGAACAGGAATGCTGAAACAGGCATGAACTATTTCCACCGCTGTAAACATATCGGAGTTTGGATGGAGGCAGGAAATAAATGTAAGAGGTTTTGACACAATCGGGGCTCTAGCATTAACAGGATATTTCTTTAGCACTTAAGGCCCGAACAGGACGCCACTCACCGGAATCTTTTCGCACGAAGCGGAAGTGTGTATTACACGGAAGCGGTGGAGACACAGACCGTGTCAACAGAGTGAGAAGCTGTCTGGTTGCAGCTCCCAGTCCATGACAACTTGTAAACTCCTTTCCCATGAGCCAAAGCTTTCCCAAGCAACATCATGTGGCTTGGAGATCGAGACACGTGGCAGTATTAAACGTGAACTTTGAACTTCGTTGACTGGGGGTGAAGTTCACATCTGCTACAAAACCTAAACTTACATCTTCATATAACATCGTCTGTACTCTAAACATCTGTCTCAGGGGGTATTATTCCATATTGCTTTGAATGTCAAATCTCTGGCTAGGGGGCTTAACCTAGCAGTACAATGTAATTGCGTGTTTTGGCCAGGTTGTGCGAACGCACTCAGGGTCTGTGAGTTCCTCTGGATCATACCAATCTACAGGCTCACCGTCATGTTCACCCCTTTAATGTTGAGCTATGTGTGGAGGTGATACCCTCAGTCAGTCTTCCCAGGAGAGAACAGTCAGGCATAACAGATCTCAACCGAGTAAATTGACGAGGCAATACGATCTCTCCTAATTGAACGGCAGGGTTTTCTGTCATGCACTCTGTCGTAAGAAGGCCAGAGGCAGCCTCAGTGTTCTGTCGAGTAACACACAGATGCTCGAAGGTTTGGGGTCCCTCAGAAATGTCCTCGTTTGGAAAGAAAATGACACTTTTGTTCATTGAAATTACATCAAATTGATACAGTGCTTCAAGGTCTAGTTCTGACGCCTGCGTGCCCAGTGGAGAGGCTTTTGGTGGTAGACAGGAATCAGTATGGCCACTCACACAGCCCCATACACAGTAAGGTGTGATGCCCTGTGTGCTGTGACACAGCCCCATACACAGTAAGGTGCCAAGCCCTGTGTGTTGTGACACAGCGCCATACACAGTAAGGTGTAATGCCCTGTGTGTTGTGACACAGCCCCATACACAGTAAGGTGCGATGCCCTGTGTGTTGTGACACAGCCCCATACACAGTAATGTGTGATGCCCTGTGTGTTGTGACACAGCCCCATACACAGTAAGGTGCGATGCCCTGTGTGTTGTGACACAGCCCCATACACAGTAAGGTGTGATGCCCTGTGTGTTGTGACACAGCCCCATACACAGTAAGGTGCGATGCCCTGTGTGCTGTGACACAGCCCCATACACAGTATGGTGCGATGCCCTGTGTGCTGTGACACAGCCCCATACACAGTAAGGTGCGATGCCCTGTGTGTTGTGACACAGCCCCATACACAGTAAGGTGTGATGCCCTGTGTGTTGTGACACAGCCCTATACACAATGAGGTGCGATGCCCTGTGTGCTGTGACACAGCCCCATACACAGTAAGGTGTAATGCCCTGTGTGTTGTGACACAGCCCCATACACAGTAAGGTGTGATGCCCTGTGTGTTGTGACACAGCCCCATACACAGTAAGGTGCGATGCCCTGTGTGTTGTGACACAGCCCCATACACAGTAAGGTGTGATGCCCTGTGTGTTGTGACACAGCCCCATACACAGTAAGGTGCGATGCCCTGTGTGCTGTGACACAGCCCCATACACAGTATGGTGCGATGCCCTGTGTGCTGTGACACAGACCCATACACAGTAAGGTGCGATGCCCTGTGTGTTGTGACACAGCCCCATACACAGTAAGGTGTGATGCCCTGTGTGTTGTGACACAGCCCTATACACAATAAGGTGCGATGCCCTGTGTGCTGTGACACAGCCCCATACACAGTAAGGTGCCAAGCCCTGTGTGTTGTGACACAGCGCCATACACAATAAGGTGCGATGCCCTGTGTGTTGTGACACAGCCCCATACACAGTAAAGTGCGATGCCCTGTGTGTTGTGACACAGCCCCATACACAGTAAGGTGTGATGCCCTGTGTGCTGTGTCACATTCCTCCTGTAACCATCATTAATATTTGCTGTGCCACAGTAGACTTTCTGTTGGTTTGGACTAGGGCTGAAATTAGTAGTCGACGTTATATAACCAAAAAAATGTCTAGAAATATTTTTGTTGTCGACAAGTCGTTTCATCTCATAGGACCTATTTTAAGCACTCCTGCATGCAATTCGATATCGCTAAAACGAGCTAAAACGTCAACGTGCAAACGGAGCAGAACAAGTTGGGTGCGGGAAAGTTTCACTAAAGTTTGAACTAAAAATGATGTTTTCTATAATGCGTGCAAGGCGAAACTTGCTTTCAATGGGAGCACACAGTGCTAGAACATTTAAAAAGTAAACATCCCGGTGTGAGACAGGCATGAGAGATAAGTGTGTTCTGGCTGAAAATAGCAAGCAAGCTGGCCAGTTAGCAACGCCAGTTGATTAAAATGCACTACACAGTATTTCGCGCATACTAACACCGTAGAAACATGTCCACAGAGAGCAGTTAGTTCAGTGTATACTACCGTTGTCATTTAGATTTGTTACCTTTGTATGTGTCCTGATGCATAGAGGGCATTTGTGATTTGAGTTGGCCAAATGGAGGTTCTGCTTTTAAAAGCAGAAGTGATTAACTTGTTTCATTTATTAGTTATTAGAATAAGTATAACTCAATGTTTTAACAAATTGCAAAAGCCGAATAATCGTTTAAAGTCTACTGATTAATCGTTGGGAAAATAGATGATTTGTCAACTAATCGTTTAAATAATCGTGATATTAGTCGAAATAATCGTTTGTTGCAGCCCTAGTTCAGACCAGATGGGATTGCTTTTGCTGCCCCTTCGCATCGATGAGTAAAATGCACCCAGCTCCCTGTCGCCAGTTTGTGGTTGGTCCTGCTCAAACTACTGGTAGTAGGTACTTAACTGACCTGGGGCACCTCACAAGCTTTGCCATTTCAGAGATTGACTCTGACCAAGTAGTCTGGCAGAAGAATGTTTGCCCATGTTAAAGTCACTCGGGTCTTTAGTCCTGCCCATTTCATCCCACACGTTGACTACGCTTACTAACTGTTCATCAACACTGACCTTCACGTTGTTAAGAGGTGATCAACATTATTTGCTTCATCTAATAAGTATTAGTGCTCAGTGTATTTGATGCATAATATATATATATAACTTACTATTCACGTACTATTTCATACAGCGTCTTAGAGTTCATGCTTAAACACTGTGGTTTTCTCTAGTCATTTGCATAAAGTGAATTAGACCTATACTTTATACTCATGAAATCCATATTAACTGCAATGATTTCAGCCTGATTTATAACTTACCCTCAATCTTCAACCACCATCAGACGGGTCTCCAGGCCCCCCAAATTTAACTTGAATCCACAGCGTAGAGGATTAGTTGACCTTAGGTGTTGGAGAAAAAGCTGGTGAACAATATGTCAATCCCACCTGGGGTGCCAAGATGCTGAGGATATTTGTAGGTAAAGAAATGAAGGTGAGTGTGTTTCTGAGTCATTCATTATTTTATTCCGAGCTCAGGGGAAATGGAGGCTAGCAGTGTAATGCAGTCCCATCTCTCCGAGGCATACGGAGAATCCAAGTTAGCGTGATCAACGGAACACATCACATTTTACCATACAAAACGCTTTAACAACGAGACTACTCTTTAGGATGTAGAAATTGAATGTCAGTGCTTGTATGCACAAACAGGCCATGAGAATAACATCTTCTCATATTCCTGCACATGATAAATACATTCATATGTTTCTTTTGTTGCTGCCTTACCAGTAAAGGACAGACTAACAACAACGTAAATACGGCTTTGATTCTTATCACATGTTAAGAGTTTTCTTCTATCATCCAAACCTCTACTGTCAGCCCTGTATTCTTCTATCATCCAAACCTCAACTGTCAGCCCTGTATTCTTCTATCATCCAAACCTCTACTGTCAACCCTGTATTCTTCTATCATCCAAACCTCTACTGTCAACCCTGTATTCTTCTATCATCCAAACCTCTACTGTCAGCCCTGTATTCTTCTATCATCCAAACCTCTACTGTCAGCCTTGTATTCTTCTATCATCCAAACCTCTACTGTCAGCCTTGTATTCTTCTATCATCCAAACCTCTACTGTCAGCCTTGTATTCTTTCATCCTTTTCCATCAGTCCTGCAGTCATTTATCATCCCTTTCTTCTACTCTCATCCATGTACTTATCCGATTAGAGAACAGTGGGATGGAGAGAAGAGCAGAGGAGGCAATGAGACAGCGGGCCAGATTGTTGTAGGCTAAGCTCGGATGAGACTTCAGGGCTCACCCACACAGTCAGGCAGACATCCCCAGCAGCTCACTGTCAAGAGAGGAACGGAGAGGTGCTGTCACACTGCAATCATCCATGGAGTCATCCGTAGAGAGACAGACACAGGAACATTTATTCCAGCCATACGGAGACCAAATGGACACGCTCTACTCCATTACATACTGTGTGTGTGTAATTATAATAAGAATATCCTGTCAGCATGTGTGTGTGTGTTTGTGTGTGTGAACGTGTCTAACCGTCGGACTGCATCACAGGCGTGTTTTTTGTGTGTGTACAGTTACTCGCCAAGATAAAAAAAAGAGGTCAGATGGAGAATGGTATATAGAATGCGGAAAGGAAAAGAAGAAAGTACCGTTCGAATGTGGTATGAAGCGATCCGTGAAGTTACGTAACGTGACCTATCTTCTCTGTAATCAGATCAGCCGCTCGCGAAATAATCCTGAAACAACAGCAAATTTAGCCGCGGCTAAAACAGAGAAACAGATCGCGAGGAAGAAGCATGAGACAATCCCTCACCCCCATATCTGTGCAGAAAACACCAGCCGGATCAGAGTAGTTCCCTGAGCCGTGATTTAGAATGTGCACATTTCTGTAGTGATGATTGATGTGCTGTGTGTGTGTGTGTGTGTGTGTGTGTGTGTGTGTGTGTGTGTGTGTGTGTGTGAGTGTGCGTGCGTGCGTGCGTGCGTGTGTGTGTGCGTGCGTGTGCGTGTGCGTGCGTGTGCGTGTGTGTGTGCGTGTGCGTGTGTGTGTGTGCGCGTGCATGTTTGCTTATATATATACAGTGATTTGATAGTATTTCTCAGATTTTCTTAATATGTGCATATTTTTTACACTGGATATAATCACATTTTTAACCAAAACCACAAATTAGATGAAGGGAACCTAAGTGAATAAATGACATAAATGTAATACTTGTCTCACTGAACAAAGTAAGGCAACACCCAGTGGCAAGTTAATTTCCCAGTCATCGTGGATATTCAGGATAATGTATCTCATTTGCCATATGTTATATTCCAGTTTGAATAAAGTTTGCGTGAGTTTAGCAAGAAACGTCAGTACTTGTGGAATAAATAGCAGACATACGGTGATGCTGGCATTTGCTTTGCCCCTCTGGGGAACTGAAACGATGTGACGCTCCGCCTCCTCCCTCCCAAGGGAACGAAATCAAAAACTGATTGTACCCTACCTTAAAGGGCAAATCAAGTTTCCTTTCACCTAGCTGATAGGATTCTCTAACCAGAACTAAGGCTTTTGCCAACAGCAGATTATCCATCACTGTGAACATCACCAGACAATGACCTAGTATTTCCTGAAATTGGGACGTCTTCAAAAATAGGATGCTCCACATGTGGCACTGTTATGTGTGGAAGGTGGGGTTTTCTCACACATTTTGAAGCTTTCGGCGAAAATGACTGAGAACTTGGACTTACAGAACAGGCCAATGTTCTAGACCAACCAGGGGCAGAACTGTTCAAAATCTGCTCTCTGTCCTTGCAAATTAGACACATTTGCATTTCCTGTATAAATAATTGTTCTAGCAAATCTGGTTCATCACTTACCAATGAAGCATTTCAATAACTTACTAACAGAGGATGGCACGTAGTGTGTGCTTTTGTTGCACATGGCGAGTTTAGTGGGGTGCACTTCCTGTGTTCTGGTGATTGTTTTATATTGAGCACAGCTGTTTTCAGTTGGCGTTTAGCAAAGGGTTATTTAGGTCACTGGGGGTGTTAGCTTTTTGCTGGATATTATTTCAATGTCACATTTTGTAGGAGGTGAGTGTTTGTTGATTGTTTGCTGTATTTGTATTTTTAGTAGGTCACCATCTATGCAGAACTTTATTTCATTCACAGTTGTATGTTGGTTTCAGTAAATAAAACTCTACAAACAGGATCTAAACTCTGCAATTGGCCTTTATCCCGCACTTTACCAGCATGGTCTGTGACAGAAAATCTGACTTTCAAATTAAAATGTTAAAATGCTGTGATGCAAAAAGAAGTCACCCTTCTGAAAGTTAGAAAATCAAATTCAATTAAATAAACGCTGGCGCCATTTAAGGGCAATTCATTAGCTGATGAGCCTGTTAAACCATCATACTTAAAAAGTGTAATTCGTTACCAATCAAGAGTGGCACTTAACCTCATTAAATCAGCCTCAGACCTGATGCTTAGAATGTGGCCACACAGGAGAACAATGTCAGGAGACCCGAGAAAGATGATTAGTACGTTGCACAAGAAAAAGGACGAGGTTACAAGAGGACGAGCACCTCCCTGCTATTAAGTAACACAGTAGCAAATGTAATACAGAAGTTCAAAGTCTTCTGGCCGACCTCTTCAGCCTCACCTCAAGATATTTGTGTCGAGAAAAGTACAGGAGAATCGCAAAGCAAGTGCATTAGATCTGGCAACGGGTGAATGTTAGGACTTTTCCCCAAACCTGGAGTCTATAGTTCTGGGAACCTGCAGGTTCTGAGGAGGTCCAGATATGGCCTTTAGAGGGCCATCAGAGATGTAAAGAGAGATGACAGGGATAAGCTGGAGTCTAACTACCACAGCTCCGACCCTCGACACATGTGGTGTGAACTGATCAGATCACAGACTATAAAGGAAGGAATAACTGTAACACCCAGCCTGCCGCCTCTCTCCCTGACGAGCTCAACACCTTCTACGCGCGGTTTGAGACGACCAACACCACTCCATCTGTGAGGCTAGCTGAGGAACGAGGTAACTGCACTCTGTCCGTGACCACGGCTGACGCGAGGAGAGTTTTCCGTGGAGTGAACCCTCGGCACTCACCAGGGCCAGATGGCGTTTCCATTATGGTGTCAGGACAGCTTGCGCTCTCTGCGAGACTAAGTAAATACTTGTGGACTTTAGGAAGCAGCAATGCGGGTCATGGAGTGAGGCTGAAGTTCCTCTGTGTGGTCATCAAAGATGACCCGGGTCAGGCAAGCAGACTCGGTGATTAAAACTGGCCAAAAGCACCGATACTTCCTGAGGAGACTCAAGACATTTGGAATGTCTGCAAACTCTCACCAACAGACGCACCACTAAGAGTCTCCTCTTAAGCTGAATGACTACCTGGTACGGCAGCTGCCCCTCAGCTGATAACAAGGCCCTATAGAGGCTGGTTAACTCAGCGGAACGTATCATCATCGGCTGCCATCTTCTTTCAATGCAGGGCACATAACATACAACGCCTTAAGAAAGCAATGCACGAAATATCATAAAAGACCAAGCCACCCAGCCAACAGTCTGTTCTTACTGTTGCCGTCTGGGGGAAGTTACCGAAGCATTAGGGCACGATCTACCAAACTCACAAACAGTTTGTACCTTCAAGCTATAGGACCTCTCAATCAGCCGCACTATTCTTCTGGGGGTTTTATTTTTCTTGCTTTCTGTATTTTTGAAACGATTTCTGCATTGATATGTGACATCCAGGCATGTCACGATCAATTAATTGTTCAGAAACACACGTATATTATCAGGTTCATTGGACAAATAAAAGATATCGACTCTAGAGCACAGTTTCCACTAACCTCCGATGTTTCTGCAGCACAGCCGTGTTCTACTTTTGCTGTCTTCAAATGGGACATCCCGGTCGTGGACTATAAAGCCGGTTGCCAGACATAGTGCTAACTGCTAGCCCTGTCTCCGAAGTAGAGCATGTTACCTATATGAGGAACTGTAGGTCATCTGAGACTTAGCCTCCACATTATTTTAGAGCTGAGAAGCATGTCAGGGTTACCGTCGGGAAGGTGTGCCACAGTAGTGGTTCGGCTACAGTGTCTGTCATATGGGCTTTTTGTTATTAAGACAATCATCTTTTTATAATACTTTTTTTCAACTTCAGAACTATGAAACGGAAATGAATTAGTGGTAATGTATTCCATGCTTTTATGTGGCTTCTAAAAATGTATTTACATTACAGATAAAAACACGGACTCGAGTACGATGTTACATTTTCTGTGAAAAGTCTATGTTTAATTCAATGTGCTGTGATTCTAAGATTGTGTTAAGTAGTTTTGAGAAAATGTTGTGAACGTTCCGGTAATGCATTGGCAGTAATCATGTTAAACAAAATAAAAAGATCCGGTCACAGCTGATAAATATGTGTCACTTGAACATGAGCCTCTTCTGCACATAATCAAAACGTCATTGCACAATTGTTCAATCAGCAATCAGTCTTCATTCATGTGTAAAAAAGGTCACCTTTCAGCTGCTATTTACGAGAATGGACCGAGCAATGAGGAGAGGGGTTTCAGATGTGTGGGGGAGTGGTGGGGGAGCTGCTCAAAGGGGAATACACAGAACTGTGGTTTCTGGGCCTCGGATCCAGCCCAATAACAAAATATCAACTCTGGCATGACCATTTTTCACAATTGCTTAGGCATAATTTTGAAATCACTGCACACAATTCACACAACCGCAAGTAGCAGAGCTCCCCAGATATTTTGCAAAATGAAACGCTTCGTTCAACGAAACCACATAACAATTGCTGGAAACCCAGTTTAATCACCGTACGACACACACACAGTCTAAGTATGATCGCTTGCAGACATATAGTTAAAGTAAAGTACATGAATATATTGACCAAAAACATCACACAATACCAGTACTGCTGTAACCACTGCTTAGCCTTTAGCAGAAGCCCCTCTTCCTCAAATAAACACAACTGGACCCCACAGACACAACTGGACCCCACAGACACAACTGGACCAAATAAACACAACTGCACCCCACAGACACAACTGGACCCCACAGACACAACTGGACCAAATAAACACAACTGCACCCCACAGACACAACTGGACCAAATAAACACAACTGGACCCCATAAACACAACTGCACCCCATAAACACAACTGCACCCCACAGACACAACTGCACCCCACAGACACAACTGGACCAAATAAACACAACTGCACCCCACAGACACAACTGGACCCCACAGACACAACTGGACCAAATGAACACAACTGCACCCCACAGACACAACTGGACCCCACAGACACAACTGGACCAAATAAACACAACTGCACCCCACAGACACAACTGGACCAAATAAAAACAACTGCACCCCACAGACACAACTGCACCCCACAGACACAACTGCACCCCACAGACACAACTGGACCAAATAAACACAACTGCACCCCACAGACACAACTGCACCCCACAGACACAACTGGACCCCACAGACACAACTGCACCCCACAGACACAACTGGACCAAATAAACACAACTGCAACCCATAAACACAACTGGACCCGATAAACACAACTGCAACCCATAAACACAACTGCACCCCATAAACACAAATGCACCCCACGGACACAACTGTACCTATCTCTAATTAAATGTATGTTCCTGTTTTTAAATGCAAGTCATGCAGCATGGATTAGTGTTTGTGGATTGGTGCTGTTATTCTTTAATAAAACACACAGTTGGCTTCTTCTCCTCATTAGTTATTTAAAAATGTTTTCGCCTCTCCTCAAGCTCTTGCTACTTTCGCACCTCACAAGTGGACTCTGACAAAAATATTCATTACTCTCCACATTGTAAAAGCAGTAATTGCATCCATGCATTTTCAAAAGGAACATTTTGCACCGAAAATCGTAACAGAACACATTCAATGTTATCCTAATAGAATAAACTGCTTAACACAAACACAGCAAACACATTTGTCGGAAACCAAAAGACGGCATGAATACAAAAAAAGCGAAGCATCTTCTCTGTGCCTGGGCGGATCTGGCTGTAAAACTTCATCCAAAACACAGGCTATGTCTCCTCTCACAAGACAGCGGGGGAAGAATCGTCTTAAATCCCGAACCCATCCTTTGCATAGGCCATGTATCAATTTCGATCGAGGCTTCCACCTGACATCGTAAACCTTCCACTGCAATGCCGGATACAACTTTTAAACAGGTTGAAGGAAGGGAGAGTTTGGAAGGAGGCGTTGCGGTAAAAAGTGGGGATGCTGATGGAACCGGCTTTAGATTGGAACAGACCGTTGGATGGGTGCTGTACATTGTCCCGGACGACGGTGCATCTCATTTGCTCTGCATTCATTTGGTCTACCGACGTGACAACGTTGTGTAGCGTGCATTCAAATGTGAGTATGTGGGGCGTGTGGTGGAAACCTTGGTTGGCGTGGCAGTGAGGAACCCTGTTCTGCCTTGGTGCCGCACACGGTGTGATTTCATCTCATCTCATCTTCAACCGCTTATCCGGGGTCGGGTCGCGGGGGTAGCAGCTCTAGCAGGGGACCCCAAACTTCCCTTTCCCTGGCAACATTAGCCAGCTCTGACTGGGGAATCCCGAGGCGTTCCCAGGCCAGTGTGGAGATATAATCTCTCCACCTAGTCCTGGGTCTTCCCCGAGGTCTCCTCCCAGCTGGACGTGCCTGGAACACCTCTCTAGGGAGGCGCCCAGGTGGCATTCGTACTAGATGCCCGAACCACCTCAACTGGCTCCTTTCTACGCAAAGGAGCAGCGGCTCTACTCCGAGTTCCTCTCTGAGAAAACCCATTTCGGCCGCTTGTACCCCGCGATCTCGGTGTGATGTCACCGCCACTAAACCACCAAGGTATTCAAAACAGCCCCGTAGCCAATTATGTTTCTCCTTCTTCTTACTTAGTCTCTTAGACTCGTCTATGAAGACAAATGAATACAAGATCGCGTCAGCGTTCGTATTTGCAAAATGCTCAGGGAAAACAAGACAGCGTTGTGTAGTTTAATATAGGCCTACTAGAACTGTATGTGCAAAATGGATCTGTGTGCAGTGTGCTATACTGAAGTGTAAAATTATTACCTCCACATATTCATGCCGCAGGACTTTTTCTCTCTCAGAATTTCTTCCAAATGGCACAGTTGTTTCATCTGTAATGTGATATTTTCTCAGGATTCGCCCCAGGGTTGATAGAGAGACCTTGCCGGTATATCTGCTGTGGTTGGTCTGAACTCCTCGTTCAACCACTCTCAATGGCGACCCATGGTTTATCTATGTGGTCCTCGTCTTCTGTATCCTGCATGTCTATCTCTTCCTCTTCCTGCAACGTTGCCTTCCATTTGTGTTGAAGGCAGGTGAACGTGCATTTTATTGATATACCAAACTGTAAATTGATGAGCCAAAACATTACGAAAAGACTGGTATAAAATGATTGTAGTGACAATAACAGAATCACGTGTATGACATTTTTAAATAGAACAGAGACAGCTTACATTTCCAACGTGCCTGTACGTATACACTGACGACTAAAAAACATTATGACCACTTACAGGTGAAGCAAGAAACTGACCATATCCTAACAAGAGCACGAGTTCAACGTCTGAGAAGATGAGGGAATAATTATCGTAGTCAATGTGCTGGACGCAGGAGAAAAGGGCAGGAGTACAGACCTGAGCGAAGAGGGGCACCTAACCACAAACCGGCGACAGGGTATCGGGCACCCAAAGATCTGATGTGCGCGAGTGCAGCAACGACCGTCCCGTCTGGTCAGAATTGACAGGAGGTCTACTGTAGTACAAGTCACACAAAGAGTTATTGACAGTTACGGGAGGAATGTGTCACAATCCACAGCCCTGCTTTGCATTTGGGTCTCTACCCACAATGCATCACGCCCTGCTGCGTATTTGGGTCTGTGTAGCCGCAGGCCGGTCAGAGTGCCCCTGGTGACCCCTGTCCACGCTACATGACACATTCCTCCCGTAATTGTCAATAACTCTTTGTGTGACTTGTACTACAGTAGACCTCCTGTCAGTTCTGACCAGACGGGACGGTCGTCGCTGCAAGATTTCAAAATGTGTCCCTGGCCTCCACATTTCCCAGATCTGTGTGATGTGCTGGATTAACGAGACGATACACGACGGCTCTGTTACGCAACTAACAGGACTTTAAGAATCCGCTGCTAACGTTTTCGTGCCAGATACCACGGGACACCTTCAGGAGAGGGAAAAAATATGTGCGAAAGTGTGAATAAATCCAGCACATGCTGTGATGTTTACTTGCCTCTTATGGTACCTTGTATAACGTATGGTATCAACAAATAGCACAGACATACATACGTGTGAGGTTTAAGCATATTAGGGTATTTTTTATGGGATAACAATTGTATATGTGTCGTGTAGGTATTTTGCCCAAAATAGTTTCCGTTTTGGCCTGCATGTTAACTGTTTTGTAAAAGTGAATTCTGGTCGACTACAAGTTAGACAATGAACGAGCGGAGACGGAGAGAGAAAGAAACCGCTAGGTTGAATTTCAACAGCAACATGTCAGCATGTGTCTTCGCAAGTGGGTGTGTGTGAGCACGCATGAATGCTTTGGCGTGTGCGTACGATGGGGAATATTGTATAACTACAGTATCGGCCTCTCCCTGCCTGGCTGGCTGCTCTCTATTAAAATGATTTGTCAGCAGGAGGAAGGAGTCCGGCTAAACATCGCGCCTCACAGTCTCTAAAGCTAGCACAGATGCTAACTCTGTGGCATCAATGGATTTACATTCAATTCCACCATAAAATGACCTGTAGGATATACAGTTCTTCAAAACACCACAAACCAGTCTGGATAATATCGGGGGAAAAACACGGATTAACAAAATGCATATCTGCTATGCATATCTAACCTCCCTTGAATCGGCCAATTTAAGTTCAATTAGTTAGGTCAAGACAGCAACAAAATTGTGAGATGGATCTCTTTGTAAGAGATTTATGAAATACTTTTTTTTTAAGTGCTATTATATTTCAAGCATGGTTTATACTTTGCAGTGAATGGTACAATACAGCTAGTATAGCTGCATATTGTTTTTACAAAGCATGGTTCTTTACAGCTAGTATGAGCTACAATTTATTTTACAATAAAGGGTACAATACAGATTGTATTGAGGGTACGTAAGAGGGCACTGAAAGTTAGTACCAGGACGTCATAAACATTTTTAAACATGTCCATTAAATAGCTCTTAGTTGTTTACACAAAACATAAAATAAATAAAATTCAAAATATGTTTATTGAAGACCTCTTAAATAATATAAGAACAACAGAGTCTGCGTTAACAACTAATGGATATATTGTAAACCAATGGTTATATGGATAGAGGCCGTATATGAAATACAGCAAATTACTAAATGTATTGGACTTTTATTTTCTTAGACACCAGTGCACCACCTGATATGGAGGACATCCAGTCGGTGTCGTCTATAGTCTATGATGTGGTAGCCTGCTATGTTAACCTGCCTCGTGTGGATAGGTGGAAAATATGGCTATTGATTTAGTGTCTGTTTAATTGTGTCTCAAACCTAGCGGGGTTTGGGTTGTTCAAGAGGAGGAACCAGAATCTGTAAGATCGTGTCGCAGTGTCAAGAGAGAGAGAGAGGCACAGAGAGAAGAACGACACTCGGCAATTACTGAACCAAACTTACTACATAACCTAGATAATGATGACAAAAACAAAGTGAGCACGCTTTTTAATTTAAACTCAATTTTCAACCTTTTGTGTCTTTGTCTAGTCCCATTCTCTTTAATTCAGTCTGTTTTTCTCTTTTACTCCCATTACTCCATACAACCCTCTTTTCTCTCTCTCTCCCTCTTGTTCAGCGTTAAGATGAGTTAGATAGATGGAGAGTGCTTTTAGTACCGTGCGTTTTGATCTATAATTCATCATACTGAAGACTGCCTCTCCCTCCGTCAGAAGACCCACACACTGGAGGGGAGGGGGGTTGGAACAAGGGAGTGGGGTGTCTCATCTATAGAGTACTCTGCTTTTACCTTTTAGATTTCAACTTGTCTGTCTTTGTCTTTCTCTCCTACTTCGTTTTTCTTGTTTTTGATGTGTGTAATAAAAGGGGCAATATGTAGAGTCCTGCCTCTAACGTATGCCGTCTGAAGTTTCAACAATTTGCGGATAGTCCTGCATGTGTCTAAACTAAAGATATTATGAGGAAATGATGGTGAGGCAATCCAATATGATAGATTTACTGGCAAGAAAGTTCACTTGGAACAATTTTGTAGGAAACAGTACACAACACATTTGCTGAAAACATTTCCAGTTGACATCTTCTGCTCATTAATGTTAGTAGTGCAGAAAAAATGTCAAGCCCACAAAAATAAATACACAAACAACTAACTAGTTAAATAAATACCTTATTTTATCTTTAAATAATTTAGGAATGAGGGCCCGTATTTATGACACATTTTTCTATGCTCCCACTCTGCAAATTAACGGTATATTATTTCGCGTCCAGTGCATTTCGTAAATAGTTCCACCATTGAGTAGCAAAATCATTTGCACAATTGGCTTCATAGCTGTTTCTTTTTAGGCATGGGTATGTGTTTGCATCTCGTGTGCATCAACAGGTACTCCGTCACTGTCAGTTCTTAATGCAAAACTTAGCATTTGCATTTCCAGTCTGCTGGAAGACAACATGAGGACCAAATAAGTGTCAAGCTGTCCATGCTGAGGCAAAGAAATCAGCATAAATCATCCAGAGACACATACACAATATCAGGAATGCCAGCATCAACTGTTTAGAAATGTTCATTAATTAATATTGAAAATAATTAACAGTAATTAATTAGCAAATGTTCTCAACAGGAACTGGAGTACCTGTACAACTTATCTGTAAATAATGGTAGAGCTTGAGTCTGATTGGACGGTAGGCTAGGGCACCAATTTTGTCAATATAGGGAACCCCACAAACATTATTTAATACTCGCAACTGATCAAGCTTTTCAGACACACAGCTAAATAATAAAACAAGCATGGAATTCAAATGAACAATCCTCATATTGAACGAAAACAGTTTTGTAACAGTTCAAGGTTTAATTCATCCTGAACCATTACCGCGTTGAGTCTTAAAATCAGAAGAAAATAAAAAGTCCTAGAACACTTGACTTTACATTTGAGTCATTTAGCAGACACTCGTATCCAGAGCGGCGCACAGGAAGTGCAGACTGTTTAACAAAGCTTGGTGACACATTGATATAAAGTGAAGGTGTGTAATTGGATTTCACGTGGGCTCATGGAGGCTGCAGCCTCGCACACTCACTGCAAGCTGGAGGGTTTCATTTGGCTCTACACCCTTGATCACTTTCCCTCCCTAAGCGTTAGGAAACTTCTGCAAATGGCAGAGGGATGCTCGAAAATGCCAGCCTCGGGAGGGGGGCTCATTTTGGTATTCATCGCAGGATGTGGGTGCTGAAGAGTGATTGAATTGAATTCCATGGTGATTGTAGACAATCGTGCGGTTGTGAAGGGCCTTGGATGGCCAGAGAGACAAGACCTTTTTCCGGAGTGTCGTTGTATTTGTAGCAGGGTACTAATGTGTTAATAGTTTAGTCAACAGCAACCAGAGTACCGTCAGGGGAGGAGACAAGTGATCGATTGAGTGGGGATAAAGGCGACGAGGAGAGATGTGTTCAGACGGCGTGAGACAGGGTAGAGAAAGAGAAAAACAGGGACTGGTTATGAAGGAGAGGATTTAAGATCGAGTGAGAGATTGGAAGCCACATCGACATTGAGTTAACAGAGCAGCAATATGAGTACGAGGAAAACGTGATCTCGAATCAGCTCTGCTTCAAAACACAATGCTGTCAGGTTCTGGAACATTCTAGTGGCAGCTAGCAGGATGAAGGAGAAGTGGCAAAATGCTACAAGACGGCAACGTTGTTTGTAGAGAGATCCCTCTGTGGCACTGGGAATGTCGGAGACGTCTACAGAACAAATCATGTCCTCTTCTTGTGTTTGAGTTTTGAGGGCTGGACTGAATGTTCTATGTGGATTCCCACTGGTCTGGAATGTTCTGGATTCATAGGCTGACAGCGGAACGTTGCTCCTGGTGGTTTTGTAATGCCTCCCGGTTTAACCGGCATAAAAACCTTTCCTCTACAAGCTTTGGATGGGTCTCTGTTGACATTATGCATTACTACACACCCATATGGTATCAAACCAGACCAGAGTTTCAGATTCCTCTGAATGCAGAGCCCTCCCCAAGCCACCCTCTAATGGTTTTCTATTAACGTGCAACCGATTTAGTGCATCAACTCTAAGCCATTTCGCATGCTCGAAAGGAGTACTTACTGTTTCAGTCACACAATCTCCTTATGTGCATTGTGTTTTGTTCGTGTTACTTTGATCATTTGTTGTGGTTGGAATTTAGCTTGATTATCCATGGGCCCGAATATATAAGGAAAAGTATATACTTCCAGAGGCTGTACTTACTTAATCACCTGACGATCGATGTTCCTCAGAGAGCGCGCGTTGGGTAACTAACGAGACCACTGCTTTTGTAAACCCAGAATCCTCTGAGACCGAGCTTGGTCTATTGTTTACTGTACCATGGCCTTCCATTAGAGTCTAGTAAGTTGCAAGTATACTGGAAGGTGATGTTTGTTCTGTTGTTTCAACCCCATTACAGATCTTAGCCCTAACCTTAACCTGTCAGAACAGCAGGGTCCGGGAGTCTGGCCAAAGGTTGGCGTTTATTGTAAATTGCCCGTGCTGGTAGGAGGCATGTCAGACAAGTTTTCCTTTGAATACGAGCAGTGCCACAGTCTGTTTGAGACCGCGTTTACGTGTTAAGCTGAAACGTGTTTTTGGTGCCTTCAGACAGATTGCGTTGTCATGTAATGCTCTAGTGACTCCTGGTGGCGGTTAAGCTGCCGGCACATAGTGGCCCTTTGCCTAATACGTGATCTTAAAGTCTGTACATTCATGCGTACATCCAGGTTGAGTGAGCAGTGTGATACGATGCAGAACGGTCAGTTGGGATGTGCTTCGGAGGACTTGTGTCCTTGTTCTCATATTCTATCTTCCCATGTCCACTAGGAGTTGCTTCAATTTGGCCAGCCATACTCTGAATTTGGGATGAATTGACATGTGATTGCAAAGGGAGACTAACGTAGTGTGTCAGTTGGAGCTGAGGGTTTCTCTGTGTGTGTAAAACCTTCTCTTTTCACTCAGTTATCACTCACCTACAACATTGTGTTTGTGCATCAGTTTCCTGTCGGCAAAGCTGTTTTTCCATCAGCCAGACAGGTTGGACAGACCTCATCTGGTGTCCTTCGTGTACATGAGAGTGGCTCTCTATGTTCTCCCCAGCTCAGTGTTAGGTCAGGTATGATGTAATGGATGTCAAACTGAGCATCATGTTCACTAAACACCTGAACATCATCTTTAACTAAACACACGCATGCCCTACTCCCAGGATAAGCAATAGAGTTGTGTTATGCTCAAGGATGTGCATTGATTTGTGGTGAACCAATAGAAAGCCTGGCATACAAATAATACTTCATGAAATATAATCTAATACTTCATTTTTCTCCTGAATTCCCAGGTTCCCTTGCAATCGCCCGATATTCTAGACGTTTCGAGTGAAGTGTGGGGTTCTTGGCATATTTAGGTTCCTGTATGGAAGCTTGCAGATGTGTCTATTACCGAGTCCAACTACACATTTTCCAGTTGGTGTATTTTGTAAGTCCTTGACCACTAGAAATCCGCTTTATTGGCGTGATAGGCGCTAGCCGTGGTCTATTCCGGTTGTCATGAGCGACAGGTGAGGTTTATTTAGTGATGACTCCTTTGCGCCACACATATACACACGTGGCTTTACTCTTGGTCCGCTGCAAATGTCCGCAATGGACAAGGAACTCAGCCTATGAAAGGTTGGCTTCGCTTGCATTGAAATGACAAGCTTAGGAAACAGTGCCCAAGTCCGTTCCAAGTGGTAAATGTTGATCGGGTGTTCGCTCGAATTACACACCATATTCATCACATCCATCTCATTGTGTGGTTGTGTGCGGAGACAGTCGTTCTTTTTCGGTGCTCTCAGATTTCCGTAGAGAACCGTTAGAACCGGAGCCGCTCGACGTCCATCGGGTTAAACACACGACAGTTGCAGACTCGGTCCTGACAATCAGCATCAATACCGCCGTGGACGGGCGTACTTAAAGCCTAGCAAGCCACATAATGTGGTGGCACTGATAACTATCAGACGTGGAACTGTGCTGCTGTGGATGCTGTTCTGAATGTGTCCTTAGTTAAAACTCTGACTCAAGGGGTGGTGAGAGACGAGCCACGGGGCCCATCTGGGTAACCAGCAGGACACCCGGGCCCGGTATGTCAGTCAGACCAGCAGACACATTACATATAACCACCCCGTATCTCTCCTCAGGCTCCGATTAGAAGCTAACCTGGTTGAAAATATCCTTTTACGGGGAACCAGATGGCGTTTGAGGTGAACATTTGTAAAGAGCAGCGACGACTTTGAGTTGCTAATGTTGTCACGGGAGTCGCTGTGATTCGGGACGATTGAGAAGTCTCCTGTTGCTGTTTAGAGCTGATTTGTCTTCCCTGTCTCATTTGCAGTAATTACATGGGATTTATTTACAGGGGTTGAGGGGGAATTCGTGCCAAAATTGGAAGCATGATATGTTGGACATTTATCCAGGATTAAGGCGTCTACTTGTGCATCAAGTGCCAGGGAGCTGAATGCCCATTTCACTTCCCATCAGATTGACTGCATCCTGGATGTGTCAAGGACCATTTCACAACCCTGGGGCGTTGGATCTTCAGAACGGAGAGTAGAGCGCCCTCTACTGACCCTCCGACGCCACTCCAAGCAGCATTTGGTCTTAATAAACCCTGTTTAGCTTTAGAAGCTAGCCATCAGTGGGATGGAGGACGGTAAAGGCTGCTGACAAAATCATTGCTTTCAGAACTCAAAATAATATCTTTCAGCTATATCGAGGGGTTAATTATTTGAATGTTGTTGTGCGTTATAAATTCAGCGATTCTGCTTTAAAACCGTTAAATTGTTTTTATAACACAAAAGAACCTGATCTAACGCCCACTGGTGTAATGAATTTAAAATCCCATGTCACCTCGTCAATTGCTCCCCTAAAAAATAATTACCTGTTCCTCATGTGAATGTTCGCCGGTTTCATTTTATCACCATCTCTTATTTAGCTCTTCTTCTCGTCCCTTTAATTATATTGTTCTGTTTTTCTCACTCTTGCTGCTCATTCTATCAGAGGTGCTAACGAGAATAAAATGGAGAGCAAGATCTGTATATCTGATCAAGGGTAGACAGGAAAGGCAGCCATACTCTTTTTCTTATTGTCACTCTTTTATCTTTTTCTCACTGTCACTTTATGCACCCTATTAATGGGTGAACCCCATCTCTCTCCTAACTTACCTTCCTCCTTACCTGCCTTCCTCCCCCCTTTACCTCCTTATTTACCTACCTTTCTCCCTCCCTAATTCCTTACCTCCCTAACTCCATACCTACCTTTCTCCCTCCCTAATTCCTTACCTCCCTAACTCCTTACCTACCTTTCGCCCTCCCTAATTCCTTACCTCCTTAACTCCTTACCTACCTTTCTCCCTCCCTAACTCCTTACCTACCTTTCTCCCTCCCTAACTCCTTACCTACCTTTCTCCCTCCCTAACTCCTTACCTACCTTTCTCCCTCCCTAACTCCTTACCTACCTTTCTCCCTCCCTAACTCCTTACCTACCTTTCTCCCTCCCTAACTCCTTACTTCCTTTCCTCCTTACCTCCCTTTCTCCCTCCCTAACTCCTTACCTCCCTTCCTCCTTACCTCCATTTCTCCCTCCCTAACTCCTTACCTCCCCTTCGCCCTCCTTTCCTCCTAACCTGCCTACCATCTTTTCTCTGCCTCTTTAGTTCTGTTGGTGCATTTCTCTTTTGGCAGTGATGTTTTTTGTTTGAGACCCTGACAGTCCAGCTCTCTCTTATTCTTTTTCTCGTTACGCCTCTTCGTTTTTGTTCTATAAAACAGGAGATGCCACAGTCAGGTATTCTTTCATATGTGCATCTCTCTAGGTTCCACTTCTCATGACACCTTACTTCCTGTTTGCTATTCTGCTGGTTTCTCTTTTGTTCCGCTCCTTCCACCCTGGTCTACTGAGGACAGAGGAAACGGAGAACGATACGTTGACTGTTACAGATGTTTAAGCCTTTCAAATGGATGTGATGTAACAGTGGCAGACTACATGTACACATGTCTACAGTGAATATGAGTATCGGCGTGTTAAATTGTGTATATTGTTATGATGGAAAACCTTTTACTGTCAGAGAATGGCCATCACACGGTAGTGGAACATGTTTTCTCCCACTGCCATGGTCCTTTCTTCTGTCGCTCTTCTCTTCGTCTTCCTCTTCCTCATGTCTGTTGTTTTCCCTGCAGCAAGTCGTTGGCCTAGATTGTGAGCAGTGCAGAAGGTTTCTTACCATCTCCCTGTAGTGAAAGAAAACAAGACAAAAAAACAATATGGAATCAAGGGAATACACACACACACACACAAGGCAAGTATAGCTGTTCCACATTTATCTAATTAGATCACCATCTATACAATACACATTTGAAGGCTTTTGATGTCTGTCAGGATGTTGTAAAGAAGTGGTTGTAACAAGAAGGTGCAATTACCAAGCTAATTGGCTGCTTCAGATATGAAATGTGAGTGTCCAAAGCAATTAAATATTTAAAAAAGTTAAGATTACCTGAAAGTGTGTTGACAACGATCAAAATGTGAGACCCAGGAATCAATATCTAGAGCATCGGAATTTGTCCAACATGTTTTCCAACTGAAATAGGTCACAAGGTAATAAAGTAGGTGACAGAAAGAAGGAGTAACGAGAGAGGACGATAGAGGGAGGACGATAGAGGGAGGACGATAGAGGGAGGACGATAGAGGGAGGACGATGGAGGGAGGACGATGGAGGGAGGACGATAGAGGGAGGACGATAGAGGGAGGATGATAGAGGGAGGACGATAGAGGGAGGACGATAGAGGGAGGACGATAGAGGGAGGACGATAGAGGGAGGACGATAGAGGGAGGACGATGGAGGGAGGACGATAGAGCGAGGAAGATAGAGGGAGGGCGATAAAGGAGGAAGATAGAGGGAGGACGATAGAGGGAGGACGATAATGGGAGGACGATAGAGGAAGGACGATAGAGGGAGGACGATAGAGGGAGGACGATAAAGGGAGGACGATAGAGGAAGGACGATAGAGGGAGGACGATAGAGGGAGGACGATAGAGGGAGGACGATAGAGGGAGGACGATAATGGGAGGACGATAGAGGGAGGACAATAGAGGAAGGACGATAGAGGGAGAACGATAGAGGGAGGAAGTGAGACAGGGATGAACTCCAAAAGCTTCAAGCTTCAAATGGAGTCAGTCGATGTGGTGCCCTGTTAGTGTTTGGGTGTCATTAATGACAGAGTGCTATTGCAGGTTCTGTGATGGAATGCCATTCTGTTTCCGAGTGAATGTAACATTCTGTTTCCGTGTGAGTGTAACATTCTGTTTCTGTGGGAGTGTTACATTCTGTTTCCGTGTGAGTGTAACATTCTGTTTCTGTGTTAGTGTAACATTCCGTTTCCAAGTGAGTGTAACATTCTGTGTCCGTGTGAGTGTAACATTCTGTGTCTGTTTGAGTGCATTTGTTTCATCCATCATTTGACGTTGTTGTAATAAACTGGTGCTTATTGTTGACCCTGATTGTGGTATTCAGAGCACAGCTGAGAGCCTCTACTTGACTGCAACCTCTGATCATTAAGAGAGTAATACACCATATATGCAATCATGACATCTGATTCATTGGCTGTGTTCAGCTTCTGTATTCTGCCAGCCTGCGTCCTAATATACCGTAGCTTAATTCTCTCGGCTGCTTTGCATTTACAGCACTTTACAGCAAAGCTTAAGTCCAATTTGAGTTCAACTTGAAAGATCACTTTAAGCTTTAATATCACAGCGGAACAATATGTGCGTTTTTAAGATGGAGATACGGTTTCCCTCCCACTCTCTGATTGTTTCGAAACCTTGAGGCCCCTCATCTGTTGTGTGTGTGTGTGCGTGTGCGTGTGCGTAGATCTGTTCACTTACGTTTGTCGTCATCATCAAGCCATTTACTTAGAAATGAATTCATTGATTGAACAATGGGAGAAAAGCAGAGTGTTTCTCCCCTGTGATTAGTACATCTGGTTCTTTTCTAAATATTTTCATCGCATTCTTCTCAGGACCTTCGGGGTCGTTTCCGTTGAAATATCCTTTCGAAGTGAAACCTCTGAGCATGGTCGCACAACAAAAACGAGACAAAATTATAAATAAATAAGTATTCTGAAAAAAGCTTCTGAATAAGATTGGGACTAAGGTTGACAACCATACAATGTTAGAACGCAATGAGTGTTGCATATACAATGTCTGTATCAGGAAATAGCATTACCAGTACTGTGTTCTTTTCCATGGCCTACCAGAAGAGGCTCTCAGGACAGCGTTGGAATCCTCTTTTATTTCTCCTTTACTGTAGCGTTGCTGGTTAGCATTTTTTCAACTTGAAGTATGCACATGTTACTTGTGGCATTTGCATAAATAATATAAATCAAGGTGAGACCTGTGTTAAAATACACCAGGGATCTACACTGAATTGTTATTTTATCCGTAGAAACGCATCGGCAACGTGTCCTTGTTCTTAGTTTACAGGCTAGACTTGCACACTTTTTCTGAGACGTTTTAGAAAGTATGAGTGCTTGTAGATCTCTCATAATGGAATGATTTTACATTGCACCGCATAGGGCCAGACATAGTGAATGGACAGGAAGGGGGAGAGAAAAGACTGAGGGAGAATTAATAAACAGCACACATCAGCAATAGCAACACATTACCTCAACTGACAGGCACATCACAGAGAGAGAGAGAGAGAAAGAGAGAAAGAGAGAGAGAGAGAGATAGGAACAATAGTGTGAGAGAGACATACAGGTGGGTAGACAGGCAAACCAATGGATGGACAGACAGAAATGAAAAGGCAACAGTGGATTGGAAGTAGGCACAAGTAGGAGACAGGTTGCACACAGACAAATGCAATACAACAGGCAGACAACAAGACAGAGACAGGTTGCACACAGACAAATGCAATACAACAGGCAGACAATAAGACAGAGACAGGTTGCACACAGACAAATGCAATACACCAGGCAGACAACAAGACAGGTTGCACACAGACAAATGCAATACAACAGGCAGACAACAAGACAGAGACAGGTTGCACACAGACACATGCAATACAACAGGCAGACAACAAGACAGAGACAGGTTGCACATAGACAAATGCAATACACCAGGCAGACAACAAGACAGGTTGCACACAGACAAATGCAATAAAACAGGCAGACAACAAGACAGAGACAGGTTGGACACAGACACATGTAATACAACAGGCAGACAACAAGACAGAGACAGGTTGCACACAGACAAATGCAATACACCAGGCAGACAACAAGACAGGTTGCACACAGACTAATGCAATACAACAGGCAGACAACAAGACAGGTTGCACACAGACAAATGCAATACAACAGGCAGACAACAAGACAGAGACAGGTTGCACACAGACAAATGCAATACAACAGGCAGACAACAAGACAGGTTGCACACAGACAAATGCAATACAACAGGCAGACAACAAGACAGGTTGCACACAGACTAATGCAATACAACAGGCAGACAACAAGACAGGTTGCACACAGACTAATGCAATACAACAGGCAGACAACAAGACAGGTTGCACACAGACAAATGCAATACAACAGTCAGACAACAAGACAGAGACAGGTTGCACACAGACAAATGCAATACAATATTCAGACAAATAGACAGGGAAAATGTGTCAGTAAGCTAAGCGGAGAGACAGAAATACAGAAATACAGAAATATATAATATTATAATATTTTAAAATTTACAAATACCACTGCATTTTTTTAAGTGACTAAAACAGCAAACAACAGCAAAAACATGCACACCACACGAATACTCAGCCAATACATGGATTCATTTGATTGTTAAACATAGCACAATAGCGTTCTTCCTTTTCTATGCACACCAAAGTCCAAACCCACCCCCTCAAAAACACCTCGCCGTCTTCATGACACCACTGCAATGGTCACTACCACGCTCCTGTTACCTGCGCCTGTATCACTACTTCCTCCTCGCATACAGGACAGACAAACGTCCTCTTGCCGCTCACAGATCCAATTCTGTGTGTGGCAAACGGAGCGTTTTATTTTGGAACAAACACGATACACGTCCCAGATGGGCCCAGTCTGGCGTGTCGTCCCCTCTCAGTGGATGGATGAGTAGGCGGTGATGTCACAGTGAACAACCGTCTATACGAGTGGGGTGTCCGCTCATCTTAGCACCACACGTATTGTTAGCTGCAAACAGCGTGATTTGGACTTGGAAGTTGTTGTTCAGCAAATCCAGACTTTGGTTCTGACACTCATTCGTCCATGCGTTGTCCGTGAATCGTTAGTGATTCTGACGTTCCGGGCCAACAGCGCCACCCACTGGGCCCGAGCACACGTGCTTTAGAAACGCCACAGAAGATTATCACGCCAGCTTGGTGTGAAAATGAATATGTTATTCTGCTGCAGATTTTCTATGGTTGAGTATTTCAAATCTGCTAAGAATTTAAACAAAGAGGCCACCCAGCGAGACTCAATTAGAACGGAATAACAGAGCAGAAACAGCACACATTGAAAGCATAGAGAATGAAACTCTCCACGTATCCTTGCCATATTAACTCCTTAGAAGATGATGGTATTACAATAATTTTCACTGACGACTTCCTTTCTAAAGCTTTTGCAGTTTTCAGCTGGTGATTTTCAGTCGTACATTTTATTCATCTGTAACCATTCCAGCCGCCAGACCAGCAACCAAACCAGCAACCAAACCAGCAACCAGACCAGCAACCAAACCAGCAACCAGACCAGCAACCAAACCAGCAACCAAACCAGCGACCAAACCAGCGATCAAACCAGCGATCAAACCAGCATTTACTACCCTACGATCCGTCAACCTTACCTCCAGCATCACTCTTTAGCTCGATCCTCATGTAGGCTCCCATCCCTCATCTCTACATATAAAGGACCTCCACACACCAGGACTTCCTACATAGCTACGTCAAAACCAGACATCTAGTCTGTTTGGTTGACTCACACCTGTCAACACCTGTCGTTAAAGTGACAGCACGTGCTTGAGTCATCCGGGAAACTCAATGTTCCTCATCTAGGAACGCCACAGCTGATTTTCTTCTTCTGATGGTCCATCTGCTCACACACTGCTTGGGAGACATCCTCTGCGGTTGTGCCCAGCCTCGTCACACACCTTTGAACGTGGAGTAAGGAGTGCCCCGGCTACCACACACCAACTAGGCAAACGCACTATGATCCAAAAAAACAAACCATGAGCAGGAAAAACTCACAATTCTAACTCCCAAACTACCAGGGTGCAATGCAACAAAGTGTTTCCACGTTGCATTTGAACAGAACGTCATGGTCAATCAACTAATGATAGTGACTACAGGTTCTCTTAATTGGCTTAATTGTACAAGATTCCCATTATCATTCGTTTTCATATGAAGACATGGAAATGGACCAACTCAATACTTACTGTAAAGAGCCCTGAATATGAGCATCTGCTAAATAATATTAAAATATTCAATTTGTACAGACAGAGAGAGAGACAGAGAGACAGAGAAAGAGAGAGAGACATAGAGAGAGAGACATAGAGAGAGACCAACCATTTGTTACACTGGAAGGAATCAACCAGAAAACAAGGCAAATTAGAATGTTGCCTAAACAGAGAATACACAGTGGCAGATTACTCACTGTAACGAACCCCAAATTGAGAAAACCCTTGACCATGTACAGACTCAGTGAGCATGGCCTTGCTATCGAGAAAGGACGCCACAGGCAAACCTGGTTCCCGAGAGAGGACAGACTATGTGCACGCTGCCCACGAAATGAGGTGGAATAGGAGCTGCACTTCATAACCACTTGCAAAATGTATGAACACATCAGAGCCAAATATTTCCCCCAGATCAAACACATACACAAAGAATTTGAAAATAAATCAAACACTGACAGGGTTCCATTTTCTGCAGGGGAAATGAGGCAATGTGCAATCACAGCTGCTCGTTTTGTGACCGGCTGCCATGAGGAAAGAATGGTCACAAAGACAACAGTGTAAACTGTCTTCAGTGACTTGTAACTCTTACCAGTGACTGTGTGCAGATGTTTATGCTGAGTGTATATTGTAAAACGTGTTTAGTAGGTAGTATCGTTATAGTGTGTTATATATATTTAATGTATTTACTTAAATTTAGAGACATAGAGACAGACAGAGAGAGAGACAGAGAGAGAGACATAGAGACAGACAGAGAGAGAGAGAGACATAGAGACAGACAGGGAGAGACATAGAGACAGACAGACAGACAGAGATAAAGCATTCTCATCAGGATTAGGTTTAGGGCTAAAGTTAGGGAACATGGATTTTTTGTATTAATCTGAAGTCATGACAAGTGATCTGCGTTCCACAGCCACACATCCTTCAACCTGCTCCCCCATTAGTTATACAAGACCTGGAGAACATGTCAACATCTCAGCACAGTGTGTGTGTGTGTGTGTGTGTGTGTGTGTGTGTGTGTGTGTGTGTGTGTGTGTGTGTGTGTGTGTGTGTGTTTTGGCAGAGATAGTGTAGAAAGCAAGGGCATTATTGTGAAACTGCCTCTGCTATCTGGCTCCACATCAGTGTTCACTAGAGCAAACCTCAGCATCTGTGAATCACCTGACCTTTGTGCGTGTGTGTGTGTGTGTGTGTGTGTGTGTGTGTGTGTGTGTGTGTGTGTGTGTGTGCGTGTGCGTGCGTGTGTGTGAGAGTGTGAGCTCCATGACTCACCCCAGATTGTCATTATATTGCTGGTCGGTGAGCAAGGCGAGAGGAGGAAGTGAGAGGAAGATGACCCTCTTCTATTGTTTTGTTTCTGAGCTCTCTATTGCCCTCTCTTCCTCCTGATTTTCCCGTTTGGGACATTGGTTTTACAGGTTAACACAAACAATTACATAAACTAGTAGAATACACAGACTCGGTGTTATGACCTCTCTCTTATCTCTCTTAAACCATATTATCTTCATCTTGGCCTTCACCTTCTGCTCTCTTGCACAAAGCAAACAATTCATTCACGCACTGTGAATCAAGCATTACATCAAACACAAATGTTTCACTGTAACGTAAAAATAAATGCGAAAAAAACACAATTTCTCCGCCATTCCTTACTCTCAGAGCCCAAGACAACGGTTTTAATGTGACCATTGCTCAATGCTAACCGTGCCTTATAATGTCTTCAGACAGCTAGTTAGCCTGTTGACTGCATTGTTTTTCACACACACACACACACACACACACACACACACGTGACCACTTTCTCCTTCTTGCTCAGGTCAATACGAATGTATTTGTCTGCGCCACTTATCCATTTGCGTGTTGCCAAAAGGTTTCTTAGGAATACACCAGGTGTCCATTTACAATAAAACGTCTTTGCGTGGTAGTTAATAATAAAGACCGTCAACACGGTACATCGATAATGAAGTGTCAATATACTGCAATATACTGAGATATCCATGAACAGTGACAAATGCATTACGCAGGGGCAGTGCTGTTGTTATTGCAGTCAGCCACTGGCCCTTATTTTTACGACAGGTGGTGGCCTCAGAAAGCCTCCGGATCCTGTAAAGCCAGCTTTTAACGCTGCATGGATATCTGTGCAGTATTAACGTAAGCCTGCGGTATCCAGGGGCTCTGGGGTTGGTCATGTAGTGCGCAGGTGTCTTCTCTCCCAAAAAAGGATGGACAGCCTATTCTCATCATAGTGGCCAGGAAACATTGCTTTTCTCTACATGGTGACAGGAGAAAAAAAGTATAGATAGCGTAGAGATTTGCCCCGGGTTACCGTGCCATATTACATTCTCTGTTTGTATTTATTTTTTTGTAAATTAACTCAAATGTATGTTTTGGCAGAATGCATATTTGCTGTGTCAGTTTCTGATGCTGTGCTTTGATTGCACCGAATATCCTCTCAAGGTTGACAGTATTTCCTGTGTCTCTCTTTGCGTTTGCGAGACTTGCTAGGTGCACTGTTTTGTTTCTTTATGGTTTTCATCAGTATCCAGCGTCACGCCACTGTGGGATATCGATTTGGGCCCAAATAGGGCTTCTTTGTGCTTGTGTTTTCTAATAGGTCATTTGGTTTTATGTTGCCGCGTTGTAATTTGGCGTTTACCTCCTGGGCATTATCCGTTCTATACAAGGACAATAATAAACAGGAGGCTAGACTCCCAGACCATGTTCTAATCAAAAGTTCAATACGGCTATTTTAAGAATGATTATGACGAGTTTTTATCCGCAGATCTCTTACCCAGCGAGAGGCCAGAACATGCTATTCCTCCTACCAACACATATGTCAGCTAGAGTGGGAGGAGCCAGTAATGGCGTCAGTGCAGCGGCGGTCTTTTCAATCAGAATCTGTGTTGCGGGATTGTGCCGACTAGCAAATATGCCAATGATTTGACGTCTCACATCAGGAAGTGTGTCGGCAATGTTGTTCCATAAAGATGTATTATACCTAAACCAAGAAGCCGACAGATATGTCCCCGTCCACACGCCAATGCGTTCATTACTGGAGACATGGTTCTGTACAAACAAGCCCAATACTACCCAAGGCTGCCCATCAAGAAGGAGAGAAATGATTATACATGCAAAGTGGAATCTAATTGTGCATGCTCCGATACACGAACAATGTGGCAGGGTTTACGATCAATCCCAGATTACAAAGGGACCTCTAACAGGCCATTTCACATCGACCCCTCTCCGTTAAACTCGATTCAGGGCCCAGAATACTGAGCTGGGCTTGATCCAAGGCATAGGTACATTAGAGCAATAATAGAGGGTAAACACACACCCAGGAGCGGGACCAGATGGTGTATCAAACCCGGACCTCAGACTGTGCTGGGACAGGCTGGCGGCGCTGTTCACAGACACAGGGATTCCCCAGGGCTTAGTTCATTTAATTGTCCGACAGCTGAATAAATTTGCTTTGGCTTATATGATCTTGAGAATCTTTTTCAGATGCACCGTTTAGAGCCTTCTGTATTACCCCCTGTAACCACGGCAACACCTCTCAGGAGTGTGGTTCCCTGTAGAGACTGGCGAGGTCTTCCCAGCATATCACCTCATGGCTGATGTCTGGCGACTAAGTACCTGTCTCTTCACTGACAACTGCTCTGGTTGGTCATAGTGGAGTGTCAGTATCAGGACCAACAAGTTCTGGAATAGCCCCTTCAACAGGTCATATCTGCACAGTTACTTATCTATGGCAACTGCACATCCTCACACTGTACTCCAAATCTTTTTGCACTGCTCTTTTGCACTTCTGTTTGGATGCAAACTGCATTTCATTCATCAAATCTAATCTAATCACACTCCACTTACCTTCTATGTCTTTGGCCCATAAGACCTGCACATCGTCTTGCATTATCGTTCTCATTACTACTCTGTTATTCTCTCATGCATTCATTTAATGCTCACGTGATTGTCACGAGTGGGGTGCAGGCTTTATTACCGGTGAAGTTTTGATTCGCGCACCAGGTTTCATTTGGGCTAATCAGCGGGGCTATTTAGTTCACTAGGTTATGTTTCACTTTACCTAGCATTGTTTTTAGTCACGGTTATGCTAGGTAAGTGATATTTATCCTCTCCTCCGCTCTCTCATCCGCACTTTCCTCCGCCCTCCACCCTTTCCTCTATTCCTCTCGTCTTTCCTCCACCCTCTCATCTTTCTTCCACCCTCTCCTGCTACCTTAACCCTCCTCCTTCCACCCTCTTAATTCTCCTCCACAATGTCTCCTTGCTTTCCATTATTTCTCTCATTTGCATGTGTCTTTTTCACTGTCTTCTCTCGTCCATAGCTGGTTTCGGCGCCACTGGGCTTTACCAGCAGAATTCCTCGATGTAAGGACACACTGCCTCTGCGTTTATGCTTCTAGAATATTCATGGTTTCTGCATGAATAATAGACCATGCCCTCTGTGTGGATCGACAATATCTAAGGCTAGAGAACTCATATGCAGCTGCGAGTGGCTCCGGATGATGCATCTGTGAAATGACAAAACTGATATGCAGTGCATACAGGGAATCACACATACACATTCTGGTGCAAGCACACGCACACCAAATGAATCACACACACACACAAACACCTGCAGTATTTGTCTTGCACTTGGCATGACTCGCCAGATGGCATATCCTGTTGCAGGGGCTCATGGGAACAGGAAGGAAGGTCAAGTGAGAAAATGGAGCCTGATTTTTAATATTGTCCACCATGTAAAAATTGATCTATACTTGATGATTTTGGCCAGAAGAGAGATGATTGCACCAACAGAAGCACACCAAGAAAAGAGTGCCAAATAACAGGGTGTCTTCATTAAAAAATATATAACAAAATTCTATCAAGTCTTTTGAGATTTATTGTATTGTATCAGATATTACCGTGTAACTGTAGTCCTTTACTAAACAGGGAGGGCCTCCCAATAGACATCTGTGTTACCGTCAGATTGTAACCGCAGTCGTTTACTAAACAGGGAGGGCCTCCCTATAGACATCTGTGTTACCGTCAGATTGTAAATGTAGTCGTTTACTAAACAGGGAGGGCCTCCCAATAGACATCTGTGTTACCGTCAGATTGTAACCGCAGTTGTTTACTAAACAGGGAGGGCCTCCCTATAGACATCTGTGTTACCGTCAGATTGTAAATGTAGTCGTTTACTAAACAGGGAGGGCCTCCCAATAGACATCTGTGTTACCATCAGATTGTAAATGTAGTCGTTTACTAAACAGGGAGGGCCTCCCAATAGACATCTGTGTTACCGTCAGATTGTAAATGTAGTCGTTTACTAAACAGGGAGGGCCTCCCAATAGACATCTGTGTTACCGTCAGATTGTAAATGTAGTCGTTTACTAAACAGGGAGGGCCTCCCAATAGACATCAGTGTTACATGCATTTATCATCAATGACAAAGTCATCCTTCATTCTCACTCTTCCTCCCTCTTGCTCTCCATTCCTCCCTCCGTCATTGCTTCCCTACCTCTCCTTTCCATGTTTTATGCATCGCTCTATTTGTCTCGTTCCTCTGTGCCGAGGACAGATTGTGCGAGCGACATTTCCCGACACCTAAACAATGTGGCTTTGACAGCGTGGGAGGAGGGATGAGCATTGTGTTGATACGGCTGCAACCGTCTCTGTTCCGTCTCTGTAACCGTCTCCGGCGCTGGCTAGGCGTCTCCGCAATAAACTCCGCGAATGTAAAACAACTGACACCGCCACACTCTCATGCTGTTCACGTGTGTGTGTCGATCTACCTTCTCAGTGCCACCCTTCACCGACCAGTAATATGTCATTCATCACACTGTCCCATCTCCAACTTCACACCCTGGTTAGCTGGCCAGTTTCATGCTCCATTCCACACGCGCTGCTAATAGTTAACGAGTGTTTTTATTAGATAAACGTCCTCTTTACCTCTACTTAACATGTGCCATTCTAATAGCAACATGCACTCCTGTACGTATCTAACTGGTGAAGCTTTAGTAGACACACATCGAAGTCACGATTGAGGCATTGATACATGTTTTCCTGTTTTTATTAATCGGTTCCCACCAGCTATTGGCGCATCCTCTTCCCTTACCTTCTTCACCCCTATGGGGTTACCTCTCAAGACGTTCTCACGTTATCTAAAAAATGTAGCAAACAGCAGCGCTGATGCCTCCAGGAAAACCAGTGTCCACTGTCACAAATTTGAATATTGTTAAAAAGTATTTCACAATTTTATTGAAAAAGTGACGCCTTCATATATTCTAGATTCCTTACACATAAAACATTTTTTTTGTTTTAATCTTGATGATTACAGCTAACAGCTCATGGAAATTAATTCCCCTTGTGGGGAAATATTTGAACACCCGTTCATACAATAATAATGACACTCTAACCCACTTTCCCAGTGTGATTGACAGATGTTATCTGTCATTCTCCCAATTGATTCCAACCCATGATGCACAGCAGGTATGAAGCACGTGTGGAGTCTGTGAACGCGTATGTTGCTGATTCATGGGAAAACCCCGGCATCAGATCAGTTCAGTACCATATAGCGGTTTCCCATCGATGTTGCCCAGCGACCCCAAAAAAGACGATCAGCAGACAGACAGCGACAGACAGAGACAGCGGCAGACACAGCGACAGACAGCGACGGACACAGGGTGTGAACATCACACGCACTATGTTGACTTGACTCCGTCCAACATGCAATATAAACACATTTTGATTGGACGATGGGTGACATCAGATAGATGTCAATGGCACACTGCCCCGCTTCTCCTGGCGACTCCGTTTCCCGGTCTATCTTGTTGACACACCTGCCTTATAGGTAATAAGACCTGATTCAGCCTGCATCATCAATATTCGGTCTGGTCGGATACACTCAACTGAGAGGAAGAAAGACACAAAGCGCCTGACTGCATTAATTCCCAGAAAAAAGCCAGAGAAAGAGGGCCACATGGAGTCTCGTTTGAGCAATACAGAGTGCACGGTGTGGATAGCCCCTTTACGAATGTTCCCAGGTGTTTCTGTGGAGTTAGCTTACGTCTGGTGGAATCCTGTCTCTCTCTCTGGTGTACTCAATTCGTACATGTAATCCCTGTGAAATGACGAGATGGCGTGAACAGGTGCACACCTGAGGGATCAGGCAATGTGATCGCATGTCCCCTGTGTTCAGCGCAGACGTCCCAGCCCGAGGCTACAGGGTATTAAAACGTCACGCTGACGTCCAATCTGCTCTGATGTGTTAGTATGAAAGTCGTGCGGTCACCAAACTCTTATCGGTAGGTAATGGTCGCGTTGTGTACACGGTGTGTTTCTCCAGAGGACAGTGTGTTTCTTCATCATTCTGTCTCTGGTTTGGAACGGAGTAGCAGACTCTAGGGATGAGTACGGGTCAGCATACTGAGTTATATGCAGAGTACAGTGTGTGTGTGTGTGTGTGTGTGTGTGTGTGTGTGTGTGTTTGCGTGTGCGTGTGTGTGTGTGTACTGTTTTCTCACTGCATACTGTATATGACCAAAGCCCTCAGGTTGACAATCCTCATTCATGCCATAGAAATCTCTCTGATGGTCTCATGGCCCTCGGCTATTCGGTCATTGGGCTCTAGGTACTGAGGCGGATGTATGTCATAGTTACAGTAGCCTCATAAAGAAAATGAGCTAACTATGGTCTAAGTTAGAACATGGTTTGTTCTACTGTTTGTTCCACTGTTTGTTCCCCTGTTTGTTCCCCTGTTTCCGAGTGGTTCGCTTTTACACAGGCCCCAAACCCGTTGTGAACCTTCAAGCCGAGGGCCTCTGGGACGACACGCAGCCTGGGGCCCTGACCTGGACATCCCAGGGTTTGAACACGAGTCCTCCTCCTCCGACACTCCTTGGCCCCCATCCCTCTGTCCTTAGCTATAATCTGCACCCCGTCTCTGCTTCTCCCTGCTTCTCGCCATCCTCCTCCCCTGGCAGGCCTTTGATCAACCTGCCATCTGGGCAGACAGATAAGAGGGTTGGTCAGTTGCTCCGCTTCTCCGGGGCTCTGCTGTGTCACACTCTCATCACATCACTTCCTTTTTATGTGTGGGCTTGATATGTTTATGATGTCACGCTTGGGAAGCTGTGGGTGTCATCTACTGGCACACAGTCAGCCAGTCAGCCAGTCAACCAGTCAACCAGACAGAGACTGTGAGTGTGGTGTTGTCTGTATGTGTGTCGATTAGTCTACACATGCATCTCCAAATCACTCAGATGCCTATGTTGGTCTGTTTATTACCACAAGACATAACCGACCATATGTCTGGTAGTCTGTCTGTTGGTCTGTCTGTTAGTTTGTCTGTTAGTTTGTCTGTTGGTCTTTATCGTGGTTTGTCCAGTGGCCTGTCTGTCTGGTGGTCTGTCTGGTGGTCTGTCTGGTGGTCTGTCTGGTGGTCTGTCTGGTGGTCTATGAAAATAGAGATATTTACGGAGTGAGAAATTCACCCTGAGAAGGAAGATGAACGGGATGACAGTATTGGCTGGAAGGGAGAACAGAAAGAGATAGTGTGTGCATCAGAGTCAGAGCTGAGCTCAGGCAGTTAAGCTCAACAGAAGCTGTGATTTAAACTGGTGTCTCAAGAGAGTCCAGCTGTTTTGGTTCGCCCAGACGATTATTCTAAGGTCCTCTAATACTCACTCACACAAGAGCAAAACACTGTGTGTGAGTGAGCATTTACACTGAACCAAAATGTTGTGATGGTCAATCATTAGCACATGTCGAGGTCTGGGTACATTAGATGGTAAGCGAACACTCTGTAAGTATATTGACTGTGGTCAGATGAGGGACGAACCTCCAGACGGAGACGGGGTGCTGGATGCCCAAGGCTAATCGAGGCCATCCTGTATGGTCCGATCTGACAGAAGGTCTACTGGGGCACAAGTCTCAGAATGCGTTTCTGATGGTTACGGGAGGAACGTGTCGCGGTCAGGAGGCCCATGGCGTAACTAATGTCTTGGTGCCAGCTACCACAGGACACCTTAAGGGGGAGAGAGTCCATGCCTTGGCGGGTTGGCACAGTTCCGCCAGCGCACAGAGAACGAGCAGCTTATTCACTCGTAATATTTTGAGGCATCAGTGTATCAATGTCAGTTAATGCCAGGGAGTTGATTGCTAACGCTGAGAAAAAAACGGTTTTGGAATTTTTTGCTGTATGATCAGTATCAAAACTTTCTGAACTTCACTATCAACAGTAAACAGAAAAATTATACTTATCACGTTCGTTTGAATGCGATGCTGTGTTGTTCAACTGAAATAATCGAGTTAACCGCATTACGTTTGTCAAGCGTCCTTGGCAATTCGTTTTCTATATGTGGCCAAGTGGTATACATATACCTGGTTTCTGTTTTGTGTTAAAAATGTTTGTGGCCCCTTTAAGAAATCTCTCTTATCTCGGCGATACTATTCACTGGGTTTGGATCAAGTGGCAACCTTCCGGTCTCTCTCCTGAAACCAATAAGGAAGTGAGTTCAACGTATTCTGACCAATGAACGGATAGCTATCTTAGGGTGGCACTTTGAACTTCAACCAATCGTAACTTATTTTCATGTCCATGCAGTAGTAATTAAAATATTATTTTATTTAATACTGCATGGACATGAAAATAAGTTTTACATAATCGAAAACTTACTTGAGGTAACAGATGCTGGACATGCCGAGCCATGTCTTTTCTTTTTGCTAGGAGTAACGATTGGTTGAAGTTTAAAGCGCCACGCTATAGCTATCCGTTCATTGGTCAGAATACGTTTGGGGTTTCTGTTTGTAAACGCAGTGAAACGTTTGGGCACAGACTGATTTACAAGAAAGAAAAACTTTTGTCACAGTTGCTAGTGGAATTTTAGTGACAAAACTCTGCGCGTTGGTTTTTTGTACAAAACTTATTACAAGAAAGAAAAACTTTTGTACAAAACTAGTTACAAAAGAAAAAACGAATTTCAAGAAAGAAAACCTATGTACAAAACTAGTTCCAAAAGAAAAAAACGTATTACAAGAAAAAAACTTATGTCGCTGTTTTACCTTCATAAAGAACATTTGATGTGTACATTTCTTGTAGATGTGTGACGAGTGAACCTCGTGGTGATTGGTAAAGGATTAGGTACGTACTTTTGGTGATTTATGTGGTAAAATACTGATGCCATGTTTATTTGATAAATCTGTTAATGGTTTAAGTTATATCCTGTGATTATACAGTATAACTGTATGGTTTAATGCCTATTTCTGGTACTGAATGAATAATATGTGAAACGTGGGTTGTGGTTTTGTTAATGTGCTTTTATTTCTCTGTTACCTCAGCCACTGCCGTATTCCAGTTTGTGTTATTGTATTCCAATAAGGTCTAAAACATTTTTGATTTGGAGAAATAGATTTGAATCTGACCTGTATTTCAGTTTTGACTTAATTAGACTGTTACCAGTCTAATTGTGCTCCCATCGACCGCTGTCATTTATTTTAAACAGCAGTCAGAATAAAACCTAGATTTAAAAAAGCATAGTTTGCTTCCAGTGTGTATTTTTCCCATTACACCTGGCCACATATATAATACGGCACGCCGTTTAGCCCGGTCTAATACGTTCCCTGTATCCCTGTGATGTGCGCGGCCACTTATTGGAGCTCCATGCATGCAGCAAACTCCTCCCAGCAAGGATACTTCCGCTAACTCATGAAATAGTCACACGATGACTTGCTCGCCAATGCTTATTTTGTGATTCCGACACGGTGTCATTAGCTCGTGGTTATGTCACAAAATAAAACAGATGTTTATTTTCGCGATAACGTTTTTTGCTCTCCTCGATAGCGTGGAGGCGTTCGACTCTGTTACTGTTTTCCATAATCGCTAACGCGCTAACACGTTCTAATCTTTTGCAGTTTGACCGCATCCTTTTATTTTTTATCGTGCCATACGGTAGGTTGATGCCCTAGATCACAGGTGTCAAACCGGTTCCATGGAGGGCCGAGTGTCTACAGGTCTTTGCTCTCACCTTGTTCTTTATTGATTAATTAGGTCACTAATTGGTAAGGTTCTACCCTCTACTGGTTGTTTAGGTCTGAACTGGGACCTTATTTAAATGAAAACCCCAAAACCTGCATACACTAGGCCCCCCGTGGAACCGGTTTGACATCCCTGCCCTAGATGATAACTGTAACAGCCACGTGGCGGACAAAGTGAAATACAGCCTACTCACATTTGCCTTTGCAGTGCAGAGTGACCTCACAGAAATCAATCACTTCCATCGGATCGTAACGGCTTCTCCTCGCACGACGATTCTCTGTGTGTGTATATTCCCATGATGTACGAGCCTGGCTGATTGCACTCTGATTGGACACATCCGTTCAGCCCCGTACTTACAACCGGCCTCGGAGGCACTAGTCTTTAAGCCCGTCTGTGAGCGTCACCGTGGCCGAGACCATGGCGACTGCGCCCGTCCGGTCCGGTCAGATCGCTTGATGAGGTCACGTTGTAGTCAGCACTCAGAGATGCTTCCTGGGCTCGGCGCCCCCGTCAACGTCACCGGGAGCGATTGTTTGCCGTTCACGGTTCAAGTCCCCATCTGACAGCTGTGTGTTAACCTTTGAAGCTGCTGTTGACTGCTGTCGTCGCAGGCTGCGGCGCTGAGATCGTTCCTCTACGATATGTCTGTGTCCTCCAGACATGTTTCGTCTCAAAAATGTAACTTAGAACACACAACTTATATTCATCCATCTACAGTGATTTTACTATTTTTCATTCACTTTCTCCTCCACTTTTCTCTGTTTGTCTTTTTTCTCTGCTTTTATACGTTTATATGTGCTATCTTTTTTCTCTTAGCCTTATTTTGTTGAAATCAACATCAACAATTGTGCTTTCAGACGTTAAAGTGCTCTAGTGAAGCCACCTGGGGAAATGTAATTGTGTGTGTGTGTGTGTTTGTACACGTGCGTGTACTTGTGACTGTGTATACGTGAGTGTATCGAAGTAAACACATCCTACTCAGTATGTCCGTATGAGATCTATCTGAAGTGAATAAGTGCAAATTGTTGTAAACAGTGGCACAAAGAGTTTATACATGGATAATATTCATGTGAATGTGCACTGTGAAAGGGCTTATGTGAATCTAAAGAATCTTTGAACAACAGCGACAGTATCGTTTACTGTAAGTTGTTGCAGACTTTCTGCTGATGTAGTGAGTGACGATTTTTTTCAGGGAGACAGGGTGACAGGGAGAGACAGGGAGACAGGTAGATAGGGGGAGACAGGTAGATAGGGAGAGACAGGGAGACATGTAGATAGGGAGTCAGGTAGATAGGGAGAGACAGGGAGACAGGTAGATAGGGTGAGACAGGGAGATATGTAGATAGGGTGAGACAGGGAGATATGTAGATAGGGGGAGACAGGTAGATAGGGGGAGACAGGTAGATAGGGGGAGACAGGTAGATATGGAGAGACAGGTAGATATGGAGAGACAGGGAGACAGGTAGATAGGGAGAAACGGAGACAGGTAGATAGGGAGAGACAGGTAGATAGGGAGAGACAGGGAGACAGGTAGATAGGGGGAGACAGGTAGATAGGGTGAGACAGGTAGATAGGGAGAGACAGGTAAACAGGTAGATAAAGACTGCTTGTCTGTCAGAATATGTTACATACAGTATATATGAGACTTTGCTTTGGCATTCTTTTATTTTACGAAATCGTTATTTTAACCGTTGTCCTGTCAAGATGGCATACTGAAAATACAGTACATGGTCACCCTGTTTCTGGCTTCACGCTCAATATTAAACTCTCATCTGCCTAATCAATCTGAACGAAACTATTCACCGTTGTCAATCAACTGGCATGTTCCGTCACCAATGACACCATCCGATTTAATTGGCTCGTTATTGTCATATACTATGACCGCCTTGATTTTTCCACTCAAACTTTTACCGGGTACGTTAATACGTTCTCTAAAGAATGTGTTCTCGTTCCCTACAACAACCTGTGAGCAATAAGGGGTCACCTGACAAAACATGAGCCCAGGGATTCAACCTGACAACCTTCCAGTTGCTGGCGAGACGCCTCATGCTGCATCAGATGGAATCCCGATTAGGAGGTGATAAATTAAAACAATGGAGATCCTTCTGTGTAGTAGTAGGACTCATGAGGCCTGTGCTTCTAGCCAACACACTGTCAGTGCTATCGGTCCTTACTGCTGATTACCCATTCAGGGAGAGGAACCGCACTTCATGATGATGGGAGCTAATGAACCCACTCAGACGGGGATTTGACACTGTCCCCCTCTGTTTTCATAACCACTAATTGGAGCTGTCGCTCAACACCGGGGTCTCGATGACAACCGGCGTGTGCGGGACCGACGGACAAAGATAAGAGTGGAACATGAAGCGAACGCGTCGGGATGGAATAAATGAATACGGAACGCACTCGTAAACTCAAAATCAGAACTCTGTGACAGATTCCTGGACGAACACACTGAATTAAATAGGAGAATTAAAGTTGAATCAAACTCACGATGTAACCAGAAGGTTTGACTTTCCACTGTTTTCATCCCAACGCTTATAATTATAGAGTAGACGGTGCGGCAGCATTGACGTTTGCTGTTTGGTTTAATTGCCCTGCTCTGGCAGATTTATTATTTAATGTGTTGGCCTTTCGGTGGCTGGCTAATGCTTTTACCGATATGCTACCTTCCTCCCTAAGGATGTTTCTCAGCCAGTCTATTAGCATCTGTTTTAGTTGGGACGTTGAAACGAACCGGACATCCAGCCACCTGCGGCCTCCCTGTTACCCACTTGAATGTGTGACCTACATACTGTATTTTAGATTTAGTCCCACTACTTATTACACCTCCGCCCTGTTAGTCCCACTACTCATTACACCTCCACCCTGTTAGTCCCACTACTTATTACACCTCCACCCTGTTAGTCCCACTACTTATTACACCTCCACCCTGTTAGTCCCACTAGTCATTACACCTCCACCCTGTTAGTCCCACTACTTATTACACCTCCACCCTGTTAGTCCCACTAGTTATTACACCTCCACCCTGTTAGTCCCACTACTTATTACACCTCCACCCTGTTAGTCCCACTACTTATTACACCTCCACCCTGTTAGTCCCACTACTCATTACACCTCCACCCTGTTAGTCCCACTACTCATTACACCTCCACCCTGTTAGTCCCACTACTTATTACACCTCCACCCTGTTAGTCCCACTACTCATTACACCTCCACCCTGTTAGTCCCACTACTTATTACACCTCCACCCTGTTAGTCCCACTACTCATTACACCTCCACCCTGTTAGTCCCACTACTCATTACACCTCCACCCTGTTAGTCCCACTACTCATTACAGCTCCACCCTGTTAGTCCCACTACTTATTACACCTCCACCCTGTTACTCCCACTAATCATTACACCTCCACCCTGTTAGTCCCACTACTCATTACACCTCCACCCTGTTAGTCCCACTACTTATTACACCTCCACCCTGTTAGTCCCACTACTTATTACACCTTCACCCTGTTAGTCCCACTACTTATTACACCTCCACCCTGTTAGTCCCACTAGTTATTACACCTCCACCCTGTTAGTCCCACTACTTATTACACCTCCACCCTTTTAGTCCCACTACTTATTACACCTCCACCCTTTTAGTCCCACTACTTATTACACCTCCACCATGAGACGCTGATTCTGAAGTATTGGATTCCAAATGCTTATGGCGCTCCCGTTTTTAGCAGTAATCAGGAAAAGGTGTTAATTGAACCAGATATTTGGCTCTTACCGCTGGGAAATACTGACTAGAATAGACTGAATTGAGATCCATTACTCCGTCGGCGTCATCGGAGAGAATTGAGAACAGTGGAACTAGGCCTGTGCAGTAATTCCTCTGGATGCATGCAGGGAGAGAGTTCCTCCTGATTGCCTGCTGTAGTGAGAGGGACACACTGTCTGTCACGACACACAAAAGGCTGTTAATCATGGCTTGTGTAAATATTTCACTTCTGTTCGAATGACATGCAGATTAAATAGGGAATCGATGGCAGAGGATGGGTGGCTTGTGATGTGACTAGTAAGTATTTGGGAAAATAAACGTAGTGTCACAGCTGGTGGTGATGTGTGTGTGTGCGCGTGCGTGTACGTGCACTTGTACGTGTGTTTGTGCTTCTAGGTGAGTTTTTAAATATGTGTGTAATAGTGGAACAACTGAGTCTAACGTTAGAGATTGATGTCTCTGAGGTACATGTGGTAAATATATCCGGTGTGCCAGACCCTTACATGGCCTAGGCAGACTGACAGTGGCATGTTGATGGATAAGCATCTGGGTGAGATGGATGGCCTACTGGAGGTACCCACCACACACACGGACACGCCTCACACACGGGACACACAGGACCGGGTGGTTTCGCAGAGCACATGCATAGTTTAACATGATGAGGACAAATGAAAGTCGGCGGGGGAAAAGTTTGTCTGAATGTGTCGTGCCCTGTGGAGAAAGGGCTTGACTTCTTATCAGCATCCTTTTCAATATAGTTTTTCCTCACTATTATTTATTTAAATTTTTTAACCCTGCATGTATTCTTCCCTTCGTCCACTATATTATATACACTGTATATAGTCGTGACAGAGTTCTGAGTAAAAAGAAAAATGGCATGTTTCGATGTTACAAATGGTTTTAAAGTAAAGAATGTACAATATACAGTTAAGTCACCAAAAAAATCACAAAAAAAAATAAAAAATCACCAAAATAAAATCACCAAAAAAAAACATTGAATTTGTTTGTAAGCTATTTTAACATTTACTTTGATCTACCAACGATATCCATTATTCATTCCATCTCTCTCTCCTTATGGTTGTATAATGTATAATTAGGTTGTTTCTGACAGAGTACCGTGACCTTGATGTCATTACCAGAGTACTGTGTTCTTGTCACACAGCAAACACTCATTAAGAGTAACCGAGAGCAGTAATTATAGGTTTACTATCTTTCAGGAGGGCATAACTAAAGAACGAATGTTTAGACACGTGCCAGCCTCCTTAGACTAATAAACGTTTTGTACGATGCAAGGCATCAAAAGGAAATGCAGAGATATTGAAATAAAGAAATGTTTACCTTTTTAAAAGCGATATTGAAATCAATACAACTGTTGTTTTTGATTAGTTTTTTCGTGCATTCTAGAGAATCTCTAGGAAGTGTGTAGAAACTCTCTGTGTTGGGTCTGTCTGTGTTGAGCGACAGGGCGTGGCCAGATGGGTGTGGTCAGATGGGGCTTGGTTTGGTCAGATAGGTGTGGTCAGACAGTGTTTGGTGTGTGTGGCCCAGCTACCAGCGATACACTGTGATGCATGGATTTCCTTTTATTGGTGTCAACCTTTACGGCCCTGAGTACATAATGTATTTCACACTATAACATGGGCCAGCAATCGCTATGGAAGAACGGATGTTAGCTAGAATAGATTCCATCATGTGATCTTCCTTGAGGAGCTTCCTGGGGTTTATGGTGGTATGAGGTGCTGCTTGACAGGATTACCATGTAATCCAGAATTCATTTCCACGGTGGAGCCTGGAACCGTGAGTGTGTGAGTGGTACATGTGCAATAATGACAACACACAGATATTACTTGGAGACCAGCGTTATGTTGTAAATGAACATGAATGAATGCACGGGTTGGATTCTCTGTTTGGTTCTGTGTTGGGCTTTTATAAAGGTCACAGTATTTTAGCATGGCACATATCAGGATAAACAGGATGTGTATTCATGGCTCTCTGAATATTTTCTTCTGTCCGTTTTCGCTGCTTTTTCAGGACCGTTTATGGAGACACTCTTGAATACTCATTACTTTTGTATTCTTTATAGTTGGTACAGTTCATATGCATTGTGTATTATTATTTTCATATGCCTCTGTGCTGTCTCACGGTTATATTCTTCTCCTCCACAGATTTACATCTTGCCCGAGGTCTCTGCAATTTCCATTCAGATCGATCTACAAGACTTCCTGTCAGAGAGGGTATGAAAAAAAGAGCTGCATGACTCCCTACTGCAGTCCAACAGGAAGTGACACGACATGGGGACTCTGCTAATCACCATGACAACTACACAGCTGTGACTGGCTGTGAGCAGCCCCGCCCCCTTTTTCTACACCCAAGCCAAACCCCTCACCCGTTCTCTGGACTACCTGGTTAAACCTTTCCCCACGCTCATTTAAATACAACCTCTTCGTCTCTTCTTCCAATCCGGATTTTCCTCCAGCTTTACGACTCATTTTTTCCGCATACATTCTCCTTTTACAATCATGCTCCGCAGGGCTTGCACTCCTTCCTTCTCTTCCACCTCCCCATCTTCCCCCACTCTCCTCCTCATCGTCCTTCTCTCTGTCTCCTTCTTTCTCCATCTCCCGGGCCTGGTTCGAGGAGACTGCTGGCTAATTGAGGGGGATAAGGGCTATGTGTGGCTGGCCATTTGCAGTCAGAACCAGCCTCCGTACGAAACTATCCCACAACACATCAACAACACGGTCCACGACCTGCGGCTCAATGAGAACAAACTGAAAATGATCCCCTACACGTCTATGTATCGTTTCGCGAACCTTACTGACCTTAACCTCACCAAGAATGAGATCTCTTACATCGAGGATGGGGCATTTGCTCAACAGGCCAACCTACAGGTAAACTGGCTGTTGGTTGATTGGTTGATTGGTTTGTGGGCGGGTACAGGGTTAGAGTCATGCATGGTTTTTCCACTTGGTTCGCCAGCCACAAAGATAGAAAATGGCTTTCAAATGTGCATCTGGTTATACAGTATCTCATGGTAGTATTCATCGTCTTGGTGTTTTCATCATTCTGTTACAACAAAATTGATTTATTGACAGGGTTTTTTCCTCCGATCAAAACTACCTGATCAAGTCCAGAATGTCAAAGTGAAAAATAAATGCTGCAAACTAAAAATGACTACAAATACAAAAAAGAATGTTAATTGATTGCACCCGTTTTGGGAAAACTTGGTGACGGCTCCTTTAGAAGCAACGAAAGCCATGTGTCTCTACCAGATTTGCACATCTGAACAAAGCTATTCTTATTGCAAACATGTTCCACTCTTTTCACATGTTTTCAACTTGATTTGATAACAATCAAACAAACCAACTGTGTGGGGGGGGGGGCATCTCATGTGCATCCTTGAGATGTTTCTACAACTTGATTGGAGTCCACTGGTGGTAAATTCACTTGATTGGACATGATTTGGAAAGGCACACACTGGCTATTTAGCTCCCACAGTTGACAGTGCATGTCAGAGCACAAACCAAGCCGTAAAGTCCATGCAATTGATTGCAGAACTCCGAGACCGGATTGTGTGGATGCACAGATCTGGGAAAAAAGGTACCGAAAAATGTCTGCATCAATGAAGGTCCCAATGAGCACGGTGGCCAATGAGCATGGAGGCCTCCATTATCCGTAATTGGAGGAATTGGAACTACCAGGACTCGCCCTCGAGTTTAAACTGAGCGATCATTCTGATAGAGCTCCAGCCTTGCGCTGTGAAGAGAGGAACACCTTGAAGGTGGACAACTATCTCTAAAAGGCACTTGAAGGACTCTCAGACCATGAGAAACAAGATTATCTGGTCTAAAGAAACAAAGATTTAACTCTTTGGCCCGAATTTCAACGTCATGTCTGGAGGAAACCAGGCATCGCTCATCACCCTCCGAACATCATCCCTTCAGTGAAGCATGGTGGTGGCAGCATCATGCTGTGTGGATGTTTTTCAGCGGCAGGAACTGGGAGACAGGATCAAGGGAAAGATGAATGCAGCAATGTACAGAGACATCCTTGATGAAAACCTGCTCCAGAGCACTCTGGACCTCAGACTGTGGCAAAAGTTAATTTCCCAACAGGACAACGACCCTAAGCACACAGCAAAGATAACCAAGGAGTGGCTTAGGGACAACTCTGTGAATTGCCCTGAGTTGCCCAGCCAGAGCCCAGACTTGAACCAGATTGAACATCTCTGTAGATGAAAATGGCTGTGCACCGACCTGATGGCGCTTGAGAGGTCCTGCCAAGAAGAACGGGAGAAACTTATTTTGTGTAGATCATTGGCAGAAAGCGGGGATCTGTAAGAATTGCCACAGACAACCTAATTATCTCATTATGCAGCTTTATCTTAATATCAGTCCACTCCAATAGATTGGATGGCTCTCCAATGGTCAAGTACAATAGTCCTTAATCCCTAGATCAAAGCTCTGCATTCAGCAAGGCTCTTTTTTATCCAGCATCAGCGTATATATAGCCTGTCCTCGCTTGTTCCTGACAATGAGGGGCACCGGCAGTTGTTAAGGAATAACAATACGACAGCTGGGTGAGCTGTCTAAAGGCTTCATGGATATCACTGAGGCTGAGCAAACTGAATGCAAGCCACCACACTTGTCTTGACTATCTGTCTTCTGTCCTATCTTTCTTCTGTCTTGCCTCACACGCAGTATAGAGTGCAGGCACCTGGAGAATGTGTGGAAGTTACACTTCCTTCAGCAGGAGTTAGACTTGGCTCTTGGGCACAAACTACGGATACTATTTTACCTCAGAAGTGCTGTTGATATACCAGGTTGATGCAAGGTTGAGAGTTTGGAATTGGGTCCCAAGTTGCCCCAGATCCTAAACAAATTGTAAAGTTTGCTGGCAAAACAGGGACAAGCACTTGGGAATTACTTTAATGATCTCATGCTCTCTAATCTAGACCTTCCTGCATACTTCTGCATATAACTTTTTAGGAGAAAAGAAAATAGATTTTGTTCTGCCAGTTCGTTCACTTCGTCCTCATAGACAATGGCTGAGAATAATCGTTTCTGGAACTGTTTAACGGCTGATTTCCTCTAGTCATTTTCTTTACCACTGTTAGTCATTTATGATTAGAAGAAAATGTATAAATGTGTGGATATAGGGTTTGGCCATAAACTGTTAACAGAAATAGGCAGTTTTTTACATCATGCCTGTGAAAGCTAATGACGAACGTCAGAAACTTAGAATGTGAGGATAGCTGGTAAATTGGAGACTGCGATGAAACGTTCGTGATTTAAAATGTTTCTAAAGATGTCCAAAAGTAGATGTATGCTTCTAAATCCTAATTAACAGACTGATAGACTAACAGATGATATTGTCATCCAGGTCCTCCAGCTAGGCTATAATAAGCTGACTAACCTGACTGAAGCCATGATGAGGGGTCTGGGAAGGCTTCAGCTTCTCTTCCTCCAGCACAACTTAATAGAGGTATTGGGTTTTTGTTTAGTTTGTGTAATATTAAATTAATAGTTGCAATGTGATTCCGATTTTTTAAGTAATCTCTTCTGTCTCTTCGTCTGCATCAAGGTAATCACCAGCAATGCATTGGACGAGTGCCTCAGTCTCAACAGCATTGATCTGTCGTCCAATAAGCTGGCTCGCCTCGACCCGTCCACTTTTACCATCTTGAACCGTCTCATGGTTTGCGAGCTGGCCGGAAACCCTTTTCACTGTGGCTGTGACCTGTATATCTTTCTTACCTGGCTGGAGGCCTTCAATAACGTCACACACACCTATGATAGGCTCCAGTGCGAGACCCCCAGGGAGATGTTTGGCTATCCCCTTCTGAGTCCCATCGCTTCTGGCAACGCCGGGCGCAACGCGCGCACAATTCTCTCCTCTGTCTGCCGGGATGGGGTCTTCATCCCCGGGATGACTTCCCTACCACCGGATTCGGATACGTCTGGAATGGGCCCGGATATGATTGATCGCGTGGGTCCGTACCACCAACCCACCACTTCGTCTTCCTCCACGGAGCACAGCTTCAGCCCCAGCATCAAGTTGCACCACGTGTCCCTGAGCACAGCCTCCATCATGGTCCAGATCCCCAACCCTTACAGCAAAATGTATATCCTGATGCAGTACAACAACACATATGTCTCCACCGTTGTGAACCTGAAGCTGAAGAAGGAGATGATCACGTTGAACAAGCTCAAAGCCCACACCAACTACACCTTCTGTGTGGCCTCCATCAAGAACTCCCAGCGCTACAACCACACCTGCATCCATTTCACCACACGGGCTCAAGACCAGGACGACATGCCGGCATCAACCTCCACCACCACCCACTACATCATGACCATCGTGGGCTGTCTCTTCGGGATGCTCTGCATCCTGGGCCTGGTCTACTACTGCCTGAGGAAGAGGAGGAGGCATGAGGAGAAGCAGAAGTCCATCTGTGTGAAGAAGACCATCCTTGAGATGAGGTACGGTCCAGAGGTGGCAGCGGCCGTAGGGAACGACCCGTCTGCGGTACAGAAGCTCCAGGAGCAGGCCCAAGGTCAAGGCCACCACCAGTACCAGCACCACACGCATGGAGGCAAGCTGCCCATGTCAACCTCCTCCTCGTCGGGAATGCTCCACTCTGCCAACACCTCCTCCTGCAGACTGTCCTCTATCCCTCAGGACAAGATGGCTACAGCCTTTTCTGAGGCCATGCTGACCAGCAAAGGCAACTATATGGATGTACGGACCGAAGGGGGGATGAGAGATGGATGCATGGGAGGTGGAAAGGGAGGGATGAGGGATGAAGATTTGAGAGAGGAGGACGGATCAGATGCAGGTGATAACTCTGACGATGATGGCCGGGGCTCGGCTTCGGAGATTTCCACCATCGCCATGGAGGTAGACAAGGTCAACCAGATCATCAATAACTGCATCGATGCCTTGAAGCTGGACTCGGTCATGGGCGGCGCGTCAAACGCCTCGGACAGCATCACCACGTCCTACGCGACGTCGACTCCATCCACCTGCACCTCGTCCCTGACCCGTGGCCTCATCCCACTTTCCCCCGGGGTCACGGAGACCTGCCCGGGCCTGCCCTCCCCAACCACCAAGATCCCCCCTCCTCCGCCGCTCTCCTTCTCCGTCCCTCTCTCGGAGCGCCCGGGGATCAGCGGCGGTGGGTTCATGTCACCGCCATACCGCCCACCTCCCCCGGCGTCCGCAGTCCGCCCTGTCCAGAGGCAGATGAGCGCTGATGCAGCGATGGTGATCAGCGGCCCAAAGAAGCAGTGCAGCACCTCCTCCTGCAGCTCCATGGGACGTGAGCGAGGGACCAGAGGCGCGGGAGCACGGGTCTACAGCCTGGACGTCCATGAGCCCCGCAGCCCCGACCCTTGCCAGCAGTACCCCGGAGAAAGAGGCAGCCCTGTGGGTTGCGGGGAGCCCCAGGAACGGCTGCCTCTGGTGGGGAGCGCTGGCGAAGGAGGCGAGGGTGGCGTTGGCTGTGGTAGTGGAGGAGGTGGTGTTGATGGTGTTACCAATCAGCACCACCAGCACCACCAGCAGCAGCAGCACTTAGAAATGCTGCAGCAACAGCAGCAGCAACAGCAGGGGGACTACCACTGCTCAGAGCACCGCCACTCCGTCCCGGCCCTGTACTATGAGGGCTCCCACCAGGGCTCCCCGCACCAGAGGGCCTCCTTCCTCAAGCCCCTGACCCGTTCCCGTCGTGATACGGCCTCCTACTCACAGCTGTCGCCCACTCGCCATCAGAACTACTCTGGTTACTCCTCCAGCCCGGAGTATTCGTCTGAGAGCTCCCTGAGGATCTGGGAGAGGTTCCGGCCCTACAAGAAGGGCCAGCGTGACGAGTCGTGCTACGTCACGGCCGGGAATGCCTTGAGGAAGAAGGTGCAGTTTGCCAAAGGGGAGGACCTCCATGACATCCTTGATTACTGGAAAGGAGTTTCGGCCCAGCAGAAGCTGTGAGAGAGAAGACAGAACAAATCAGAGTGAGAGAATGTAGCCTATTGAGTTTTAAGTAATGGAACTCTCGTTGTTCCTGATTGGCTGGCAAACCGCCAATTTCAGACGCTAGCCGGAAGGATAGAGCGAAACTTTGATGATCAAGACGAGCGAGGGCAGTTAGGTTGAGTTCGACAGAGCCTGATTTATTATCACAGTAGGTTTTTTGAAACATGTAAAAACATGTTGTAATCAGAAGGACCAGGACTTAGAGAGATTACGGAGCAGTACCATAGGGTAATTGTGACAGTGGATAGAGTGGACGGTAGTACTACACCTGGAACCTTCTCATCTTCTTCTGAGTCTTATTTAGAGCAGGGTAGCCAAGGCCAAACATCTCATCAGTATTCAGTGAACTCTTCATGTGGAATTCACCTTTTGGAGTGTCATTGTCTTTGATCTGTGTTCATCTGTGTGTGGCTACAGGGACTCATTCAGTGACTGTAGCGCAAATCCCCCTGAAGTGTGTGTGCGTGTGCGTGTGTGTGTTTGTGCGTGAGTATGAGTCAGTCACCTACATGTGTTTCTTGTCTCTTGTGTGGATCTGTATTCATATGCTAGCCGGCGATGATTAGTGTGTGTCTGTGTGTCCCCGTATGCCTGTGCTTGCTGGAGGAATTGTCTATGCGAGTATGCGTGCCTGTGTGTGTGTGTGTGTGTGTATATGTGTGTGTGTGTGTGTATATGTGTGTGTGTGTGCGTTGATGAGATCTAGGGAGATAATATATATGAGATCCAGAGAGAGAATGGAAGGGGAGTAACTTGGTGATTGTTAAGAAAGAACTGTCAAGCCGACTCCCCTCCCTCCTCTGTAGAATCATCATGACGTGCTGCTGGATACTGCAGAGCCATTTGCATTTCAATAGTGGCTGTCAGACCCACACACAGACACACATGCACACGCAAACACACACACACAAAGACACACCACACACACACACAGACACACCACACGCAAACACACACACCACACGCGCACACACAGACACACCACACGCACACACAGACACACCGCACGCAAACACACACACCACACGCGCACACGCACACACACACACACACAGCAAGCAGAAAGGGATGAAAAGAAAGACACTCAAGGATGCTTTACTGTGTCAGGATAGATAGTAGAGGATTTGGTCGGGTCTTAAATGCCCTCCTTTTCCCCTGTATTACTCCCTCCTGACTCTAGTCAAAGTGCTCTTTAGGAGAATGTGTTGGCATTTGGGATGCAGACTCTAGTCCCCTGGTTAGCTACAGTCCTAGTCAACCGGGAAGGGTACTGGGTACTGTGAACGGGTACTGGGAGTGCACCTCGATACTCACATTCTGTACCCCCTGTTAGGACAGGGAACTCACACTGCAGTGTTTAACACCCCCCCGGCCCCAAAGTACAGATGTGCAGTCAGGAGCAGTTGATATTTGGCCCTGCATGTTATCGTAGATGTGACCCGGACCCGTGTGAATCATACAGGGAGAAGCTTCTCGCTGTCGGTATCCCGAGGTATGAGTCGCCCTGACTCACGAGGTTCTATTGACAGGTTAATAAAGAGGGAGAGACAAGGAACAGAGAGACAGACGAGAGAGAAGCAAAAAATATAGATCTGTAGGTCTGTATTTTGTGCTACTGCAGCGGATTATTATCAACGGAGGTCAACTCGAAGATTTCCGAATGAAACGTAGGCACCCTGTACATAGTGCGAGCGGCAATTCATATTTGTCATTATTAGCAACGCACGTCATACACGCATTCTCTCCCGGTTAAACTGACCAGCCGTTATGACTAAGGTTATTGAATTAATTAACCCTGGCGTGGTTGTCTAATGTGAATCTGACAGAGCGAGAAATAGGGACACAATGCATTAGTCAAGGCATCTATTAGATTTATTCAATATATGAATATCCACCTCAATGAGAATGTGCTAATTAACGGCTAGTAATCACGGCTGTTTCCTAGGGACGTCTGTGTGTGTGTGTTTGTTAGGTCAATATGCTGTGGGTCCTCGGAGTAGCGTTTCATTTAGAGTAAATTGACTAGGTCTGTCTGACTTGATAGTTGATTAACATGAGACTCCAGATGTTTGCCCTTTATACCATTGACCTTCTGATACCCACAATGCTCCAAGGCTGAGTAATTTGCAGTATGGGATTATATTATTGACAGGGAGTTTGTGGAAATTAACTAACCAACACACACACACACAGCTTAATTAATTGATTTGACTCATAAAAGCTCTGTTAAACTTTTAATCAAGGTTGACATGTGAAGTTCCATCATTTAAAATATCATGCTTGTGACTTCTAAAGTTGTAGCCAAGAGGACGCTTAACATGTTCACAAATCCAATTAATGATACTACCTTTCAATCTCTCTTTTGGTTATCTTTGCTTACTTACTTACTTACTCTCTCTTTCTCTGACACACATAAATGTAAACACCGCTCTCACACACGCACACACACACTCTTTTCTCACTTCGCCTAGGTCTGAAGGGAACACGGTTCAGCGCTGTGTAGTGACTGGACACAAGGCTTTTTTATCCACCCATTTCAGACCCCCCCACTGGACTTTCATTTTTCTCTGTCATCTCGTCTCTGTTCTGTTTCTGATGGCACGATGCAGAGTGATGTGTTGCCGGTGAAATAGAGTGAACATTATGTAAATGTCACCTGGATGTTACATGGCTGTTTCCCTGGCCTCGCTATTCCCTGAGTCAAGTTTTGTTCCATTGTGTTTTGGTTTATGCTGTGAGACAGGTTACACGTTCAGATTACATGCAGACTAATAGTGCCACTATGTTTGTTTACCATCGGAAGCAACGAGGTCATGGAAGGAAACATCAGGTCTCTCTGTGAAAGCGGAAAAAAGAACTTCCAGACTCGCCAGTCTTCCTAGGAAACGGCAAAAAGAAAACAGCAAACGGTTACATTTGAGATTAATTCGATGAGATGCCCGTCGATTCGGTCTTTGAAAGACAGTACATCTGCAAATTCCAACGAGGAACTGCTCTACTACCGGAGGCTAACTGTGACTGACTCTCCCCTCGAACATTTACACACCGAAGCAAACTGAGGTGAACATTATAAAAAACACTAAGAAAGGTGAGTTTTATCATGTCATATTGGCTTAAAATCCCAGAACTGTGAAAAAGCATCCCACCCCTTCACAAGAAGGGTGACACTGCTGTGTATTCATTTAATCTGTACAAACCAGTTTCATTTTTACAACCATTACTGCCACCATTTTTGAGAGTTGCCAAGGTGCATTGTGATACAAACATATTTTGATTAATTGTTTAATATTGCAGTTTCATATTTTTTCGTAATCGTATGACATTTTGTCATTGGTCTTTTTTCTGTTATCAATTGCCAACTTCTAGATTTGCCATTTGTTTTGTTTTCCTATTTATTCAGTAAGACGTAGAGAAAGACTGAAGCTCATTGAAGTGCTTTCCTGCTCAAGGATGTTCCTCACTCACAATGCCGGAACAGCATTCCCGAACTGCTTCGTAACCTGGCAACACATGCCTAGGTCTTTTAAAAAAGTACAGCGACAATCATGTTTGTGTTTTTAAATAATATCACCTATATCAGATTGTTTGCAGTGGTTTTAATGGGTGACCATCTAATAGCCCACCTTACTCACAATCCACCATTTCAAAGACGTTGTCATTGATAACTAGTGCACTACTATGATAACTAGTGCACTACTATGATAACTAGTGCATTACATTGATAACTAGTGCACAACGGGCGAATAAAGCACTATTTTATATTGCCCATATGCACTAATCTTGCACATGCTTGCCAGGAGAGGTCAATGCTTAGCCTCCTAAAATAACAGTGTTTCTGTTTAAATAATACATGGTGTAAATGTCACGCTTAAGGGTCTAGTGCGGTTAAAAGCCAACTGCAGAGCCAGAGGATTACGTTCGTGGTATTTATTTAGCCAACAAGGAAAACAAACACGTAGAACGAACTGAAAATACTACCCGCTGAATGGAAAACAAAGTTGCGCTTACAAAGCACAAGTAATCACACTCACCAAACTAGACGACAAAACTTAAATCATTGCAAATCGAAGTGCAACCCAAACTAGCAACCTAAATAGCCCTGTTGATTAGCCAACTGGAAACAGGTGCACCCAGTAAAACCACCCTACCAGAACTAACGAGTGAATCCCTCTGGTTGTGGTTTAGAAGGTCTGTTGTGTTTGTTTAGGCTCATGAGATATTTAGTAGAACAGAGCAGTGTTTTGGGGCCTATTGGAGCATAAAAGTAGGAAACTGCAGTGCTGAGTGCACACCAAAGGAAACATTGGAATATGACGTAGAAGACCATTGTCTGTGGAGCTGACGTAAGTAAAGATGGAGCACATAGCAGCGAGTTTTGTTGTCAGAGCAAATTGGATTCTCATATAGCTATGTGCTGTACCTCGATGCTTCATACAGATTCTAACAGGCATGGAATCTCATTAAGGACGTCATCTAAGAAAATTACGTATTACAGAGTATAATAAAATAGATTTAACAAAGTTCTTTAAAATAAGATGTACTAAATATTTTTGGAATTAGCCATTTCCTCAGTGATGAGTCATTTGTATGATTTTGCTTTGAGTTGTACAATATAAACTAGTTTTTGGTAGATCGAAACGAGAATAAATTGCTGTCCCACTTTGTGACTTATGGAAATGTAAAAGAAAACTCAAAGGTTTTCCCTCAACATAATCCTTCAACTTTGTTACACCTTGTTGCCTCAGCAGAGCCCTACAAAAAACATCTAGGGTATCGGATAAAGGCTTTAGATGGGGCTGTTATTCAGGTGGGCTTTGGTCTCCCTTTATCTCTGCACTGTGTAAAATATAACTTTTTTTTACAACGTTTCCTCCTGGAGACAGATAATCAAAGGGCCCTGTTAAACTGTAGTGGTCTACAGAGGGAATAGCATTTGGCTAGCAGACAGATATCAACAGCAGGCGGCCAGGACACCAGTGCCTTATGTCTAAAGGGATTCGTCATCACATGGTAAAGCAGTTTGAGATGGTTTCTGAAGTCCCCGGGATGTTAGCGGTTCTGCCCCAGTAGCCCTCTATTTCCTCAGATGTGTGAGCAGACTACAGAACAGCGACAATGAATGGTCTCAATGGAGCTCAAATCGTGCCGTTTTTTCTGATCTTAACCCCTAAGCAGTGAGGGACAGAAGGTGCTGAGAACTGACCTTAGGACAGCAGAAAGAGATTATGAAGAGAATAAGACTGGTCCTAGCAGATACACGTTGTATATGGATGCCAAATAGAAGAAGAGAGTTAGATAATATGGAATCAACAGGCTGAGAAGAAACTGGTGTGTGTGTGAGAGAGAGAGAAAGAGGTGTACGAGAGAGTCATAGAGAGAGAGAAGTGTAAGAGGGTAAGAGAGAGGGAAGAGAGGTGTATAATGCAGAGAGAGAGAGACGAGAGGGGGAGACTGAGGTGTAACATTAAGAGACAGAGAGAGAGATCGGGAGGAGAAAATAAGACATTACAAAATTACTTTTTCATGGGAGTTTCCCCAATTTACTAAGCTCTTTATCCCTCTCAGAATAAGAACTTCTAACTGCCACAACACAAGCCAGACAGGCAGGCTTTACACCTGAAAAATGAGGCTTAGTTTCAATGTTTTTCCTCATACATATTATGGCAAATACTAGGGGCAATAGTTGGCCCCCATTGTTTAGAAAAAGCACAATTCACCTAAGAAGCCCTAACTATTGACAAAGTATCATAATGTTCACTCACACCAAATGGTCTTAGATGTTTCATTTGTATTTTAGGCTAACAATGTCGGCTAACAATGTCGGCTAACAATGTAGGCTAACAATGTATACACTGAAGAAATGCACTTCGCCCTGTGTATAAGTGTGTGCTAAATGATGTCGCCCAACTCCATTTAGGTGAACAAGATGTGTCTACCTTTTGCATTTATATTTCAGCCTCTAAAGAAATCCCGTGCTCAGTGTTTCTACCTAGAGTTGTTCCTGCGGTGTGTCCAGGTGAGCCCCTCAGGCCTCCTTGGGGTGCAAAACACGTTAACCGCCAACGCTGTGGCCTGAAAGGTTCAATTAACGTTGTCTCTCAGGCAATTGTGATTTGGACGATACAATGTGTGCTCCATATTGACATTGCAAGGGAGGTGTGGGACAGGCAAAGCATAGTATCCACCTACACCCTGGAGACTGCTTCAGGTAGGCCACGCCCCTGTGCGTTCACTTTATTTTCTGAGGGACCTATGTCTAAAGAATAAGAGCAGCTTCATGCATCAGGACAATAGACAACACAGAATTGTGAGAAAAAATGAGGAGTACGTTTTGGGGAAATATACTGAATATTACAATGAAGGGATAAGTATCGAAAGCTCTTAGGAGGAGAGATGACGGGGAGTAGAGAGGAGACGGAGAAATAGAAAACCGGGAAAGGAAGGGATGGAGAGAGAACACAAAGTAGGGTGATTATGCAGTCAGATATGTCTTAAACAGCAGGTACAGTAATGAGCTGATCCCGGGAGAGGTGAGTGCTAGAAAAAAGGATTCACCGAAATGTGTACAAACACAGTCAACGAAGATGATCGATCAAATGTTTTTTATGATGCCTGTTTCAAGCAAAATTGTCACTAAGCGCTTTTACAAACGCCCAGCCACGATGGTGTGTCTCAGAACCTCATCAAGAAGCTTCTTCTCCCTTTAATCAGGAATTGGTCGATGGACTGCATACAAAGACCAAGAGAATATTGAACACCCACAGAGAGTGAGCAAGAGATGGTAAGAAAGAGAAGTAGAGAGCGAGAGCAGAATGCGTGGGAAGAGGACAGCGCCAGAAGACATTCTGAGGAACACTGACACATCTCTCATAGGACAAGTCTGCGACCAGATAATGAAATCCTGGTCACGTTCCCACTGACTGTGTCTTATCTGCAGTATTTCATCGTAATTAGTCTTAAACAATAGCAAGCGCCCATTAATCATTATCCAAGCCAGGACTCCATTGTTGGCCATTGCTCCAGCTCCCCAGGACCCAACGGGCCTGGGTCGGGCCAAACGCGTAATCACAATTCCTGTCGCTCTTATGGAAAGTGTGCCAGAGGAAACATTGGTTTGATTTGTTAGGAGAGGTGCCTGGGAATAAAGTTCTTAAAAACTTAATATGAAATGTGATTTCGCTAAACCACAAAAAACCTTTATTACGTTTGTCTTTAAAGATCTGAAAATGTAACAAATAGAGGTCGAGTGTACATCATTACTGCTAGAACATCACTCAGCTATTCAGTGCAATATCTAACAGATGTGTGTCTATATATAACTGGTGTTATATATTTTGTTAGTTAATTAGTGTCGCTTGTGGAATGAGAGCAACAGCAAACTGACTTGGTTTGATTTTGGCAGTGTCCCCATATAAAATACAATTTTTAAGCACAAAATTAATAAGATGAGTTACGTATTAGTGAGATGGTTTTTGGCAAGTGGCTGCAGTTGGTTAGTCGGTCCTGCCTTGTCAGATAAAATACGAGTCGATTGAAAGGAGTTTACTTCCGTCTAAGGAACAATTATTAACATCACAGCTGGGATTTAATTAATTGTCAACTATGTTTTTAATTAATGCCTTTCCTGATTTGTTTGGGTTTCCTCGTTATACTGCTCATAGCCCCTGTAATGAAAGCAGACTGAGCATCTGACAAGAGCCAGGAAGTTGAGTCTGTGTAGCACCGAAGGTAGCACTTTTGCCGTGTTACTGCAGAAGATGGCGATTTTGCCGTGCTACTACAGGAGAGGGTAATCTTCCCGTGTAACTGCAGGGCAGCGGGTTCAAATCCATGAGCGGAATAGCACTGCAATGAGCTTTTAAACCTGTCCTAAGTTACGGCTCAGGAAAGTCCAAGACACTAGTAGTTTACCATTTAAGCTGGTGACATGAAAGCATTTGTTCTTCACATACTTATCCCATTTTTAATGGTCTGGCTCCCAAAGAGAATAGGGATTTAAAAGAACCTGTGAAATATCTGTGAATTTTATACTCTGTATAAAAATGTATATGGCTGTTTTTCTACTGAGCTTGGTCTTGTCCGTCAATTGGTTTTGGATATATTTCTTTCTGTTTGGGTTTGAGATCTCGGAACTGACAGTTTTTAGTACTTGCAACGATCTACTGTGTGTCCCAATGAGGTTTAAGAATAGAGAATAGTTTAACAAGTGGATAAAAAAGAAATAAAGTGTTATATTTGCATGATTTCCTGTATTTTTCAAGAGAAGAATTATATTGTTGTGTATAAAGAGTGGACTTATGTTGACAACAATCTGTGGGCTGCTGAAATACAATGGTTGTCAGGAAATGTACTAAGTTCTTAAGGTTTGAGTATTTTTATTATCTCTAATGTTTAACAGTTGCATCTTTATCTGGTACTCTGGTATGTAGTTTTCAGCCTACTGTATTTTCTACTGACACTGTACTTGACATTTATCAGATGTATCACGTTAGATCATGAGACTGTGCGCTATGGAAAAAAACATTCGGAAGTGAGATAATTACATGGATCTGTTTGGATAGCTTGAATGTTCTCTCTTTCTCTGCATGTCCATAATAATCACAGTCAACAGACAACTACAATTCTATCTTCCTGCTTCTGCGCTTATGTGTTTTTCCCAAATCCTGTAGAGGGAACAACAACGTAACAAAAGCTAGCAAGCAAGGCATCGCACAGATGACAATGAGTGGAACGTTCGTTTAACACGCAGGTACCCAGGCTAGCAACGTGTGTCCTCTAATGTGAAATGTTTACCAAATTATATGTAATGCATTTTCAGACAATTTTCATGTATGACATGCTTACATTTGTGAAAATGTCTGTTAAACATATGCTGTACCTTTTGTTTGAAAATATTTGTATTTCAGAAGAATATTTGTGTCAACAGGCACAGATGTGCACACACACAGACACACACACTCCCTTCATGATTACTCAGAACACATAGACATTAGGGTCCTATTTGTTCTATTCATAAAGTGGTCCTGGCCCTCTCACTCACCAAACCCCCGGCAGCTCAGATATCACTCCTACAGAACGTTCTTGTCTACACGCAGGCGCGCTGTGCTGTGAAAGCGGATGCGTCTGTTCATTGGGGACTTTTGACATCACATTTGATGTTTGTGGTGACAGGTAAATGAAACCACAGGGAGTATATGTCCTAAAGATGAATCTGATGGTTTGTCCTCAGTGGCAGAAAGCAGCCAAAGCGGAAGAGGGGTGGCGGGAAACGGTGCATTTAATTTCTCGGCCGTGAGTCGATGACATGCTAGCTGGTTCTGGTTGCCTCTTATCTGTTCACTGTGACAGCAGGCCATAACTCACACATGTTTACAGTGCTACGATGCGGATCTGTGATGGGGAACCCGTGCCAAAACCTAACAAGCTGTCCAGTATCAATTACACAGGCAAACAAAAAAAACACATTAACCTCCTCTCCTAGGTGTTTGCTCTCAGCAGGCTGTTCGCTAGCTCAGCGCCGGAGCAATTTCAGGTCAAAACCAACGGTTTGGAAAATCCGCGGTGAGCCGTCGATACAGTCGCTGGTTGGAGCACGGCTGTCAGTTAATACATAGGATATAAATGACCGGGAGGAATTAGAGGGCTGGATGGAGATGCTCTGAGTGTTTAACAGAAGATGTAGGCGGCTTAACTGATGAGTCCAATATCACAGCCTGATTGGTGCCAGAGTGGACACCAGAGAAATATCCTGCTTTTCATGGAAATACCGCACGTAGAAATGTATTAAGTAGAACGAACACGTCGTTCTATTGTGTGATCTGTGGATAAGAACGCCGTGTCCCTCGCTATGCATTTAACTACTTCGTCAGACACGTACCCACACCAACTTATACTGTAGTTTTGTGCCATTTTGTTCTGGACCCCTGTGGGAATAAAAGCCAGAACTTTGTCGCTGGTATTAGTCGATTTCAACGGAGCTGCGTGGGGTGTCCTGAAATTACATTTCTATTAAATGTCAAATAAAAACATGTATATATATAAGCCGCCCTGAATCTTTCTCCCCGTTCGCTTGATGTGTTTTCCAGTTCCAATCGCCAATGAGTAATGTCATTCAGTCTGTTATGTCACTTCCTGAAGAGAAAGGTCAGCCGACAAACTGTAATGAAAATAGAGCTACTGTTTCACCACCGTCAACACTGACTAGAGATACAAAAACAAGAGCACACACAGTACTATTTGCCTGGACGTAGATGCTTTTCGGAATTTGGCATTCCTGTGTCTTTCTATATCTTGTTTTCTGTGAAACGTTTTTGTTAACTCGAAGGTTTTTTCCATAGTCGTCCACGCATTGGCTACTAAGAATTGTGCACTTGGTATTGGAGTCGTGCGCGATCTTCAGCCTGTCTTGCTGTTATGGATCTAACAAGATACAGGGTGTCAAAACATCCAGCCTGGGGTGCTTTGAGTAAAAACAGATTTGTTTGTATGCACATTACAATCAAATATGAATAATAGCATTTATAACTCTATAGAAATGATAAAAGATCTATATTCATGCAGATTTGACTGTCCTAATCACTAATAATCACCTAAAATAAAGACAGTCATTCCAAAAGCTCTAGATAAAGTTTTTTTTTTTGATTACTTGGATGGCATTGAATGAGCCCCCAGGGCAATACTTTTTGACACCCCTAGAACATATTCTAGCAGTTGATTATCTAACAGTCCATGGTATAACAGTTTATTATCTAACAGTCCATGGTCTAACAGTTGATTATCTAACAGTCCATGTTCTAACAGTTGGTTATCTAACAGTCCATGGTCTAACAGTTGGTTATCTAACAGTCCATGGTCTAACAGTTGGTTATCTAACAGTCCATGGTCTAACAGTTGACTATCTAACAGTCCATGGTCTAACAGTTGATTATCTAACAGTCCATGGTCTAACAGTTGGTTATCTAACAGTCCATGGTCTAACAGTTGATTATCTAACAGTCCATGGTCTAACAGTTGACTATCTAACAGTCCATGGTCTAACAGTTGATTATCTAACAGTCCATGGTCTAACAGTTGACTATCTAACAGTCCATGGTCTAACAGTTGATTATCTAACAGTCCATGGTCTAACAGTTGATTATCTAACAGTCCATGGTCTAACAGTTGATTATCTAACAGGACACGTTCAATATATCATTGCCTAACAGGTCGACTAACAGTAGACTATCATCAAACGGTCAACCAGTTCATGGTCTAACAGGAAATGGTTTAGAAGGCTATGGACAAAAAGAACATGGTTAAATGTGTTTAGTGTGACTATTAGACCATGGACTACAGAACATGGTCTAATTGTTCATAGTCCAACAGAACATGGTCTAATTGTTCATAGTCCAACAGAACATGGTCTAATTGTTCATGGTCCAACAGAACCTGGTCTTATAGTTCATGGTTCAACAGAACATGGTCTAATTGTTCATGGTCCAACCGAACCTGGTCTAATTGTTCATGGTCCAACAGAACCTGGTCTTATTGTTCATGGTAGGATCTGGTATTTAAGGAGATGATGTAACAGAACAGTCTAACAGTTTATATGGTTGAAACGGTCATGGTTTAGGTTAATTTTGGTCATTGCATTCAAGTAGAGAGAATCCAATTTCAAATTCATGGATGCCCTTTACAGGAATACATTTGAACTGCTAACATGACTTGGTTGTAAAGTTTCTGACCTCAACCATGTTTAACAGGACATGGTCAGACTAACTGTTCAAACCACACAAACAGTGGTTCTTACGGTGAACTCTGCCCGTGTACAGTACACTTGTACATCTACAGTCTTTCCTCCCTGCTTTCACTTGGCCAAAGTGAAGACTCAAGGGTGACAGAGATACTGTGGTGTGGAAGAGAACAGTGTACCTCTACTTCTAGTGATGACGATAACGATGACAAAGTTCAAGTTTTATCACCACAATTTCTGTACAAAAGATCTATTTCTATATTTTCAATAAATTTGTATTTAAAAAATGATGACAGTGCGTCTGCTTTTCCTTTTTTCCATCGTCACTGATTATTGTTTCATCATTATTTAGACTGAGATGACCTAGTCGCAAACATACAGGGATGGAAATTATAATCAGGGAAGAAATATACGGTCCTTCCCACCTCGAGGAGCTGTCCTAGTTTTTGTGTTTTTGTGTTTTGGACCAGCAATTAGACATGGTCGCTGTTTAAACTTGGTCTAGTGAAAGGACTGTGTCTAATACATGTGTGAGTGTAGGCACATGTGTGTCAGGGCACAGGTCGTAGATCCTTAACCAGCTGTAGATTCTATATTCAATACAGATATTGGTGAGGGCCTGTAGCCCGAACAGCTGGTTAGACTTTCAACTTTCATCTTTTGCGGGCAACTGGATGGACTTAACTTAAATTGCTGATCCAATCAGCTGACCCATTTTTAATTAAATCGAGTCACTAGGCAGGATGAAATTGTAAATCACATCCATTTTTTCACTGAATTTAAATAGCAGATGCCTTTGATTGCGCTCATTTTCATGACCACACAAACTTGACAGTGTGAATATTACTGTGTATAAGGATGGCATCCTCCGGACCAACTCTCTGATCTGAGGCGGACTCGTGCGTGATGGAGCACACAAGCCAACTGTGCTCAGATCAGCCTCCCGGGTGTGTTTCGTCCCGCTTCACTGAATACAAATCTGCACTAATTCGTCAGGGGTAACGACGTAGAGACCGATTATTCTAAAAAGAAAGGTTTCCCTCATAGTGAAGTTGGCATTTTGAGATGCTACGTTCTGCTCACCAGCTGTTAAAGGTTTATACACTGATGAGCCAAAACATGAACACTCACAGATGTAGCGAATAGCGTCATCATCTCTTAACAAGTGCACATGTCAAGATCTGGGTATGTAAGATGGTTCTTGTGAGTTGATGCCCGGTCGGGTTGGTACTGTTTTGCTGGCACTTGGAGAAGCAACAGTAGGTTTGTCAGAATATAGAATTGCCTTAATTGTCAGGAGGAAATAGGGTTAGGAATAGTGCTCTAATGATTTAAAATATATTTTTTATTACTGAATAGTTTGCACCCAACACCTTTAGTTCAGTTGCTAGGCAGAATACGAAGTAATGTGTAAAGTAAAATGCGGCAGAAAGTGGCAGAAAGTTTTCTATATCAGCGTGGTGAAATATTTTTCTGTTCCACTTTTTAAAGGGGCAATCAACCATCAGAAACACAAATTGCTTTTAAAACAACACTACAAATCGTCATATAAATCAGTAGGTGGTTTGGGCCTATTTTCTAAGTACACTGCATGCTGTCAGATAAATATTGACTACCTCTAACTACCATAAAGTAAAGCAGTTCGCATATTTACTTATTGAATATTCAATGTTTGTTTCAGTATTTTTATTTTTAACTTCAGGTGCTGAAAGTTGCTGCGATGAATAATTTTTTAAAATCAAGAATAGGATGTCACGGAATTAGAGAGAAGCCGGTTGAAAAGGGCAAAACGTCCTGAGGTTAGTCACGCGTTTAACAGAAATGTGCGGTTTTAAGTGGGTTACCGCTTTCAATCTGTTTTCCATGTTCAGCGCTCGTCTTGAGTTGTTCCAGAAGTGACATGAGCGTGGAGTGACAGATAATACCTCGGGAAAACATAACAGCCCACAGGCTCCTCACAACCTTCTGACCAGAACCTGTAAACAAACGATGTGTTCAGTAATAGAGTTCGAGATAAATGAGAGAAAACCTCGTGCCATGACACACCGACAGTGTTGGAGAGAGCCTCTAAAGTTAGATCACAGTCCTTGTATCATTTTCATCCAACTCTCTCCCCTACACTCTTTTCTCCTCTCCTTGTGACGCCTAACACCATGAAATGATCCCTTCACATTGTGTGTCATCTCAGGCCGGCCCTTTAAAACCATGTCAGGACTCGCGTCTGAGAGAGTTGAGCAGCAGCTCTTCTCTGTTGAGAGCATTTGGTTTACTGAAGCTCCACAGGTGTCCCACAGCCAGTGAGGATTAATCCATCCAAACTGGTTTCCAATAAAGTGGAGCTGGTGACCAGCGCAGCAGAGGAGTGATAAAAGTCATGTACGGTTGATTTCACTGGATCGCCCATGTCTGTCGAGATCATTTGAGCTGTCTGATGTGTGGAGATGGAAGCAGGCTTGTAAGTTAGGGAGTGAACTTACCAGAGCGAAGCGAGACAAAACGGGCTGTACGTGCCTTAGCACCGCTGCGGTGGTTATATGTGTTCTGTCATCACACCTGTGGATGTTTCAGACGACTATCTACTCACTGTCGGGATACACTTATTCACAAGGAGTTCCAGCATACTGGGGTTTTAGTATTTAGTACTTCACCAACAGGTCATCTTTGACTGGCTCAGGACATGCAGCTGATCCTCTTGATTTGAAAGGGACTTGATTTGACTGAGCTCACTCAATGCTTTTCATGTCGTAGTACTGATTTCACTTGATGCTACCTGACAGCTGATGCTACCTGACAGCTGATGCTACCTGACAGCTGATGCTACCTGACAGCTGATGCTACCTGACAGCTGATGCTACCTGACAGCTGATGCTACCTGACAGCTGATGCTACCTGACAGCTGATGCTACCTGACAGTATCACCTTCCAATCTGCCAAACCCTCAACCCTCCCGGGTGTCCCTTTCTGACGGTATTTGACTTGGACTATACTATTTTATAAGACTTTCTGCATTTACAAAATGGAATTAATAACTATTAAACTGAACTGTTAAAAGTTCACAAAAGCACGGCCAGAAGATTATTGGTCAATGGTCACCCCTCAGAGCCTGGTTCTTCTCTAGGTTTCTTCCTAAATTCAATCCATCAGGGAGTTTTTCCTAGCCACTGTGTATCAACTTTCATCAACTTGTTGATGTGTGCTCTGTCGGGTTCAGGCTGGGTGTTTGAAAAATCACTTTGTGACGACTTTGTTTGTAAAAAAAAAGGGCTTTATAAAATTAAATTGATTGATTTAACTTGTTACTTAACAATATGTAAAAGCAATTTAAGCTCAGATTGTAGGAGGACATGATCACTTCTGCTTTTGTGGAACCATCTAATTATGGAGCGTCAGCACGGCCCTGTAAAAACACATCCAGATTCCCGGCCACGGTTATAAAACTGATCACTCACTTTAACCCCTTGATCTCTTTTCCCTTCCCCTTTATCCCTTCCACTCACCCGATCTCCGTCTTAAAATTTTCTGTCTTTCCTTCTTTCTTTTCTTCGCACTGCCCCTTGTGGCATCCTTTAACTAACTGGGGTTGTTGAGTGGGCTGCTTTAATGGCTAATCCATGCTCTCTTTTTTCCTTCCTGTCTCATGCGTGTCTTGTTAAATGTACTGTGTTCTTTTACTTTACTTTAGGCGTTCTCTTACTTTCTCTCTTTCTACTTCTCCCTCTGTCTTGGGGTATTTGTGGCTGATAGTTTAAGCGTGTGCTTGGGATGGTTCCTAATGAACATTGTTGCAGCTTCATGTCCTTGCCACAGTCTTTGAACTAGTTGAATATTTGGAGCATCAACAACTGTGGGTTTGAAAGTATCAAAACGGTATTCTAAGTAAGCAGGCTATTCCATTCGAGAAATTGCCAAGAAACTCAAGATGTATGTGCTGTGTACTACTTCCTATACAGTACACTAGAGTGACCAGTTTAAGGAACAGGCAGGCATAAGATTTTCTCATGACATGAATAATCGTGGACACTAAGGTTATGGTTGCATACGTATACAATCCTGATCCGGCGAAATCACAGACAGGTGCAGATTTTTGCTCAAGCCCATCAATATCACACTTGACTTAACGTTTTTGTGTCCAGGTTTAACTTAAAATATCTCTAAAGGCATGGTATTTATCTCTGCAGTTACACTTGATGAACCTATAGATTGAGAGTTGTTAACCCATACAATGTATTCATTCAGTGCCTTTATATGGCAAATTTGTGGGGCAAATGAAATAGTTTGCAAAGGTTTGCCTTTAGTGATAAAATGCATGTGGCAAACTATTTACACAATGGTATACTGATTTTTATTGTTACAAACAGTTCCCTAGAGGGTTTTGTCCTGGCAAACCGCAAATATAATAACTAATATATATACTGTATATATATCCAAAAATATCCAAAAATATAATAAAGGGTATTTTAAACTTACCACGTACATGTTTATGTCTACTAGTGGCAAACATAGCACTTTTCTCCTAGTTATGCTATAAGACAGAGAGTCAAGAGCTTACGGTAATTTAAAGTTTTTGTTGTATATTTAAACTAGTCAAGTTTTTTTATGTCATATTGTGTTGTGTTGCATGAATAAGATGTTTAATAGTTTTGTACTGTTACTGTAAAGATAACATTAGAGCTATGTCCTCATAGTGTATGATAATAATTATGTTCATGTTGTAAATACAGTTAATTATCACACTTCATCAAGCACTGCTTCTATTTGGATCGGACTGCACTGTGGAAAGGGTTATGAATCTAAATTAATACACCCACACACGCGCGCACGCGCATACACACACTAACCGTCATTACTGAGCCATAAAATCTCACTGTATAACTCTGAAGAGACAGAAGCTGCTCCCAGAAACAAACAATCAGACTCATTAAAGACCTTTTGGCAGTGTCTATATATTTTTCATGACAGCCGTGCGTTTGTTATTCTGTTTGATGCATTATTCATTTATTTGCCTAAATACTTTATGAATGGCATGTGATAAATGTTGAATGTGTTTCCAACATATGTGTTCTGTTCATAGAGTTCAGCTGTGTGTGTGTGTGTGTGTCCGTATGCTTGTGTGTGTGTGTATCCGTATGCATGCGTGTGTGCATGTGTGTGTGTATCCGTATGCATGCATGTGTGTGTGTGTGTGTCCGTATGCATGTGTGTGTGTATCCGTATGCATGCGTGTGTGTGTGTGTGTCCGTATGCTTGTGTGTGTGTGTGTATCCTTATGCATGCGTGTGTGCATGTGTGTGTGTATCCGTATGCATGCATGTGTGTGTGTGTGTGTCCGTATGCATGTGTGTGTGTATCCGTATGCATGCGTGTGTGTGTGTATCCGTATGCATGTGTGTGTGTGTGTGTCCGTATGCATGTGTGTGTGTGTGTGTGTGTATCCGTATGCATGCATGTGTGTGTGTGTATCCGTATGCATGCGTGTGTGTGTCCGTATGCATGCGTGTGTGTGTCCATATGCATGCGTGTGTGTATCCGTATGCATGCGTGTGTGTGTGTCCGTATGCATGTGTGTGTGTGTGTGTATCCGTATGCATGTGTGTGTGTGTGTGTCCGTATGCATGTGTGTGTGTGTGTATCCGTATGCATGTGTGTGTGTGTGTGTGTGTATCCGTATGCATGCATGTGTGTGTGTGTATCCGTATGCATGCGTGTGTGTGTCCGTATGCATGCATGTGTGTGTCCATATGCATGTGTGTGTGTATCCGTATGCATGCGTGTGTGTGTCCTGTCTCTGCACAGACGATGTTTGGCTGAATTAGTTCTGTGCTGATGGCAGTGATGTATGGGAGGAGATTGCAGATATTGGGCCGGAGGAACACCATGGATCACTAGAGCAAAACAATGTCACCAACGCCAAAGGGTGGACAGAGCTCCAACCAACCACACACACACACACACACACACACACATTTGTCTGGTGCCTGAAAAATTGGGCCGGTTACAGTTCGACACGGAGACAAAGCCTAGAGTCGACAGTTCAGCCGTAGAGACCAAGACAAACAGGACCCTGTGCTGTCAACTCGGCCACATTGATGAACATATCAACCCCTAGCACAGAGCAACTAGCTTAGCTAACAGCAGATAGCTCAACCATGTAATGTGACATTGGCCAACATCATGAAGATTCACATGATTGCGTTTATTTGGTCCATTGGACTGTATGCCCACACGGTCCTCCCAATACCCGACCAATACTTCTCCTGAAGCACCCCCAGGGCTCATGGCTGGGCATCTGTTTCGCTGCCCGTCGGATATCAATGTCCCAGGAGACTGGACCCAAAACATAGCAGGCTGGCTGGCAGGACGGGTGTACCCCTCAACAGTTCAATGCCCGGTCATGCAGGCGTTCCTGGGCGGTATGTCCGAGTGAACTGGGAGTGTTCATAACAGAGGCAGTACGTACGGTATGTAACAGAGGCAGTACGTACGGTATATAACAGAGGCAGTATGTACGGTATGCAACAGAGGCAGTACGTACAGTATACAACAGAGGCAGTACGTGCGGTATGTAACAGAGGCAGTACGTACGGTATACAACAGAGGCAGTACGTACGGTATACAACAGAGGCAGTACGTACGGTATACAACAGAGGCAGTACGTACGGTATACAACAGAGGCAGTACGTACGGTATATAACCGAGGCAGTACGTACGGTATACAACAGAGGCAGTACGTACGGTATACAACAGAGGCAGTACGTACGGTATACAACAGAGGCAGTACGTACGGTATACAACAGAGGCAGTACGTACGGTATACAACAGAGGCATTGGCTCAGACGGCTGGAGCAAAGCACAGGACACCGAATTTGACTTTATTCATAAACCTAACCCCTGAGACGACATATGATTTTTATTCATTGGAACTGACAACATTTCCCCACGAGGTAAAAATGTGCTTGTTTTACTATTCTTCAGGGTATTCTGTTTCCGTACACACACATCCCACCTCTGACCGTGAGGTTGTACCTAAGGATCTCTAAATGTTTCAGTGTTGAATAACCTCACGGAGTTGCCGGTTAAATATTTCATGTCCGCGTCTCAGTGCTCAGGTCAAGAGGAGCTGAGCTGTTCTCTTTCTGTAATAAAAACTGTGTCGATTACCAACCACACACAGCAGAGAAAAAGACAAGCGGAGTATATCATGGAAGGAGATGGGAGGTGAAGGGAGACAAAGTTTAGGAGAACATGGAAGACGGAGTGCCAAGTTAGGAGAGAGAGAGAGAACGAAGTCTGTACACAAATAAGGGGAAAAGAGAAATTACCAGCTAAATAGTCAGAACTCAGAAAGGTGTTTACAAACAATTTGCAGATGCTCTTTGAGAACAGCCGAACACATTAAGCACACACTTGTAAAAATGACCACCGGGGCATTCCTCATCTACATAATGTTTAGGTTTGTAACTGAAAGTTGCAATTACACACTCAGCTTTGCCTTGTGACCTCGATCTTTCCCCTAAACAGTCATCACTGCGACATTTACACCACGGCTAATTGTTTCGCTCATAAACACCTTATTTAAAAGTCATTTTAAGGCACCTATAAGTCCACTCGACTTTGTTCACATCGTAACATTTGCTTCTTAAATTGTAACTTGCTATTCTAATGGTGGTGGCGAACCGGTCGTTATAGAAAGGATGAACACAAATGCAGTCTTGTTTCTTTCCTCATTCATGAAACCGAATGCCGAGTGTTTAGCAGGAGCAGGAATTCCAAATATGGTATGGACAAGAGAGTTTATTCTTAGTGAAGGCCAGTCAAAGCTGAAACTAACATGCTAACGATGTTTATTCTAAAACAACATTTAGGTCTGGGTTTGTTAGAGCGTGGTGGTTGAAACGCTATATCTGTGAGTTTGACGAGGGGTCTGTTTGAAATGTTTTAATATGCACTCACACACCCCGTTCACGCCTACCGTGTATTAACGTGCTGTGATACGCCGGAGGGTAACTCATGAAACGCTACGATTGGCTGGCAGATTACAGTTGCAGAACGTTTGTTCACGTACATGCGTTATATTTATTGAACGTATGCCTCTTATTGTACTTTTGTGGCACTTCAAGCATACTTTAAACATTTTAACGTATATTCTTTGTTTCTAATTCAACTAAAACAGTAATTCAACTAAAACAGTAATATTTACTATATCGGTTGCGTTGTGCAAACATATGTCGTTTGACAGCATTTTATATCAAGTACCTCTATAATTACTATTTTTGGAGATAATTACATTTGTAGGTAGTAGACCATTTAACAATGAGAGCAATGGCTGAGATCGTAAAACAGGTTGGCAGTTCCACCTGACTGATTCAAGAGCTTCGGCTTATAGGAGAGGAATTTCGTGGCCACTTCAGTCTGGACCGACGCCAATTCAATCAACTTTTCCAGATGGTAGGAACACAGATCGCCACGACGACACCAAGTAGCACAATAGCAATTGTAAAGTTGAACGTCTAGCCATTTGACCATCTCTCTCCACTCCATCTCCCTCCACCCCATCTCCCTCCACCCCATCTCCCTCCACTCCATCTACCTCCACCCCATCTCCCTCCACCCCATCTACCTCCACCCCATCTCCCTCCACCCCATCTCCCTCCACCCCATCTCCCTCCACTCCATCTACCTCCACCCCATCTCCCTCCACCCCATCTCCCTCCACTCCATCTACCTCCACCCCATCTCCCTCCACCCCATCTCCCTCCACCCCATCTCCCTCCACCCCATCTACCTCCACTCCATCTACCTCCACCCCATCTCCCTCCACCCCATCTCCCTCCACCCCATCTACCTCCACCCCATCTACCTCCACCCCATCTCCCTCCACCCCATCTCCCTCCACCCCATCTCCCTCCACCCCATCTACCTCCACCCCATCTCCCTCCACCCCATCTACCTCCACCCCATCTACCTCCACCCCATCTACCTCCACCCCATCTCCCTCCACCCCATCTACCTCCACCCCATCTACCTCCACCCCATCTACCTCCACCCCATCTACCTCCACCCCATCTCCCTCCACTCCATCTCCCTCCACCCCATCTCCCTCCACTCCATCTCCCTCCACCCCATCTCCCTTCACCCCATGTCTCCCTCTTTTTAACCCCCCTCTGGTCCTCGCTTTTTTTCTCTGCACACCTTTGCCATCTCTCTGTCATTCTCTGCCCTGCTTTCTCTCTCTATATTATCCTCTCTCTGCATAGTAAGCATTTCTTTAGAAACGATTTGCAGGCAGAAGACTTTCTCTAAAAGCACGAGAACACTGTCTTTTTTATTCCTTTGCTGTCAACATATGCATAGGACGTCTTGCTCTGATCTCAACTGCTTCTGAAATACTGCTAGCGTATTGAGCCTGTCAAGGACCTTAGTTGTGGCCTTATGTGAGTACTATAGCTGAATTCTTGTTCCGTTCACAAGCACATCGGGACACGACGCAGACAATATGGGACAATACTAAATCTTGCATGGTGCATTGGATCAGAAAGAAATTGATAGGAGAGAATGATAAATGAACAATGGAATGAAAGTGAACGAACGGAGCAGCAACTGACAATTACAAGGAGTACAAAAGGTGTGAGAGGTGTATTTTGCAGTGTTGATTATTGAGTATAACCAGCTGTGGTCGTGTGTGGAGGGCGGGGAGATGTAATGTAATGTAATGCTTGCGCAAATACACTGAGACACAAGTGTTTCTCTTTTGATTGTTGTGTGGTTCTGATACCAAAGCCTTAGCTTGAAATACCTAATCCTTATCATAACCAAACCCTAACCTTAACCTATATCATATGCCTATACATAGTTCTTACACATAAACCCTAAACAGAACCTATATCATATGCCAATACATAGTTCTGACACATAAACCCTAAACTTAACCTGTATCATATGCCAATACATAGTTCTGACACATTCCTGTCATTGAAACCTATTTTCTGACACATACCAATTGTACGTTATTCCTTCAACCAAACCCTTGAGCAAGAAATAACATTTCACCTGGGGACCTGCCAAGAACGTTTCTGGCAGGGATCCTTCAGATTCTACCGCTCTCAGAATCCCAGATGTGAATCACACACACACACACATTTCTACACAAAAACATAACTCGGCTAAGTGCAGGGGCCTGCAAACCACAGCTCTGGGCACTTGATGTTTTCTAGTTTAAAAACATACTTAAGGAAATGCAACCATAAGCAAAACACAACGCTGTGTGCAGAAGCACTCAATATATACAGTATATATATATAGTAGACAGAATCAAAATAATTGGCCCCACTAAAGAGAATGGGGAAACATATTGTAAGGTGACATAACCCCAGAACAATCTAACTAGGTCACTTGGTACTTTTTCACACCTGTCAGTGTGATAGTTGTTTTTATATAGTTAAAACACATTAGTTATCAATACTAACATTGTCACAGAGTTGAATAAGGATTTAGAGAACCTGTAGTTAATGCAAAGACCACCAGATCCCAAGACAAATGAGCAATATTTACATAAACCATGATGGCCAGTTTTCATAACTTACAATAGACAACAACGAGGTTTTGAGTAATTGTAATCATATTTTTAAAATAACTATTGAAAAATGTTGTATACATACAAGGATACCAGCACTAAGTGAGATTGAATAACACGTTCCCTTCAATTTGTCAAATCCCTCAAATAACATGTTTAGAGTTTTTGTTAGAGGTTCCATTTTAAATTGTCAGATGTTTTTTATTGACCTCTGTATTTAATTTGCTTTCTGTGTACTGACTGTCGCAAGTAATTAGGTTTTATTTTTTAGGGGACTCTTGTGGGCATTGACGGTTGGTATCGCTTGGGATCACAACTCCAGTAACTTGTCTACTTTCAGAAATCCTTTGTTTGGTTGTGATTACCCAAAAAAGGACCTCAAGGATCTGGAAGGATTCTTTATAGAGAAAGTGAGTTCTTCAGAATCATATAATATTTTAGAAAAAGACTCCTTGGCGGGAGAAGGCACTGGGATATTGTTAGGGTACTAGTAAGATCGTTATAATAAAATACCATTAAAATGTTCTTTATAGAGGCCTAACTGCTTCTGATTTATTGTATACATAATGACTTTTATTCTGAAGTATCGGAAGTGCATTGTGGGTACTAGGGGTGCAGCCTTCTCAAATGGTTATAAGATCATTGTAAGTTTGGATTTGTTAGCGCTCTGAATAAATGAACGAAACAAGACCTTCATTAAATAACTAATTCCTATAAATTCAAAGCTAATAATCCAAATGTTTTTATGTCTTTACTACTTTGAATCAAAAATGTTTTAGAAAACGTACTACTACCAACACAAATGCAATTTTCTAATTATTGCTTAGATCTGTATTGTTTGTTTCACATTTATCCTTATTTTAATGAAAGCTGCCAATTCGTTTCAGACCTGACCGAATATGGTATATATAGAGCAATTTAAGTGCAGACCCACACACACACACACACACACACACACACACACACACACACACGATCAGTCATGCTGTCCTTAGAGTGTGTCCGTGTGATTGAGAATGAGTTTAGACGGGCAACCTGACTCACCATCTCTCCCTAGGGAACCCAGCATCAGACCATCACCCCGAGAGCCCATAGCACAGAGTAATTATCTAAAGCCTTCTACTTCAACAGTCAGAATGCATTCCAGTCAACCTGAACACAGCCGGCACATCCATCTTGTAAATGTATCCTAGTTAGTCTGATTTGAATCTCTTTTCGGATGTTGTTTTGGTCTTGACAGGTCATAGTGTATTGTCATTCGGCACTGGCAGTGAAATGCGGTTGTAATTGACAAGTGGCTGGAAGGTAAGTTGTCTGAAAGAGTTTGGGCATTGGTCATATCTGTCATGTACATCGATACGCCAAAACATTATGACTCTTGGCCCCATGGTACCAGACCCCTGGAGGTGTCCTGTGGTATCTGGCACCAAGACATGGACTCTAGTAGACCCCTGAAGGTGTCCTGTGGTATCTGGCACCAAGACATGGACTCTAGTAGACCCCTGAAGGTGTCCTGTGGTATCTGGCACCAAGGCATTAGTAACAGACCCCTGAGGTGTCTTGTGGTATCAGGCACCAAGACATGGACTCTAGTAGACCCCTGAAGGTGTCCTGTGGTATCTGGCACCAAGGCATTAGTAACAGACCCCTGAGGTGTCTTGTGGTATCAGGCACCAAGACATGGACTCTAGTAGACCCCTGAAGGTGTCCTGTGGTATCTGGCACCAAGGCATTAGTAACAGACCCCTGAGGTGTCTTGTGGTATCAGGCACCAAGACATGGACTCTAGTAGACCCCTGAAGGTGTCCTGTGGTATCTGGCACCAAGGCATTAGCATCAGAATGTTCAAGTCCTGTATAATGCAAGGTGGAGGTGACGTGGATCTGAGTTGTTGTTCCAGCACATCTCACAGATGCTCAATTGGATTGAGATCTGGGAAATTTGGTGGCCAGGGCATTATGGGTAATAGAGTCAGTAATATGGTAGAGAACATTACAGATGTATAGGTCAGTAACAGAGAACATTACAGATGTATGGGTCAGTAACAGAGAACATTACAGATGTATGGGTCAGTAATAGAGAACATTACAGAGGTATGGGTCAGTAATAGAGAACATTACAGATGTATGGGTCAGTAATAGAGAACATTACAGAGGTATGGGTCAGTAATAGAGAACATTACAGATGTATGGGTCAGTAATAGAGAACATTACAGATGTATGGGTCAGTAATAGAGAACATTACAGATGTATGGGTCAGTAATAGAGAACATTACAGATGTATGGGTCAGTAACAGAGAACATTACAGCTGTATCGGTCAGTAATAGAGAACATTACAGATGTATGGGTCAGTAACAGAGAACATTACAGCTGTATGGGTCAGTAAAAGAGAACATTTGTCACGAGTGGTGAGTTAGGGTACTGCACTGTCTGGTTTCGGGTGCCCACTTCCTGGTTTATGTTGGTTACAGCTGTTGGGGATTTGTAATCACTGGGTTATAAAGGGATTGCCTAGATGTCACTGTTTGCTGTTCATTGTTTCCATGTCACATTGTTAGTTTAGAGGTGAGTGTTTGTTTCACGATTAGTTGTTGTTTGGAGGTGTTCGTTTAAGTCGCTATATGCGCATTTTACTTTCATCAACCAAGTTCGTGTTTTTCGCCGTTGTCGGTTTGTTTTGTGTTTTTATCACTAATAAACCTTATTTAACGGATTTACGGCTTTGCACATGGCTTACCACACTACACCTTGGACAAGTCGTGACAACATTACAGATGTATGGGTCAGTAATAGAGAACATTACAGATGTATGGGTCAGTAATAGAGAACAATACAGAAGTATGGGTCGGTAATAGAGAACATTACAGATGTATGGGTCAGTAATAGAGAACATTACAGATGTATGGGTCAGTAATAGAGAACATTACAGATGTATGGGTCAGTAATAGAGAACATTACAGATGTATGGGTCAGTAATAGAGAACATTACAGATGTAGTTTAGTGAAATAGATGAGGCCTGGAGAAGAGAGTGAGATTGAATAACTGTATAGTTCAAGCAGAGGCATGATGGTGGAGGGAGGAGGGAGGAGGGGGGAAATGAGGGTACAGGAAGATGCGGAGACGGGGAACGGGGGGATTGGTTGAGGGGGAGCTCGGGAGAGATGACAGTAGGGAGAGGGGGAGAGTTGGAGGTGGGAAGACGGGGAGAGGACATAATGAAATAAAGATGAGAGCGAGGAAGAATGAAAGGGATCCCAAGTCTCACAGTGACTCATGGCAGTCAGGTCCCCAGAGCCGTAGCACACTGATGAAAGAATACAGGCCCCTCACACTCTCCTCGTCTCTCTCTCTTTCTCTGCCCCCTTGACACTCGGTCTCTTTCGTGCTTTCATTGCCCTCTTATATTTTCTCTCCGGTCCCTGTGTCTTTTCTCTCTCTTACTCTGCGGTCAGTAGCTATCAGGATGTTAAGTTTTAATTACACCACAGAGGAGTTTCCCATGCAGTGTTTCTTCGCGCACTCGTCCGCCCGTCCTCTTGCCCGTACTTTCCTCAGATGTCTTTTTCTCTTTGCTTTGTTCTTATGTTATTTATTATTCACCCCAAATCGTTGTTGTGACTTGTCACTTTTTTGCAACTGTGTGTACCTTCTTGACATGTATGTTTCTCCTTTCTCCCCCGCTCTCTTTCCCCTTAGTAGTTGCTGTCTCCGTCCCTCTGTACGTTCTGTCTCCGTCCCTCTGTACGTTCTGTCTCCGTCCCTCTGTATGCACTGTCTCTGTCCCTCTGTACCATACCGATGGCTGAATACTATTTGACATATTTTGAATACATTAAGCATTTCTCCTTCTCCTCTCTCACATGAACATAGCAGTTTACAGATACTTAGACAGCCTCCTAGCTCTTAAGGGATGGCAAAAACTGCATTTTCCAATGTGAGTTAAAACGACATGTGCAATGTTTTGAGCGTTCTAGATTGTCTGAGTCGATAACTGTTTACAACGTGTCGAGAATCTGTTAGAGAAGAGAAGATGGGAGGCCAGGCCAGGTTTATTTGGATGAATTTAATTAAGTTGTTAGAGACAATCTGCTTTGATATTGGCATATTTTAAAGTGTGTTTATTACAAACCAATCAATCACTCAATCAAATTTATTTTCTAAAGCCCTTTTACAAACACCCAGCCTGAATCCGACAGAGCAGAGATGAATCTGACTGAATCTAACAGAGCACACGACGGCTAGGATAAACTCCCTGATGGGTCGAATTTATGATGGAACCATGCTCTGAGGGGTGGCCAGTCCTCTTCTGACAATTAGAAGGCAAGCACCCTTTGATCTTAGGATACGCGTCGGAATATATGGCTGGACTAACTGATTGATTGATTGGAATAATATCCAGCTCAGAACAAAGAAATTATAGATAGAGCAGTGGAAATAAATAGATAGAACAACATAAAAAAACACTTTGTCACGTTTCCTCATGTTACTATAGTAACAACGTTACCAATCAACCAGTAACCTGTAATGATGTAAGGCACAGTTTTGTACTGTTGATCTAATAATTCAATGCTTTAACCTTATTGTTCACTTCTATTCTCGACCTGTCAGGTCTGTAAGCAATGCACCAAAAAAGTGGATGCTTTCTTTAAATATGTTTATATTTGATATCGCCTCACATGCAGACATCATCCAGTCACCCACTCTGTGTTGGCCTGACCGTACCAAAGGACAGATTATTTATCCACTGATCTAATGTTAATTTCTTGTGTTTTGGCCCAAGCAGGTTCTTCTTATTGGTGTCCTTCAGTAATGTTTTTTTTTTATCGACCGTGATCGCCTGATTGTCCTCTGGACAGTTAATGTTGAGACGTGTGTCTGTTGAACACTATTATATGCCTTTCAGGAATGTTCATTTTTAAATAATACAAGAGAAAACACACAGTCTAATCCAAACTGTTGTTAAAAATGGCATAAATAAATCTAATGCAAATGTTCAACAGTCAAATCTATCCAAACAAGTAAATAAACATGACAATAATAACAAATATGACTGAATGATTTTATTGGTTGGTTCAGAACCTTCTATGGGATGTTAATGGGTTTTAATCCTTGCTCCGCTTGGAGTAGGTGAAGGTCTGAGGCGTTTTCACATCCTCCCTTTTCCTTTTGCGAGACCCAGACAGGTGGAAGCGAAGGTCCTCTTGGTTTTTTCTGGATCTTTTCGGTTGCACGATGTTGGCGTGAAAGACCTCCAGGTTCTTGTTGAACATTTCCTTGTACCTGTGGTAGGAGAGGAGACCCACTTGGTTTTCCAGAGATCGTTTTATGTGCCTGTGGTAGGAGTGGAGGACATCCTGGTTCTCGCTGAATTTCTCCTTGTACCTGTGGTAGGAGAGGAGACCCTCTTGGTTTTCCAAGCATCGTCGAATGTACTTGCTATAGGAGTAGAGGTCCTCCTGGTCCCCCTTGGATCTCTCAGTCTCCATTCTATAGGAGTAGAGGCGAGCCTGGTTCCACTTGGATCTCTTAGTCTCCATTCTATCGGAGTAGAGGCCACCCTGGTTCCACTTGGATCTCTCAGGCTCCATTCTATCGGAGTAGAGGCCATCCATGTTCTCTCTGAATCTCCTTTTTCCCTTTCTGGGGGTTGAGGAGGGGCCTCCCTCTTTCGGAAGGACCATCGTCTTTGCCTCACACACATCTTGCAACAGCGAAGACATGAGGTCTTTCATCTCCAAACAGTCTTTAACAGGCTGGTCCCTCGGTCCAGAAGGGGAGGGAGGAGATGCTGAGCATATTGGGTTCACCACAACTGGATCTACCTTAATATCTCCTGTGTTGTAGATTGAAAAGTGTTTGATATGCAAATATTATCCTCATGGACAAATTATCCCTTCAAAGAGAGATTTGAAAAGCCTTACCTATCTCGTCCAACTGTTGGACATCCGTAGCCAGTCCTTGGTCAGGCGTATCAGAAAACATTGTTAGCGTTAGGGATGGGAATCGAGAACCGGTTCTTCTTTAGAACCGGTTCCCAGTGAATCAATTCTTTGGAACCGTTAGTGTACCTGCTTAACGATTCCGCTTATCGGTTCGGCTCGTTGCAAATGTGTCATCATGACCGTCACACACGCGCTGCGCATTTTGGTTACGCAGAAGCGATCTAAAGTTTGGTTATATTTCACTCGAAAGGACGCCAATGCAGTCATTTGCAACAGTTGTAAAAGTTTAATTTCGGCAAAGGGGGGAACTACCTCCAATATGCAGAAGCATTTGGCCACACAGCACGCAATCCGTTTGCAGGACTGTCGCGTGTTTGATTCTCTGTTACAACAACAAGTGAGTCAAGCAGCAGCGGAACTTGTCTATTTAGTTAATGTGAGCGCCATTTCATTGTGTAAACTTTTACTATACGGATAAAAATCTCTATTGTCAATCATTTGCCCAAGTTGATAGTTGTGGTCTTTACAGAAGACTTCTTTCTATTTTGTATGTCAGTTGAGTTGAATTTAGTTTCATGTTGAATATTCCCAAAGGAACAAGCTCTTCCTTGACTGTTTACCGTCTGTGTTTTTGTTTTTATGGCACTTAAGTGGCAGTTTTTTTTTGTTTTTTGGCTGGACCAATGAATGTGAAAAAATCTATAGGTCCCTGGACTTTACTTTGTAGCTCACCTACTTTTAGGTTTGTTCTGAGGTTGCTACACATAATTTGTGTATACTCTGAGTATGTGCGGTGTTCTTATCAGATATTAAAGCGAGTTAATACAAACAAACAAATTTGTAATTATTTCCTCACCCAATGAGAATCGATAAGAGAATCGATAAGGAATCGGATCGATAAGCAATATCGATAATGGAATCGGAATCGTTAAATTCTTATCAATTCCCATCCCTAGTTAGCGTACTGCTCACTGAGTGTTAAATGAATACTGAAACAACCTCAAGTTCTGTCGTGTTCATTGTGACCTCGGAACTCGGAATTCTCGGAACCTGGTTCCATCACAGATGCATCATTTGTACGGCTAAACATGAATAATATGGAGAATTAGTTAGACACTGTAAAACCAAGAAAAACTTAATGTGAGAAACACTTTCTAATTACAGTTGAACATGAACAAATGATGAACAAAGACAAAAACAAACTGTTAATGTTGATAACTTTACTTTATTAATTAACTAACACAGTGTGCTGTTATTTGTTCATGTTGACACAGCATATAACCGCACCAATGTAAGTGGAAAATCACCCTTGTCATATTAACTCACAATAGTGAGTCCTAAAAGTCCTTAGAAATTACCTGTTGATGCTTAAGAACATCAACCATACGTTATATATGCACTTTGGTCTTTGGAACAACACATGTTTGGTTCTGTTCTTAAACATTGGTAAGAATAAGCACAGTAAGCGTTTGGAAATGCACAATAAAAAAAAAAATTCCCATGTGATTATCATGCGAGCTTTACAACTTGCACCAATTTCATACATCATGTGAGTGGAGAGTATAAATCACGGATGTGTGTGATGTAATTATCGCTCCGCCTTTCACAGTCGTGTGTGTGCATCTTGCATTCAATATATTTGCATGGGGGTGAGTCATACAACGATACTGCATGTTATAATCAAATGATGTTCCTGTCTGCAGTACAAACCCCCACATACAGTACTATATATTTTACCCATAAATCACGTCAGTCTGTCTCCATTGCCTGCCTGTGACACAATTAATGTCTAGCATAATGGAGAATCTGTGCTGGAGAAGGTAGGAGGTATGTCACAAGATCTAGATCATTAGATGTAGAATATCAGGGCTTCCAACACACACACACACACACACACAAGCAATTTACTTTATAGAGCTAGTCTTCAACTTAGCAGTATCTAGACCAGACAGAGACAATCAGGTTATATATAATATATTATTTAGTAGCGTAATAAATGTTCCAGCCATTGGGGCAGGTATTTCTGCAGCTTGAAAAATGTCATTAGAAAGCAACTCCCCTGACTGTATTCCATTACACTGGACATCCCCACTCAGAATGTATTTATAGGGAATATATTCAGACACATATTCAATAAACATTTTGGTAAAGGATTAGACTTTATAAGCACAAGGCTACTAACTGCCCCCGATAACACAAGCCACCGATTGGCCATTAAATGCCTAGAAAAGCTTTTACCGCGCTACTGCACATCTCACAAACTCATTGCTTCCCACCTCTCTTCCTTAATCCCATCATTTATCTGCATCCCTCATCTATTCACTCTATCATTCACTCTCCCATTCACTCTATCATTCACTCTCACTTCAGTAACACTGTGACACTGGTCCTTCACCCTACCATTCACTCTCACACTCTACCATTCACTCTCACTTCAGTAACGCTTTGACATTGATCCTTCACTCTACCATTCACTCTCACACTCTACCATTCACTCTCACTTCAGTATTACTGTGACACTGATCCTTCACTCTACCATTCAATCTATCATTTACTCTCCCATTCACTCTATCTTTCACTCTCCCACTTCACCATTCACACCCACTTCAGTAACACTTTGACATTGATCCTTCACTCTACCATTCACTCTATCATTCACTCTCCCATTCACTCTCTCATTCACTCTCCCTACACTCTCACTTCAGTAACGCTTTGACATTGATCCTTCACTCTACCATTCACTCTCACACTCTACCATTCACTCTCACTTCAGTAACACTGTGACACTGATCCTTCACTCTACCATTCAATCTATCATTTAATCTCCCATTCACTCTATCTTTCACTCTCCCACTCTACCATTCACACCCACTTCAGTAACACTTTGACATTGATCCTTCACTCTACCATTCACTCTATCATTCACTCTCCCATTCACTCTCTCATTCACTCTCCCTACACTCTCACTTCAGTAACGCTTTGACATTGATCCTTCACTCTACCATTCACTCTCACTTCTGTAACACTGTGACACTGATCCTTCACTCTACCATTCACTCTATCATTCACTCTCCCATTCACTCTCTCATTCACTCTCCCATTCACTCTCACTTCTGTAACAATGTGACACTGATCATTCACTCTCCCATTCACTCCCACTTCAGTAACACTGTGACACTGATCATTCACTCTCCCATTCACTCTCACTTCAGTAACACTGTGACACTGATCATTCACTCTCCCATTCACTCTCACTTCTGTAACACTTTGACACTGATCATTCACTCTCACTTCAGTAACACTGTGACACTGATCATTCACTCTCCCATTTACTCTATCATTCACTCTCCCATTCACTCTCACTTCAGTAACACTGTGACACTGGTCCTTCACTCTACCATTCACTTCATATTTCTCCTACCACTCTGTGTGTACGCAGCTGTTCTATAACATAGATTAAGTCAGATGGTCACCCCAACAGATGCTGCGTGGTACTACTGGTGGTCTCTCTCTCTGTGGGGGAACGTCACAAAAGAAAACACATAAAAACAACAAGTAACAAATCAGTATGAATATTAACCACAAGACACATTTTTATATTAAATATAAACGTCTGGAGCATAGAGCCAAAGTGAAACAACGTGACTGTTTGAATAATTACAGAGCACTGAAGTCTCACACCGAGGTGATTTGAGGCGGAGAGATAGGCGAAGAGCGAAACAGAGTTCAGTCCTGGGAAACGTAACAGCAGTCGAAAAACAAGAGTAAAGGGTTTCCGTTTTGTCAGGCAGCTGTCTGAAGTGATAAAGCACAGCGCTAATGTTTGCCTACCATTAGCTTCTGGTGGCATCCTTCATATCTATGCACCCTGCCTGCACTCCCCCCCCCCCCCACTCCCCTCACACTCGCCCTGGTAGCTGTACCCGTTATCCACCCGCCGCTAACAGCTGGTCACCAGCTTGAAGATGACAAGAAAAACACGATGAAAGGAAGAGTCTGAGAGGCAAACTGTCACTCAAAAGGTTGTTCTCAGATATCTTAATCGTTGATTGTTCAACACAGACACAGAGTGGAGTGGATGTCGAGCTGGGAACGACAGAGACAGACTTATGGAGGGGAGAGTGAGAAGGAAATAAAGATTACGGAGAAAGAGAACGAACAAGTAACAATGGCACAAAGAGAATGGGCAAATAACGAAACGAAAGAAGCACACGGAGATAAAATAGAAGAGAGAATAAACGATTAAAGTGGTAAGGTCCACAGGCCATAAAAAAGGAAATGAAAGCTTTCCAAGCAAAAAGTACGAAGGTTCCCGACCGAGATATTACTTTCTGATGAATGTGGTGATTTTGGAAGGTGCAATGTAGCGTGGCGTATCTTTCTCCTGTGTTGTGTAACAACAAAGACTCCATGAGTCTTATTCAGTCCCCTGAGAGGACATGCAGACACCCCATGGACAATAAAAAGGTTATACACTCCTGTGCCAAATGGTCTGCATTTAGCATGGTTTCGATAGAGATTAAAACAACCACGTATATATATATTTCATTTTTTTTATTTGTCACCCTAAACATCCTCCACTTGGCTGTTTACACTGTCGACTAAACCGTATCAGTGTATCTTTCTATTATATCGTGTTAACGTTTTATTGTAGTGCTTTGAATAATACATATTGCCTGACTCTGGGCCCCCAGATTCGCCCATCAGTATCTGAAATTAACTGTGGATGGACAGTACCAGATTAGACACTCCATGATTCATGTTCTCTGTGACAGGGTCTTCGTCACGAACCGGAGGTGTAGAAGACGCAGAGCGTGAATCCGCGTTCAAAGGTTTTATTTAAATTAAAGGAAACCTTGAACGGCGAAAAAACTGCTAGACTGAAGAGATGAAAATACAAAATACGTCAAACAGCTATAGGAAACAATCCCACTCCAACACTCACCAAATAACCAACAACAAAATGTGACATTGGAACAATATCCGACAGTGGTGACATTATAAATAACAAACCTAATCAGCGAAATGAATCCCTGGTGTGTGTAATGAAACCAAACTAGCCACCCAGACTGATCAAGTCGTGTGCACCCCAGTAACAGTCCCGTGTGGAACAAAACCCCACTCCTCATGACAGTGTAACCCCCCCTGGCTCCCAGACAGGCCAGGCACAACTAAAATCTCCGCCATTGATGCACGTTTAATCTTGTTGTCCATGGGGTGATCATTGTTTTTGTCCAAGGGGTAGCCGGCACAGGGGTGACCAGCACAGGGGTGACCAGCACAGGGGTGACCAGCACAGGGGTGACCAGTACAGGGGAGACCAGCGCAGGGGTGACCAGCACAGGGGTGACCGGCACAGGGGTGACCTTCATTGGAACGCCAGCAGGTGCCAGCTGTGGCTCTGAGGAGAGGGGCCACAGCTCAGGGGCTCATTCTTTTACAACTTCTTTTCAGTACTTGTGTAACTGTAACATGTTTGAGGCTTTCCTTACGTGCGCGGCCGGCTTCAATCTCCTCTTCGGGCGCAGACAGGGGACCTAATTATCAACGCTTCTGCCATGATGGCACGTACGCTTTAAAGTATTAGCCTGATCCACCTGATCTGCTTCACCACAGGCATCTGTGCACAGCCAATCAGTGACGTTCTCATGTAGACAGGCCTTAACTAACTCAGGACAGTCAAGCCAAAGCCAGATCCAAATAAAAGCAAGCAGGATGGTGGATTAATGAGATCAAACAAAAGCCAATATTTTTTTGAAAGAGAGCAATGAAGGAGCCAAACATTAATTAAAGACATTAAATAAAGCAGTCCGCCACGTTCACATGGAATATGGCACATCATCGCAGTTCTTATATCAAGGCGGCCGTGACTTATCCAATTCCAGCATCGGTGCTGCCTGTATTTACCATAACAACTGTCTTCCTCTGCCTCGGTGGTCTGACACGTCCGCACACGCCCACCATGCAGGCTGGATACGCTCAGCAGGTCCCATTGGCTGCCAGACAACCCGTCCTCACACAATCACTTCCAGTTGTTGATGTCCCCGGGAACAGGAACAAATCGCTGTGGTTGAGTGTTCATTACAGAGGCTTTCATCCCCGGCTATCATCGGCCGGACAATGGCGAGGTACAACGGTGAAATGTACTAAAACACCAGGTCCAAAGAGAACCTGGTTTTAATCAGAGAAACGTGACCCCCTCCTGACAAACATGTTTCACCTGCTACATGCGTTCTCTTGACACGTTTTACTTCCTGTGCTCGGTGGACCGGGAAACAATTCCGATTCACTTATCGACACACACATTTCGTTATTGTGCAAATGTACAGTCAAGCAATCACACATAGTTGCTTTTGTCTCTATTTGAAACGGCACAGCGGGTCTAGGATTTAAGTGCCGACTGACATCTTTGATTGGAGTGTTTACACGTCTTTATTGAGTAGTGGCTACCATGAATACGTATAACCCTGAATAAATACATGTGCATTTCACCAAACGTGTATATTTAATAATAATAATTTATACTTACAAAATTTGATAGTGGAGAGCATTTGTAAGAACAAGGACAACATTTGAAGGTCATTAAAGTGGGCTTAATTAGCCCTGGACGTACGCAATGAATTGATATGCGTGAGTGGTTGTTGGGTAGTCTGGTTGTGAGGGAATCTGACTGACACCACAAGGGAAGTGGAAATATATCGGTATTCGATCTCTGATGAAGGCAGTTAAACATAATCACTCCCAGGTTGGTGCTGAGAATGAGTTGTCAATCAGGACTATCTGGTGAAACAAGTAGAAAAAGGTGCAATAACCTCAAACAATGATGAGAAAAGATGAAAAAAAGATAGGAACAAGGCACTGGAACACCAGAGGAACCCACCCAAGGAAATCAGATGGTCCATGCATTAGTTCCCTTCCAGAGCCAGCACACCTAAGTAGAATTGTCAGCTAATGATGGAGCGTTTTATTGGTTAATCGGATCTCCCTGGGGACAGGGTCGAACGCCTTGTTAAATGATTACGGCGTCGATGCCGCGTGCCATCTCACAAGATTTTAATTTTTCAGAATGATGCTTGCTACGTGATTCAGTGGATTTGACAAATAAAACACTTAGCATTTGTCTTCCCACATCTGCTTTGGGAAATACTTCATTTGAAAGCCATGGAATTTTTGTCAATGTGAACAGGCTCTCGGTGCCTTTGCAGTGATTTAACCTCGTGTGGTCGGATACGGGTCTTATCGAGTGCAAACACTGGTGGTCCTGATACAGATAAAGAACGGGCTTGAGGTGGTTCAATACACATGTACTGATAGCGGGGAGGTGTTGCTGTTCTGTCTCTGCTTTCTGATAGATGGTCCTGTCTGCTGCTTGTGCGTGACAGCGTTGTTAAGGCGGGAGTGTGCACGTAGAGAATACACAGTGGGTGTGTGCACGTAGAGAATACACAGTGGGTGTGTGCACGTAGAGAATACACAGTGGGAGTGTGCACGTAGAGAATACACAGTGGGTGTGTGCACATAGAGAATACACAGTGGGAGTGTGCACGTAAAGAATACGCAGTGGGTGTGTGCACGTAAAGAATACACAGTGGGTGTGTGCACGTAGAGAATACACAGTGGGTGTGTGCACGTAGAGAATACACAGTGGGAGTGTGCACGTAGAGAATACACAGTGGGTGTGTGCACGTAGAGAATACACAGTGGGAGTGTGCACGTAGAGAATACACAGTGGGTGTGTGCACGTAGAGAATACACAGTGGGAGTGTGCACATAGAGAATACACAGTGGGTGTGTGCACGTAGAGAATACACAGTGGGAGTGTGCACGTAGAGAATACACAGTGGGTGTGTGCACATAGAGAATACACAGTGGGAGTGTGCACGTAAAGAATACGCAGTGGGTGTGTGCACGTAAAGAATACACAGTGGGTGTGTGCACGTAAAGAATACACAGTGGGTGTGTGCACGTAAAGAATACACAGTGGGTGTGTGCACGTAAAGAATACACAGTGGGTGTGTGCACGTAAAGAATACACAGTGGGTGTGTGCACATAGAGAATACACAGTGGGAGTGTGCACGTAGAGAATACACAGTGGGTGTATGCGCATAGAGAATACACAGTGGGTGTGTGCACGTAAAGAATACACAGTGGGTGTGTGCACGTAAAGAATACACAGTGGGTGTGTGCACGTAAAGAATACACAGTGGGTGTGTGCACGTAAAGAATACACAGTGGGTGTGTGCACATAGAGAATACACAGTGGGAGTGTGCACGTAGAGAATACACAGTGGGTGTGTGCACGTAGAGAATACACAGTGGGTGTGTGCACGTAGAGAATACGCAGTGGGTGTGTGCACGTAGAGAATACACAGTGGGAGTGTGCACATAGAGAATACACAGTGGGTGTGTGCACGTAGAGAATACACAGTGGGAGTGTGCACGTAGAGAATACACAGTGGGTGTGTGCACGTAGAGAATACACAGTGGGAGTGTGCACGTAGAGAATACACAGTGGGTGTGTGCACGTAGAGAATACACAGTGGGTGTGTGCACGTAGAGAATACACAGTGGGTATGTGCACGTAGAGAATACACAGTGGGAGTGTGCACGTAGAGAATACACAGTGGGAGTGTGCACATGTGTAGTTGGGTGCCTGTGTGTGTGTGTGTGTGTGCGTGTGTGTGTGTGTGTGTGTGTGTGATTGAGTGAGTGAGTCGATGCATGCATGAATGTGTGACTGCTGTTCTTTGCATGGATGTCGGTGGCAAGAATGGATGACTTGAGGTTACCACTCGAGGTAGGTTGTAATGGCCACAACAAGTGCTCATTCCTGGGTTCAGTGGTTTGCTTTGACCCCCATCCCCCCCCCCGTATCCAAGTTCTCACTTTCAACCTAGCATGCTGACACTGTTACAGAGAGTGTCAATCATTCCATTTTCAGGTCTGTGAGTGTCTGAATGGGTGAAAGCAGCCAGTGTTCACCCAGACGTGCCTGTCCGTGATATTCAGTAGTCAGTAGTAGTCAGCTCTGCTGTTTTGAATAGCAACAGGGACCTCTCAGACAATATAATATCTGTCAGGGGGAAACACTCACCCATGTGTATACAAGCGGGTGCACACACACGCACACACACGCATAAACACACACATACACGCACATACACACACGCACATACACACACGCACACACACGCACACACATAAACACACACACACACAGCACAAACAAAGCAGAGCATTAAACAGACAAATAGTGAATCAACTGTTTGTAGCATCTTTGCAAACAAACAATTAATAATGTATCATCTTGTAAACACACACTAATAATAAAATAACACACATTCCTACATCAGCAGTACTTACAGCAGTACAAAATAAAACAATTGTCAATGTCCTGGCCATGGGATACTACAGTACTGTAATAGAATGTTTGAAAGACATTGGTATTTTTTTGTGTTTATCGTTATATCACAGTAGTGAGCACCCTTCCTTTAAATGAATTAAGTCTTATATCCAAATGTCCAATAATACCTTCCAGCCGGTCACAGTCTCTCTCTCTGTTGATGTTTGTGTGTGTGTGTGTATTACAGATACTGGACACACGGGAAACCAATGAGCTAAATATGGCAGTGATGCGACTAAATTTTACTGGTTCGCCACAGTTTGAAAGAGTAGGTCAAAATTGAATAGCAACATGAGGGCCTGCTACTTGAAACCCCTCCTACCTCAAGATATGAATGTGTGTGTGTACAGTATGTGTTTATGCGTGTGTGAGCATACGCATACATAATGTGTGTGTGTGTGTGTGTGTGTGAACGCGAGTAGCTGAGTGTGTTCAAAAGCAATAAAAGGGAATAGCGGGAAGAGGAAAGACTAACAGTTTTTCCTAACATCTAACCATGCAGTATTTCAGGCCAGTGGGATTTTGTCAAATGAAATGTAAAAACATCAGTCAAGTAAATGATATTATAAGGGAGTTAAAGTCGCACAGAATTGCCAGCCTCTGCCTGCCTGCCTGCCTGTTAATCCACAACTGTACGGGGTTTATGTAATACTTGTAATTATTTCAAACACACAGTATGTGCTATATTGAGCTCACCCTGTACTGTGAAACCAATAGAATTGCCCCTAAAATCGCCAAACCAGCCTACCGGAAATTACACAGTTACTGTTTTATTCACACCGACATGATTGACATTGTTCATCTCAGGATTAAAGCTCATTTGTTAAACCTATGTTGGTCACCTGTCCAAAAATTGAAGACAAAGACGGATATTGAAAAACGGATGGTTCTGAAGACCCGTTCGGATCCAACTATTTATTATATATCAAGTAGCCATCACAAAGAACATGTATATAATGATTACAAATGTGTTTTGGTAACATTCACCAGGCAGGCACATCAGCCTAGGTAGAAATACTTTGAATACGGTCCCATCGTGGCCACAGTACAGGACTCCAGCCCGGGAGCAAATAGGTCAATAACATACAGTACATGTATAAATACATTTTTACATCAATATTTTAGCAGATGCTCTCAGCCAAACTGACTAAGTAGTTAGTGCGTGACGTTTCATACAGGCCTCCCCCACAATACACAAACAGCAAACAAGACAAATATCAAAGGAAGCACTACGTATTCTGTTGTTCCGTGTTTGATCAACCAAACCTGCAGGAGGCTTGATTTCTACGTATGCAAGGGCATATAGTGTTTAGTGTGTAAAAGGCAACTATAGGCAAATATGGGCGACCCTATCTGGCGTGTTTAACGCCTGCCAGTGATCCACAGGCTTGCACGCCTTGCATTTCCCGGGGCAGATTTAGTGGCCGTTTATTGCGGGTGTATTTAAATTTGATTCATAGATGAAGTGGCGATTCAACACATGATTAAGTGCCTTGGAACGCTGCGTCGCTCTGCAGGTCTCCAAAAGCTGCTTTTATCGATAGTCTGAATTAAGGGTTTTATTCTTTTTAGAATATGTAATTCCGCCAAAACCCCCACCCCCTCCCCCGTCCCCTATTCCCTAAAGCCGGAGGTCAAAAACTGCATTTGCTAAAGCCAAAATATCTGTTAAATGTAACTTATAGTTACATTGTTTTTACAGAATGTGTAAGTGTGTGGTTCTGTGTGATCCAGATCTACCTCAAAGTCAGTAACACCCCACAATAGAGCCCCAGAAGGTTTCTGTCAATTCACCAGAAGGAAACATGTGATTTAGAGGTAAGATATGAGAAAACTGTAACAGTTAGCGCTACGCGTTAGAGCTAGTTAAAGTTCGGGCATAGCTGTTATTTTTTCATGTTAAGGATACAGTAACGTAGATATTAACGATTAGAAAAGCAAACATTTGTGTATGTGGGTGTGTGCTGGTGGGCGTGTCTACGTTCATGTGAGAAGAATATATATATTGTGTCCCAAATGTGCCTGTCCACCTTTCCTCAGAACAAAACCTCTTGAATGCATCAAACTTCGTCCTCCCACCCTCCCGCCCTCCCGCTGTTTTCCTCAGGTCTGCGTGATTCCATTAAAACGCAATTTACAACCTCTGCTCTCTCCTCCCAATTCCCCCATTCACCCGTACACTCTGATCTCAGCTGTGCTCCTCCCATCCATCTTCATCTGCTCATGTCTACATCAGCTCTCCTCTAACCCTCCTCTTCTACCCGCTCGTTCAAAATATACAGACCGCACGTTCGCAATCTTCTACTCCACTTACCCAGTAGACCTCTTCACCGCCAAACATCCGTGCACACACACACACACACACACACACACACACACATCACTAATTTTATGTTTCATTATATTTTTAGGGACCCCTGCAACCACGTAACCCAAAAACCAAACCTTAACTTTGGAACCTAAACCTGATTAAAATTCTAACCTGTAATGTTGGGTTTCCTTCACTGTCACATGACACCCAGGTTTCGTTGGTGTATTGAGACATTTTGTGAGTGGTTTGCCATTGTATTGTCCCTCTGTAAACACCTGAAGAAATACTTAGACTAATTGTAATGAAAATAGACGGACTGAACCATGTATTCTTCTCAAAAGCTGCATTTACAGTCACGGCTATATTTTTACTGATTCAGGTTAGTGCCGGCAGAGTGGCATTTCATTTCATTTTATTAATCTTGACATCATTATTATGTCGTTTTTCCACACTAGTTTATGCTATTCTAAACCGTTTAGAAAGTCTGTATTCTGCAGCTGTTTCTGAGGCACCAGGCCAGATATAGCAGGTTTGTGCCTAGATTAACATTCTGTGAGGATTTCACTTTCTGTGAGCATTTGACCTTCTGTGAGCGGGAACATTTCGAAATCAGGCAACATAAGGCCTCACACGATCCAGTATTAACATCTGTCTCACCGACCAAATTCAGCACACAGATTGTTCGGGGTTAAACAATAAAAATTAATTTTGCCAGGAGGGGTTGAGACTGCAACTGGTTTGGGTTTTAGCCCTTAACACATTCTGAGTGGGGATGTCCAGTGTAATGGAATGCAGTCAGGGGAGTTGCTTCCTAATGACATTTTACCAGCTGCATCTGTTCATCAGACTTTTCCAGACCAGACTAAACATTCCACATTTCTCTGCACGTTCTGTGCGCTATCTGTGCACAGGACTGTTTTGATCTCGTTCGTACTTTTCCATGTCTTCTGTGAATAATTCGTACCCCAATTATTACATGTGGAATTTCCAGACGGCATCTACAAACAGAACCACCTGGTCCCACTTCAGTTTCTGGTGGATTTGTGAGTTACATCGTTTGTTCCCTTCATCCTGAAGTGCTGTTTTGAAGGAGAGAATTATAGTCCAGGTTTACAAACCTGCACGTTTATTTTGCATAGGGGAGCATGCTTTGCTGTTATGGACAAAAAAAAGTAGAGTTCTGTTTTACAGTAAACATAAAGTATGCACAAAAACATAACGATATGTTATGAACATAAGACGATGGGGCATTTACACCTGCACTCACTGTAATAATGCACCAGTGATTATGAATAAATTATCCCTATAGTGACCCAGCTGATTATAGTTGACGTGTTACAGAAACACCAGGATGTCCCACTTCAGGACTTGATTAAACTGCCTTCTGTCTGTATCCAGGAGCACCTGACCACAGGCGTAGTTTGTCACCCCTTGAGGACCGAACATAAATTCTGTGTGAGTCTGATGTCCATTTCTCATATAATTTCCCCTCCCCATTCGTGAACCTGAGTCTCTTCCGCCTGTGGTCTTTTCTTGTTGTTTTTCTTTGTCTGGCTTCAGTATCAACCCTGCTCAGCCAGCTGGAGTTGCCACTGGTTCGTCCACTAAAGTGAAAGAGGCATCCACATATTTACCAAGCTCCTCTGGCAGCAGAAATACCTGCCCCGATGGCTGGAACATTTATTACGCTACTAAATAATAAATTATATTTAACCTGATTGTCTCTGTCTGGTCTAGATACTGCTAAGTTGAAGACTAGCTCTATACACACACACACACACACACGACTGTGACAGGCGGAGCGATAATTACATCACACACATCCGTGATTTATACTCTCCACCCACATGATGTATGAAATTGGTGCAAGTTGTAAAGCTCGCTAACGGCCATGATAATCACATGGAATTGTTTACGGATTAGCAGACAGTCCCAGACAATAACGAACAACACCTGGACCTCTATTCAAGTGGCTTAATGGTGAAAAATAAATAAATATAATGACATAGCAAAAAGATATGTTCATTTATCACGGAGTTGGTTGGTTTTTTACTTGTCAGAATCTAAAGAGAACTGTGAATACTGTTTACCCTGTTCTCAATCAATAATAGTATAGTTTAGCTTTACACATTGTTGGCGTTCTCTTAACCATGAGGTAGTGACCTGGAGTGCATGCGTGTAGGCATATTTTAAAACATTTTTTCAAGTTATTTGTAAATGACTTACTGCTTTGCCTATTTGGTATTCAATAGATGGGGGGGGCACATTTAATTTTTTAATTGCTTGGGAAAAAAAAATTATTGTGCATTTCCAAACGCTTACTGTGCTTATTCTTACCAATGTTTAAGAACAGAACCAAACATGTGTTGTTCCAAAGACCAAAGTGCATATATAACATATGGTTGATATTCTTAAGCATCAACAGGTAATTTCTAAGGACTTTTAGGACTCACTATTGTGAGTTAATATGACAAGGGTGATTTTCCACTTACATTAGTGCGGTTATATGCTGTGTCAACATGAACAAATAACAGCGAACTGTGTTAGTTAATGAATAAAGTAAAGTTATCAACATTAACAGTTTGTTTTTGTCTTTGTTCATCATTTGTTCATGATCAACTGTAATTAGAAAGTGTTTCTCACATTAAGTTTTGCTTGGATTTACAGTGTCTAACTAATTCTCCATATTATTCATGTTTAGCCGTTCAAATTCTACCAAGTTCTAAAATTTCGAGTTCCGAGGTCACAATGAACACGACAGAACTTGACTGGATTTTTACCAAAGAGGTTGTTTCAGTATTCATTTAACACTCAGTGAGCAGTACGCTAACAATGTTTTCTGATACGCCTGACCAAGGACTGGCTACGGATGTCCAACAGTTGGAGGAGATAGGTAAGGCTTTTCAAATCTCTCTTTAAAGGGATAATTTGTCCATGAGGATAATATTTGCATATCAAACAGATTCGTTTTACAATCGAAAAACATGTATGCTCTGACTTATACACACTTTTCCATCTACAACACAGGAGATATTAAGGTAGATCCGGGACCACTGAGCTCAGTTGTCCACGTTGTGAACGATGAAAACAACCCAGCTGTGGCTTCAGTTGTGGTGAACCCAATATGCTCAGCATCTCCTCCCTCCCCTTCTGGACCAAGGGACCAGCCTGTTAAAGACTGCCTGGAGATGAAAGACCTCATGTCTTCGCTGTTGCAAGATGTGTGTGAGGCAAACACGATGGTCCTTCAGAAAGAGGGAGGCCCCTCCTCAACTCCCAGAAAGGGAAAAAGGAGATTCAGAGAGAACAAGGATGGCCTCTACTCCGATAGAATGGAGCCTGAGAGATCCAAGTGGAACCAGGATGGCCTCTACTCCGATAGAATGGAGACTAAGAGATCCAAGAGGAACCAGGATGGCCTCTACTCCGATAGAATGGAGACTAAGAGATCCAAGTGGAACCAGCAGGACCTCTACTCCTATAGAAGGGAGACTGAGAGATCCAAGGGGGACCAGGAGGACCTCTACTCCTACAGCAAGTACAATCCACGATGCTTGGAAAACCAAGAGGGTCTCTTCTCCTACCACAGGTACAAGGAGAAATTCAGCGAGAACCAGGATGTCCTCCACTCCTACCACAGGCACATAAAACGATCTATGGAAAACCAAGTGGGTCTCCTCTCCTACCACAAGTACAAAGAAATGTTCAACAAGAACCTGGAGGTCTTTCACGCCAACATCGTGCAACCGAAAAGATCCAGAAAAAACCAAGAGGACCTTCACTTCCACCTGTCTGGGTCTCGCAAAAGGAAAAGGGAGGATGTGAAAACGCCTCAGACCTTCACCTACTCCAAGCGGAGCAAGGATTAAAACCCATTAACATCCCATAGAAGGTTCTGAACCAGCCAATAAAATCACTTAAGCATTCAGTCATATTTGTTATTATTGTCATGTTTTTTTACTTGTTTGGATAGATTTGACTGTTGAACATTTGCATTAGATTTATTTATGCCATTTATAACAACAGTTTGGATTAGACTGTGTGTTTTCTCTTGTATTATTTAAAAATGAACATTCTTGAAAGGAATGCTATGATTGTGGAATTGAGTATATTGGAAAATGAAATGAATCACACCATGAACATCTTTAAAATAACTGAAATGAATGATTATTTAAACAAAGAAAGACGGTAATTTATTAAATAAAAATGTAACTATAACTGAAAAAACATTAAACAAGACAGGAGGTACGCAAACGTAACATTGGTATAAACTGATGCTGTAACAGAACTTAAAGCCCAACATATATTACATTTGTATTAAATTGATAATGTCCTCCTGAGGGAGTATTTTAGCCAACATGAGAGAGTCCTGCTGTAGGAATGCAGAGAGAAGACCCAACAAAGACTCAGAAGATGGTCTCCACATGATGATAAGAGTTACCAATTCAGCCATATCCAACGCTGTGTGTCTGAGGGGAATATGGCGTCGTCCAGCGTGTTCGATATTTGCAGACATCCTGATGTTTCCTGTTTTCATTAGGGCCACCACATTCACAAAAAGGCTGTGAATGATACGTTCTGCTAACATGTTTAGTGTAGCGGCTTGTATCGTCAGGCTCGCAGAACTATGTAGAAACAGTGTTCAAGTAACAGGCACACATCTCGACATTAACTATCCAGAAGAGACTGCGTGAATCGGGCGATCACAGTCGATAAAAATAACATTACTGATGGACACCAATAAGAAGAACCTGCTTGGGCCAAAACAAAAGAAATTAACATTAGATCAGTGGATAAATAATCTGTCCTTTGGTACGGTCAGGCCAACACAGAGTGGGTGACTGGATGATGTCTGCATGTGAGGCGATATCAAATATAAACATATTTAAAGAAAGCATCCACTTTTTTGGTGCATTGCTTACAGACCTGACAGGTCGAGAATAGAAGTGAACAATAAGGTTAAAGCATTGAATTATTAGATCAACAGTACAAAACTGTGCCTTACATCATTACAGGTTACTGGTTGATTGGTAACGTTGTTACTATAGTAACATGAGGAAACGTGACAAAGTGTTTTGATGTTGTTCTATCTCACTACCTCTGTTGTTCTATCTATTTATTTCCACTGCTCTATCTATTCTTACTTGGTTCTGAGCTGGATATTATTCCTCGCTATCACAGTGTTTATTACCCCAAGCTGTATTTCACTCCACATTGTATATCACTCTACTACAATTTATCAATCACTCCACACTGTTTTTCACTCCACACTCCATATCACTCACTCCATGATTCATATCCCTCTACACTTTATATCACTCCACACGGCATCAATCATTCCACACTACATCAATCATTCCACACTACATCAATCATTCCACACTACATCAATCAATCCACACTATATCAATCACTCCAACTCTGTATTTTACTCCACACTAAATCACTCAATCCATGCTTCACATCCCTGCACACATTATATCAATCACCCCAAGCTGTATATCACTCCATAATCTATATTAATCACTCAAATCTGTACTCTCTTCCCCTCTTCTATTCTCTTCTATTCATCTCTAGCTGCTCTCTTTAATGTCCCTCTCCTTCTTGTTTTTTCTCATCTCTCTATGACAGAGAGCTCAGTGTCTCTGTGCTCCAGTACCCCAGTGACCTGACCTCCATAAAGCATTAAACAAGCTTGGAGGACTGACAGTGAGTGAGGGGGAAGACAAGAGAGAGATTTAAATTGCGTGGATAGAAGAGGAAAACAGATACTCACCCCCAGAGAACAAACCTGTCATCCCCATTAAAAACTCTGTAGCACAGCTTTATTTGATCGTGCTGTAAAACAGTGACCCAGTCAAATATACAGTGTATGTTGTTATATCCTTATGAGCTAAGGCACATGCAGCCAACACAGACCAGACAACACCACATTAACCCTCAACACAGACCAGACAACACCACACTAACCCTTAACACAGACCAGACAACACCACATTAACCCTCAACACAGACCAGACAACACCACATTAACCCTCAACACAGACCAGAGAACACCACATTAACCCTCAACACAGACCAGACAACACCACATTAACCCTTAACACAGACCAGACAACACCACATAACCCTCAACACAGACCGGACAACACCACATTAACCCTTAACGCAGACCAGATAACAACACATCAACCCTCAACACAGACCAGACAACACCACATCAACCCTCAACACAGACCAGACAACACCACATTAACCCTTAACACAGACCAGACAACACCACATCAACCCTCAACACAGACCAGACAACACCACATCAACCCTCAACACAGACCAGACAACACCACATTAACCCTTAACACAGACCAGACAACACCACATTAACCCTCAACACAGACCAGACAACACCACATCAACCCTCAACACAGACCAGACAACACCACATTAACCCTTAACACAGACCAGACAACACCACATTAACCCTCAACACAGACCAGACAACACTACATTAACCCTCAACACAGACCAGACAACACCACATTAACCCTCAACACAGACCAGACAACACCACATTAACCCTCAACACAGACCAGACAACACCACATTAACCCTCAACACAGACCAGAGAACACCACATTAACCCTCAACACAGACCAGACAACACCACATTAACCCTTAACACAGACCAGACAACACCACATAACCCTCAACACAGACCAGACAACACCACATTAACCCTCAACACAGACCAGAGAACACCACATTAACCCTCAACACAGACCGTTCAGACGAAGTTCCACCAAGGCTACAGGCTCAGCATTCTCCTACAATCTCAGTTCACCGTGACCTCCGGGGTCATGTTCCACAGCGGCCATCATCAAGTATGCCGTGGACACAACAGCGCCAGTCGCAGGAGTCTGTGGGCGCTGGCTGCTCTTTGGGACATGCTCTTCCAAACGGTGGTGATGAAGCAAGGCCACAGAGATCATCACAGACGTCAGCCACCAGAGCCACTGGGTCTGGGTGAGGAAAAGCACTGAAAGAAGCGTGAACCTTGAGGGCATTAGACTGTTAAACTAGCTGCCTATCTTTCCTGCCCTCTGATCTGCACCATAGAGACATTCTGCTGGAATACACATACACACACAGACACACACACACACACACCAACACGTATACACACACATGCTACTGTCCCGTGTACACCGGTGACCGTTTGTTTGGTTTTATGATGTTCCCCTTTTTATTGTATTTGTGGAATTGAAATTACACTCGTGTGAACCTTCTCTCCGCGTTGTTATTTTTATTGACCACACTGCTTTAGAATCCGAGACACAGGCAGCGTGCTACACAGGCAACGGCATCCACAATGTGTACCCAGATGTGACATACGCGACTGTGAAACTGTTAACCTTTGAACCAGAGGCGTATAGTGGTGCCACAGAAACATTAAAGGTCTTTATGCACCCCTGGAGACGTGGGCTAGCGTAGCCGCTACGTGAATCATGCAACATGGCCTCCAGCCATGACTTCATCATGCATGCTGCACAACTTGGCACAGTTTGTCTCTAATGGGATCCCGTATTCGGGCTTAGAGACGTGGTCCAGTTGAATCATTAGCCACGAGACATCTAAGATAACGCCGTCGATGCCAGTGTATACGACTCTAAGCTGCGTGTTGGTTTTTGTGCGTATAAAACCGGCGTACTGTGACAATTCTCTGGTTGTTTTTTCATGAGAGATGACGCCAATAGGCAGGGTCTCTTGACTGTTCGTGTTGTGTGTTTCCACGCTGTTTGCGCCATTTTGTGTACGTCTTGAAATGTGTGTTCCAAATGCTGCAGTTAGTGGTCAGAAAAGAATGTGTGTGAACAGACTTGGAGAATTTACTTTATTCTGATTCGCTCATGATGTCCTTTCTATAGGAAATGACTTAAAAAAATGTGTTCCATCCATCCATATAAAAGACATACCGTTTACTAAAAACATTTATACCAATTCAAACACCCATGTGTGCACACACATTGCAACACACACACCGAAACACACAACACATCCAACTTCAGAGGTTCCGCAAGCACGTACATGAACACACATTTCTAACCGGAAAGAGCTCTCTGAAATACAGCGCACTCGCGTCACGTTCCCTCATTCATCCAGGAACACCTTTTCCTGTGTAATAGCAGGTTAACTGCATAACTACAGTGATTTGAAGTTGTAAAGATTCTTTTTAACCTCTCGTCTGGCTATTATTTTCATGAATAGTCGGCTGAATGAACCTAACGAACGTACGTTGTGTGTCAGCATGAACACGGTCAATATGACGGCAATCAATAGGACGGTGATCAGTGTCACTGTCTGTGTTCGCAGCCTCTCTTCTCGGGCCACACAGACCTTTAGGAATCGAAAAGATACTAAAACAAACTGGTTAATCGGCATAAGTCTCCACCTCTCTCATCCTCTCCTCCAATCATCCTCTCTACCTTCTTTTGGTTCTCGTATTTCTCCTTCATCCTTCTCCCCTTCTCGTCTCCCTCCCTGTAGCACGGCCAGCTCCCCCTCTCTGACGTCACGGCAGCTGCAGTCGAATAGAACATCGAGCGACGCAGAGCGCAGAACATTAAACATCCCTCCCTACGCCTGTCTGGAGGTGGTTACGGTCAGGGGGATTGGAGATATGGAGAAGTAGGTGGAGAGGCAGGTTCCAACATCAGGCTCTGCAGACCACGTCATAGAGACAATAACATACTCTCCTAGAATCCTTCAGACAGACTGAGATGCTCCCAGGCGTTCTGTAAGTTATTCTGAGGTGTAGAGGTTATTCTACCAGTCATGTTTCTATGTCTGACTCACCCCACCAGTGTAGCACAGGGCCAAACATGAGCCTTCAACGGGGCCAGTTAATACACGCCTAAACTAAACAGAAATGTGTCAAAGAAAAAAAGACCGAAAGAGAACAAGAGAGGAAAGAGAATTGGAAAGAGGAATGATAGAATAGGAGAGGAGCAAAGTTCTGAGATAGATAAGAGATAGAAAAGAAAAAGGGAGAGACGAAGCAGGGAGGAAGAGAGGGTACGGGGGAGAGGACGAGAGGAAAAAGAGGGAAAGCAAGGATGATTAGTTGACATAGGCAGGACTTAGACGGGACGGAATAGAACGAAAAGAAAAAAGACAGAGGGTTAGGACAGAATGATTAGGGTTTAGAGAGTGAGACTATAAGTTATTAGCATTCTGAGGGAATTGTCTGCTGACTCGGGAGACGGCGCTGACTAAGTTCAGCCAGACAGACACACCCACCCACCCAGCCACTGATAACCAGTGCAATAAGAGGCACTGACACTAAATACAGCCTGCCACTGTGCAGATTGTCCGGGCGTTTGATCAAAGCATTCAGGTGGTTGGACCATGACAGAGTTAACCGCTGATAGCGTATGGCTTCGCCGCCTCTCGATTTATTTTTACCATTGTTCATTTAGCCGCCCCTCTTCTCGGGCACATTTATTCATTAGTGCGTTCATCCTTAAACAGTTAGGCGGGACTACGACACAACCCAGTAATAATAAGTGGAGCAGGAGTCCTCCACGCTGACACACAGGCAGTCTGAAATGGAGCACGGGAAGGATAGCAATTGAACTAGCCTTAAGTAGCAAAGCAGCGCTAGACAATTTAAGTTAATTGAAGTTAAATAAAAACAAAGATATACATATCACCACTAAGTAAAGCAGGTAGTCACTTTTTATAGAAGTAATCATACATTTGATGACTTCTACTTGACGCGAATGCCCAATTATTGACAACATATTTAAAAGTTGATGTCACTGTGCCTTTCCATCAGACCAGCAATTGGAGAATTGGAGAGTTATTGACTACTGGGAATAATTTAAGACTCTGGTACCAGTGTCTGTTTCTTACAACATATGATTATCCCAAGGAGGTCTCGTTCCCTTAAAGTTTTCCATAGATCAGATATAATACATGACTCCACATTAGAAAGCTCTGTTTTATTTCCAATTTCAACTATGTTTTTTTACCTATGGTCCAAAGAAATGTGTAATACCTTTCTAGAGCTGAAACTGACAATAAAGGGATGACCGAAAGAGAAGGGTGACACCTTGTGGTTAAGTAAATCATTGAAATGAGCTCAAGGATATGGAAAAAAGGAACTTGTCACGATGGTGTATTCGGACAGCACCGCTAAGAGCATATTCATTTAGAATTGCGTATCTGTATATAATTAAATATACTTTATTTTTAGAGTGACAATTTACATTGTTTGATGTACTACATATAATGTCAACACACCTTCAGTTGGTCACTACGATACTACAACGAGGAACACGCTTGCAGCTTACCTATGCAAAATCAATCGTGGCACTGCGGACCCCATGGGCACAATTTGCCCTATCACTGAACTATTAATTGCAAATATTACAAATTGCTTTTTAAAATCTTAGAAAAACTGTGTAGCTTTCGGAGTGAGTGGTAATAGCAAACTACTCATCAGACGGTGAAAACGTGCAAATATCCAATACATGGTGAACAACTTGAGTATAATTATGTTAAAGCATTAAATGCATCTGAAAAAAATGTGCTTGCATCTTATCTGTCCAAAGTATTTGTTTACCGTGAAGTGCATATTTTAGCTAATAAATTAGAGGCAAATGCACATCCTATCTCACCAATGCAAATCAATTCCTAAAGTTCACAAACAATAATCCGCTCAAGAGCAGTTTATTTGGGAACAACCCATTACTTTTTCATAAACACACACGCACGGATGGAGACCAATCCCGAGTTCACTCACGAAATGTAATCGCTAAATTATTAATCAATTTCAATTCATCTCAATCCACGCACGCGTCACGAATTTACTACGAAGTATCGCGATAATTGTGAGTTAATATTTTTGTATTTTTTTTTGCCTTAATGACGTGGTGGTTCTTTTTTTAAAGACCAATAGCAAATTGGATCTTGTCTACCTAATTTATTTCCGGGAAACCAAACAAATAGGAAGTGTGACGCACAATTGTTTCCCTTTTCCTCTCTGATGTGACGTAACCCCTCTAGTTCCAGGATCCTGGACTACTTTTCCTCTCTGCTGTGACGTTGCTCCTCTAGTTCCAGGATCCGGGACTACTTTCGACTCCATTGGAGAACACCAGATAAACGCGCAGGGATACACAGAAGAGAGACGCACCGCTAACAGGTGCATGACGCAAACGGTGAATTCAACATGACTAGCTTGGCTTATCTTCCACATTTGATATAATAAGTGAATCTAAAGTACAAATGCTCAGCGCCGTTGGAAACACGGGGGCCATCCGTTGCAAGTCTACATAATGTCAAAAAGGTAAGCACTAGTAGCAATTGTAATTTAGTATCTGGTAGTGGTAGTACTTCAGGTACGGTGGCTAGCGAACGTTAACCGACAGCTTGCTAACACAAGTACAGTAATAGTATTAGTAATAACTGTAGTAACGAGTGGCTCCTAATTTAACGTTACCGTGCTGTCGTCCAGTAAGTGTTAGCAGTTATGTACGTTATGTCTCGGTTTTAGCATTGTGAAAAAGGTTGGATTTTTTTAATGTTCCGAATCCAACACGTATACACACAGCGATAAATTCAGCAATTAGACAACAATTATTTCAAATGTCTACTAATAATTATCTGGGTGTACATGGATCCAGTAAGTCGTGACATATGGTTGGAGTCTCGCGATATTACGCCGTTACTGACAGTACTGATGTGATGCTGCTGCTTATTTTCACTGGTCGACTTCTCGGCAATTTAAAAACATTACTATAGTGTTTCATTGCAGTCAACTAGTCGTTGCATTGCGAGTTTGTTGATTACGTTTGGGAATGGTGCTGTCAAATACTGCATTAGAGACTGTACTGTATAGAGAAAAGCACTGGTGCTCCAATATAAATTGCCAAATGTGATTGCTGTTGGCGATATCATGGACACGATAGCAGGCACAAATCATGCGCCGAAACACGTCATCCAGTCTGGCTGAGTTGTCATGACGAACTGCGCATGTTAATAACCAAAGGTGCTTATTCTGTATGCTGTTTTTGACTATAATGACAAATTGTACTAACAGTTTCAGGTACTTAGAACATTGTCTGAAAATCAATGAACTTTGCACGTAATAATATGTCATCCAAAGCACATTTTAAATGTTTGGCAATACAGTGGAGTGTTGTGGCATCGTGTGACATCATGTCACAGTGGCTGTGGAGCTGATGATATTTTCTGGAAAAAGTTGTGCTATTGGCAACCTGTGTGTGTGTGCGCTTGTCTGTGCCTGCTGTGACTCAACATTTGTTCATGTTGGCTCTGGGGGTACCCTCACAGGAAAAAAACAAAACACATTTTTAAGGAGTTTGAGAAGAGAATGTGACACACACACACATCACAAAGCCCATCGCCTGACAACAGAGAGTGGGAGGGGACCTTCATAACATCCTTTTCCTTCCCCATCACAAGATTGCCAGAGGCTGCCATTTAACAAAGAGCTGGTGACTCAGAGGCTACACACACAGGGCACTCCCAGTCCACATAGCAGGTATTTCATATTGTCATTGTGTAAGTGTAGGTAAACACAGGACAACCTCACCATAAATCTGGCCTGTCCTCTTTCTGCTTTTCACTTCTCCTTACGGAGCAATCTGCAGTTACCAATCTAACCTACCACCAATGGCTGAGTAGCCTACTACTTGTTGCCATGTGTCCCCAAAGCAAGACAATCACTGGGGCTAGTCTAGGAATGTTCTGGCGAGTTTCCAGACCACTTAATGTTTTTTCATCCTCGTCTCCAATCCCTTGTTCAGATCCCAATACCTCCTGTCTGGAATGGATGAAAGACTGGTTGTCGCCAGTAGCTTGATCTGAAATCTTGGCTGTTTTGCTGTGCTATCTCTTTTTTTGTGCAAATTAAAATTAGCCTAAGTTTATGGGAATGTGGTAATGGGATGTTATTTTTTTTTCTCAGCAGAGCAATCTCCATGGACATGATAATTTCTTCTCGAATGTCTTCTGGTTACTTTTTACATCGAACATGACATTTAAAGTATGCATACATTTTTTTATCACAATGATGACCTAATGTATAAAGAGTGCATGGGGTAGAGTATGAGCATTCATGACTACGTATTCACATGGTGTTATTTCATTAGATCTCAGGAATGTGGTCATGCTTAGACTGACCATCTAGCATTGGGGGGTGTCGTCGTAAAGGCATTAATCTGTGTGGTATGGACTGTGCAGACCACAATAGTGTTGTTCTAGGTGGACACGCCTACATCCTGTTTTCTACATCCTGTTTTTTGCCCGTTGCTGTTAAGTTGTTTGACGTACGGTACGTCTTTTATATGAGGAGGGCATTGGATAGTTCACCTATGGACATTTGCTGCTGCAATATTCCAGAGCGGACTTCTCCCTTGTCAGAAAACACCCGTTATGTTTAATCATCTGGAATATTTAACAATGGCCATTGGTGCAACTGCAGTAAATGCATCACCTGGACAGAATATAATCTGTATTCTTTGACTTCTTTAAAATACAACACATATCTTGCAAGAGGAAAGTCAGGAAACATGTATATTATAAACCACCTGGTTTGCCACGGTTTACATTTACACCACTTGCTTTGGTAACCAATTTCTAAATAGCAGTAAGGCATCTTAGAGGTTTGTTTATTGCCTGGGAACAACTATACTGGTGGTACATAGAACTCAGGTCTTATTGCCTTATTGAGACACGGTACATATGTAGCACTGCAGCTATGGCCATGTCTCTGGCAATAATTATTGCATGAGTACAGTCGTTCCTTTCGTACGCCCACTTGCACTGTTTTGGACTCTTCCTGTTAGCACATCTTCCTTTTGTCCTCTTATCAGTTTTGATCTCATCTGACTGACACAGGAATAGATGCTTCTGTAGTTGTTTTTGTGCCTGACATCTGAGGCTGCTTTTCCAGTGGCACTGTTGTTTTATGTGGAAAACGTTTGCGTTTTAATTGAGACTTAGATTCTAACATTAATTGAAATGCTAAAGGGGATAATACCTGGGACTTAGTGTGTTACTGACTCCAATGGGTCCTTATTGAACAACAATGGTCATTTGTTGTGTTGTTTGTTTTCTCTTTAAAGTTGGTGCTAGTTGCTGTTGACCTGCTTTCTCAGAGTGGTTGTCTGAACCAACACACACCTGATTTATTCTATTTTCCTCCAACATGTCGGGTAAGTGCTCCAATCCTCCCTCCCTCTCTCGCTATCTTTTATTGCCTACCTTTTTTTGTTCTCTGATAGTAATTCTTCTTTTTGTTTCCTTCTCTTACATTTTCTGTTTGGTTAGTCTACTTCCCCTCACCCATTTTCCAGTTTCTCCAGTGTTTTTTGTTCTGTTTTTTTATATTGAGGACTCCTTCTTTTTGACTCAAATATTTAATAAATATTATGTATTTACATATCTTTGTATTTTATCTATAAGTCTTTGTAAATTAAAGCAACATTTTACTGTAGGGTGGCTGACTCCTCTCATCTCATCTTCAACCGCTTATCCGGGGTTGGGTCGCGGGGGTAGCAGCTCTAGCAGGGGACCCCAAACTTCCCTTTCCCGGGCAACATTAGCCAGCTCTGACTGGGGAATCCCGAGGCGTTCCCAGGCCAGTGTGGAGATATAATCTCTCCACCTAGTCCTGGGTCTTCCCAGAGGTCTCCTCCGAGCTGGACGTGCCTGGAACACCTCTCTATGGAGGCGCCCAGGTGGCATTCGTACTAGATGCCCGAACCACCTCAACTGGCTCCTTTCTACGCAAAGGAGCAGCGGCTCTACTCCGAGTTCCTCTCGGATGACTGAGCTTCTCACCCTATCCCTAAAGGAGAGGCCAGCCACCTTTCTGAGAAAACCCATTTCGGCCGCTTGTACCCGCGATCTCGTTCTTTCGGTCATGACCCAGCTTTCATGCCCATAGGTGAGAGTAGGAACAAAGATTAGATCGAGAGGTTCCCTCACTCGCGAACAAGACCCCGAGGTACTTGAACTCCTTCACTTGGAGTAAGGACTCATTCCCTACCTGGAGTAGGCACTCCACCGGTTTCCTGCTGAGAGTCATGGCCTCAGATTTAGAGGTGCTAACCCTCCTAAATATTAGAAATTACTTGTAAATTAAAAATCTTTTGGAAACGTCAGCTCTCTTATTACTAATGCAATAATTAGTGGAAGGACAAAATAACAGAGAAACTTAGCAATGTATTATTATGAAGAATGTAATGAATATTTTGGAATGCTGTCATACAAGTCCTCAACTGTTTGTAACAAGATATTGCACCATTGTTTAATAAGTAAAACCTTCAGTTATTTCCTGGAGGAAGCAGTCGGAAATCTATTGCATGCTGTACTCCAGAACGTCTCATAGGGGTTCATCGATGTTCAGACTTAGTGATGGGGAGCCCATTGAAGGCTTTTGACATCATCCTGGTGTTCATAAAACCATATCATCCTGGAATATTGGAACATCGTGAGGAAACGGCGTTTTTCACCCCCACGGTTAACATCTTATAACATGGCCTTGTTCCTTAGCTGTTATTTGACCATGCAGAGCAGTCATCAGTCCGGGTTTTTTTAGACTGCCTAACAAAGGTGCTAATTCAGTGACGTCATATTACTTGAGAGTGTACTTTTGCGGCATTGACCAACTGTCTTGTTGTGTTTTTCTATCTTCTCTGCCAGTGAAATTTCTCCATGTTCATCAATCATCATTACTTTTTGCAGTTTTCCTGAACAATACATCTGCAATTCAGGCACCAATTAGTTTACCTCTTTGAAACTCCGTAAAGCTTCATGCGTATTTGAAAACTGAAATTCCAAAGTGCTAATTGTCAGAACCCTTTTATATAAAAAATAAATTGGCAATTAACCTACTGTGACCTCTGTAGCTCTGTGTTTGTAACTGTGATTTAGTTACATCAAAGTAACAATCCTTTCCATGTGGAGTTTCTGTTGACGTATGTATGCATGTATGCATGTATGCATGTATGTATGTAAGTAACACTGTAATATCATTTTTAAGAGTCACAGTGGGCCATGACCAGACATTTTCCGACTTTGTGGTATAAATTAAACAATTTAACAATGTATTTTTTGAAAAATAGTGGAAGTCAAAGTGGTTCTGACTGAAATGACCTTTCTCGTACTCCTACAGATATTTCACTTTGTCTTATCTCGCTCTGTTGCAGGTGGTTACACTCCGGCACCTGGGGGCCCTTTTTCAGCCCTGACCTCCAGTATGTGGCCCCAGGACATCCTGGCCAAGTACTATCAGGTAATGACTCTGACCGGAGCTGATGCCTTATCTGCAGGTCAGACTCTGAATCTAAGGGTGGCCGTCACACTTAACCTGTCCTCCTGCTGTGAATTGTCAAGTGTTTTATCTGCTGCTCTTGTGTCTGTTTCCAGAAAGACCCTACAGACATGGTCGAAGAACAGTATGATGAGTTTGGTTTCAGGCTGGACAGTGAAGGTAGCTAATGTATTACTTACAGCCAACTAAATAATTTTATTCCCCCAGCATTGTGAAAAAGAAGAAACCACAATAGGCATGTCTCTACTCTGTCAGTATTAATATGTAACCAGTCAGTTAAATTCCTGTGACATGCACTGATAGCTGTCCTAGACATGTTACTGATATACATAGATAGATGAAGTCCACTGTGAAGGACAGGAGACATCCTGAACACTAAGGCTGATATATAGATATTGACTCAATACATCTATAGCTTTAATATTACTGGTGTACAACAATGATGTTTGTTGACTCGATGACAGTGGAAGCACACTGAGTGCCAAAGCGTTGCAAGGCAGGGGCTTAACTGTACTTAACCCCATTTCCCATCCAGATGGTCTGGAGCCTGAGTCCAGGCCAGAGCCGCAGAGAGAGGACCCCCAGCAGAGGCTGCGCTGGCAGGCCCATCTGGAGTTCACCCACAACCACACCGTAGGAGACCTGACCTGGGACCTTATCGCCCCCGTCCTGCCCCGCTCCGAACGCCTCCGCTCCCTGGTGCTGGGTGGCATTCCTCACAGCATGAGACCCCAGGTAAGGAATCCTAGCAGGTAAATACAGGCATGTGTTATTAGCTGAGTATTTATTTATAAATATACGGTATCTGTTTTGCATGTATCACAAGTGATGGCTGTGATCAGCTAGCTAGCTGTCCCTTCCCCTGTCTCATCCACACGCCAGGTCTCAGTGATTTAATGGTTTTAATGTTTTCCTGTTACTTTCACATGAAAATACAGATCGTTAAGCATTTCTTTTATGTCCAATGAGAAACTAGTTGCGGTGGCCAATTCGTTTCACTGAAGTGTGAATTATGTGACTTGTGTCCAAACACAGTGTTAATATCCCTGCGGAATTGCTATCATGATATCTGGCATGGTATTTTTTGACAAATGTTGGGCTATTTTTTGACAAATGTGCCTTTGTATCATTTCATGACAATGATACAAAGGCACATTTCATCAGTCCAAGATGGTATGAGACCACAGGTTAGACTAAAGGACAAACTGAACGGCTTGATCCAGTGTCTATGTCTGAAGAGCCAGTGAGATGTGACTTAAAAGGTCAAAGAGCCAGCTCCTGTCCCGCTCTATGACCTGATGTGTTCTCTCTGGTGATAGCTGTGGATGCGCCTGTCTGGTGCCCTGCAGAAGAAGAGGACCACAGAGATCTCCTACAAAGAGATCATCAAGAATAGCACCAACGATGAGACCATTGCTGCCAAACAGGTACAGAGCTACTGAACACTAATGAATCTCACTAGAGGGTTGAAATTGCACTCATGTTGTATGATGCTTTTCTCAAATGTTGTTGTTCTGCTCTTTTAAAAAGTATACAAATAAGGATGTATTATGGGTTGGTCTTTTCTTTTAAGGATGTTATAAACTTCTAATAAACCCTTCCAGTACATAGGTTGTCTCTGTGTCTGCCTTTAACTCTCTCTCTCTTCCTCAGATAGAGAAGGACCTGTTGCGGACCATGCCCTCCAACGCGTGTTTCTGCAGCCTTCAGAGTGTGGGTGTGCCCAGGCTGAGGCGGGTACTGCGAGGACTGGCATGGCTCTACCCTGACATAGGATACTGCCAAGGAACAGGCATGGTATGGAGGCCAGTATGCCTGCTGTTTTCTTATCGTCCCTTAGTGTCTTCCCTTAGAGTGTCTTCCCTTAGAGTGTCATCCCTTAGAGTGTCATCCCTTAGAGTGTCATCCCTTAGAGTGTCATCCCTTAGAGTGTCATCCCTTAGAGTGTCATCCCTTAGAGTGTCATCCCTTAGAGTGTCATCCCTTAGAGTGTCATCCCTTAGAGTGTCATCCCTTAGAGTGTCATCCCTTAGAGTGTCATCCCTTAGAGTGTCATCCCTTAGAGTGTCATCCCTTAGAGTGTCATCCCTTAGAGTGTCATCCCTTAGAGTGTCATCCCTTAGAGTGTCATCCCTTAGAGTGTCATCCCTTAGAGTGTCATCCCTTAGAGTGTCATCCCTTAGAGTGTCATCCCTTAGAGTGTCATCCCTTAGAGTGTCATCCCTTAGAGTGTCATCCCTTAGAGTGTCATCCCTTAGAGTGTCATCCCTTAGAGTGTCATCCCTTAGAGTGTCATCCCTTAGAGTGTCATCCCTTAGAGTGTCATCCCTTAGAGTGTCATCCCTTAGAGTGTCATCCCTTAGAGTGTCATCCCTTAGAGTGTCATCCCTTAGAGTGTCATCCCTTAGAGTGTCATCCCTTAGAGTGTCATCCCTTAGAGTGTCATCCCTTAGAGTGTCATCCCTTAGAGTGTCATCCCTTAGAGTGTCATCCCTTAGAGTGTCATCCCTTAGTGTCATCCCTGAGTGTCATCCCTTAGTGTCATCCCTTAGTGTCATCCCTTAGTGTCATCCCTTAGTGTCATCCCTTAGTGTCATCCCTTAGTGTCATCCCTTAGAGTGTCATCCCTTATGCATCTTATCAGCTGGGTTTTGGATATTTTCTACGGCTTTGTTGCGATGGGTAACATTTCTCTATGTTGCCAAAGCAATAAGGACGGATATGTACAGTATCTCATAAAAGTGAGTACACCCCTCACATTTGTGTAAATATTTGATTATATCTTTTCTTGTGACAACACTGAAGAAATGACACTTTGTTACAATGTAAAGTAGTAAGTGTTCAGCTTGTATACACTTGTGTACATTTTCTGTCCCCTCAAAATAACTCAAACACACAGCCATTAATGTCTAAACCACTGGCAACACCCCTAAGTGAAAATGTCAAAATTTGTGAGATACTGTATATTTCTAGTTAGTTTATCTGCACCTGAAATTTTTTCGACAATTAAGAGGTGATTTGTTCGGTTCCTCTTGTCCAGGTTGTGTCCTGTCTGCTGCTGTTCCTAGAGGAGGAGGATGCTCTGTGGATGATGTGTGCCTTGATCGAGGACCTGCTTCCTCCATCCTACTTTTCCTCCACCCTCCTGGGGGTGCAGACGGATCAGAGGGTCTTGAGACAGCTCATAGTCCAGTACCTTCCCAGTCTTGACAGGCTGCTGCAGGAGCATGACATAGGTGAGTCTCCTGACACAGGTGGGGCTGTGTTGGGCTCTACAGAAACAGTGACAGCAGCATTAGAAGGTCTAACTTTAGTAGGTCTACAGAAACAGTGACAGGAGCATTAGAAGGTCTAACCTTAGTAGGTCTACAAAAACAGTGACAGCAACATTAGAAGGTCTAACTTTAGTAGGTCTACAGAATCAGTGACAGCAACATTAGAAGGTCTAACTTTAGTAGGTCTACAGAAACAGTGACAGGAGCATTAGAAGGTCTAACCTTAGTAGGTCTACAAAAACAGTGACAGCAACATTAGAAGGTCTAACTTTAGTAGGTCTACAGAATCAGTGACAGCAACATTAGAAGGTCTAACTTTAGTAGGTCTACAGAAACAGTGACAGGAGCATTAGAAGGTCTAACCTTAGTAGGTCTACAAAAACAGTGACAGCAACATTAGAAGGTCTAACTTTAGTAGGTCTACAGAATCAGTGACAGCAGCATTAGAAGGTCTAACTTTAGTAGGTCTACAAAAACAGTGACAGCAGCATTAGAAGGTCTAACTTTAGTAGGTCTACAAAGTGACAGCAGCATTAGAAGGTCTAACTTTAGTAGGTCTACAAAAACAGTGACAGCAACATTAGAAGGTCTAACTTCAGTTGATGGAACATGGGTTCAGCTCTTTAAATGTTCTATTCACGTTTTTGTTCATAAAGACAAAAACGTGCATCGGTAGTTTGCAAATGGCATAAGAACGCATTGTCCTTTGAAAATATGTGTGACGTCACGTGAGTCAATCAGGAAGCGATGGTATGATTGCATGCAGGTAGGGGGCTATGCCTCGCACCCACGGGACTGAAATAAAGCTAAGATGGTAGTGTGTTTGTGAGAGATGAGCGACTCTTCTATAGTCAACGTGGATGTCAGATGGTACTGTAGAATATCAACCTGTGTTCTCACCTCGCCTTCCCCAGAGTTATCTCTGATCACGCTGCACTGGTTCCTCACGTCCTTTGCCAGCGTGGTGGACATCCGTATCCTGCTGAGGATCTGGGACCTGCTCTTCTATCAGGGCTCCGTTGTTCTCTTCCAGGTCACACTGGGCATGCTCAAGATCAAGGTGGGATTGTTGTTGCTCTCTGACTCCAACAGACTGGCTGCTTGTTAAATGCACATATTTAATGCTATCCTCTCCCCCCCCTACAGGAGGTTGACCTTCTCCTCTCTCCGTTACAGGAGGAGGAGCTGGTGTCCTCTGAGAACTCTGCATCCATCTTCAACACACTTTCGGACCTGCCTAGCCAGCTTGTGGATGGAGCTGCGGTTCTTGGGGAGGCCATGAGACTGGCGGGGGCGCTGTCTCTGGACACACTGGAGGCCCAGAGGCACAAACACCTGGCTTACATCCTGAATGAGCAGGCCCAGCTCAATGCCAACAACTCCCATTCATTCAACGGCAACCTCAAAAAGGTGAGTGGTCGGATCGATGGCATGTATTCATTCCGTCAAACACATTATTTAGATATTTCTTCGTTCGACCAAACGTCTAACGTGTCTGTGTTCATGTGCGCCCCCAGGTGGTGAGAAGACAGTCGCTACGTAGGAAATCCACCCTTAGCTCTTTGTTGTGGGGTGAAGATGAGGTAGAGGCTCTTAAGTCTAAGAACATCAAGCAGACAGAGCTGGTCGCAGCACTCCGAGAGGCCATCACCCACACTGCTGAACACTTCCACTGTCTGGACCCACGACACACCAGTACCGTGAGTCTAAATAGTCATTATAACTGGACCCACGACACATCAGTACCGTGAGTCTAAATAGTCATTATAACTGGACCCATGACACATCAGTACCGTGAGTCTAAATAGTCATTATAACTGGACCCACGACACACCAGTACCGTGAGTCTAAATAGTCATTATAACTGGACCCACGACACATCAGTACCGTGAGTCTAAATAGTCATTATAACTGGACCCACGACACATCAGTACCGTGAGTCTAAATAGTCATTATAACTGGACCCACGACACACCAGTACCGTGAGTCTAAATAGTCATTATAACTGGACCCACGACACATCAGTACCGTGAGTCTAAATAGTCATTATAACTGGACCCACGACACCAGAGTGCATCCAGCAGTTAGAAATAGAGCACGACTCATGATGGTTATTAAGTCACTGAGTCATTCAATGCAGTTAGTGAACTAGGCTTTGTTCTGCAGCTTAGTTAGATACTATGTAGAGATCAGTCTCTCCATCTCTGTGATTAGTTCTTGGAAATATCAGTGATTCTGATCAACATTCGTTTTTCATGCGCCAACTGAGGAACTTGTTGTACTTTCTAAGCTTATTTGAATAAATCTCTTCCTCATTCTGTCACTTTTACTTCCTACCCTCAGGACTTGACTCCAGACTATTCCATGGAGAGCCACCAGAAGGATCATGAGAACTTCCTTGTTGTTTCTCGTAACCGACGGAGACGGGCCAAAGCTCTGCTGGACTTTGAGCGCCACGATGACGACGAACTAGGCTTTCGGAAGAATGACATCATCACAGTGAGTTTACAGAATACAGACCAACGCTAACAAGCGGACAAACTATAAGTACTTTGGGTTAATGCTAAATTGACTTACTGTCAATACTCCATACGTTTCTCTCAGATTTTTTCCCAGAAGGACGAGCACTGTTGGGTGGGAGAACTGAACGGTCTGAGAGGTGGGTCCACAACAGCCTGTACCAGTCTGCCCCTGACACAACCAGGGCCCTGTTGCACTTCAGTTTTTACCAGCACTCTGGACAACACGTCACATGATCTCTTCTCACTCTTCCTTCAGGTTGGTTTCCAGCTAAGTTTGTGGAGATCCTCGATGAGCGGAGCAAAGAGGTTTGTCAGTGAACGGTGTAGTCTTAAGTGTAAAGGCTTGGGTGCACAAGTGCTTCATTCACATCCAGACGCAAAAGCAATTAGAACCTGGCCCTGAATGGACATTGTCATGTTCACATTACCCATTCAGCTGGGAGCGCTCTGTAGACGATCAGGAGCAAGACATTCATTTGTACTGCTCTTGACTTTTACTAGAGATTTCACGGCTGTTTTCTGATTGGGTCAGGGCAGGCGTCTAGTGATTTTAACAAGGCGAAACACTAAGCATTAGCTGGTATGCGTAGGTGCTCATTAAAGCACATGAGGCGAATCAGAGATCGGACCTCAGATATGGGCTAAGTGGTTGCATTGTCTGCAGTCACTCTAATCTGCCACGGCCGTTATAGAAAGTAATAACTGCTTTATATACATGTCAATTATGTTGTCCATATTGTACTTTTTGCCGGCACATCAGTGATCCCAGTTAAATATGTTGGACCCTGCCTAAAAAATCCATCAACTGAAACAGGTGGAAATCACAGGTTCAAACATATATACAGGGCCCTTTAGACTTGTGTGCTATTCTAGGTACAAAGAGAAGATAAATGGCACAATTATTAGAAGCCCTGCATTTAGTACCTTGTTACCTTTTCTTGAGGGCTCTAATTGTAAATGTTTGTTATACAAAGAGTCCATACAGCATCCAGACAATCAACCAGTCACCTCAATGGGGCCGTCTGTACAGGGCAGTATTGTCTGTTGTCCCCAGGACTGAGAGTAACAATTGTTCTGTTGTACCCAGTACTCTCTGGCAGGTGATGACTCTGTGACAGAGGCAGTTACCGACCTGGTCAGAGGGACATTGTGTCCTGCCTTGAAAGCCATCTTCCAACACGGCCTGAAGAAACCCTCCATACTGGGAGGACCTTGTCACCCTTGGCTCTTCATAGAGGAGGTAAGGGAGAGGGGGAGGTAAAACAAGAAGGTGACAGATGGAGCGAGGGAGGGAAGTGGGTGCGTGTGTCAGGGAGGTGGGTGCGTGTGTCAGGGAGGTGGGTGCCTGTGTCAGGGAGGTGGGTGCCTGTGTCAGGGAGGTGGGTGCCTGTGTCAGGGCGGGAGGTGGGTGCCTGTGTCAGGGCGGGAGGTGGGTGCCTGTGTCAGGGCGGGAGGTGGGTGCCTGTGTCAGGGCGGGAGGTGGGTGCCTGTGTCAGGGCGGGAGGTGGGTGCCTGTGTCAGGGCGGGAGGTGGGTGCCTGTGTCAGGGCGGGAGGTGGGTGCCTGTGTCAGGGCGGGAGGTGGGTGCCTGTGTCAGGGCGGGAGGTGGGTGCCTGTGTCAGGGCGGGAGGTGGGTGCCTGTGTCAGGGCGGGAGGTGGGTGCCTGTGTCAGGGCGGGAGGTGGGTGTGTCGTGTTGGGGGCGGGGCATTAACTGACTCTGTATCCATCCTGTGTTCTTGCAGGCAGCTAGCAGAGAGGTAGAGAGGGATTTCAACTCTGTCTACTCTAGACTGGTCCTGTGCAAAACATACAGGTAAGAAATCCTAATTTTGAAGCGACATGGCTTTTACAGTATAGAGGTATGTCATTAAAGTAAGACCACAACAACATGAATCCATCTTCCCTTCCTCAATCCCTAGGTTAGATGAAGATGGCAAGGTCCTCACACCAGAAGAACTGCTCTACAGAGTAAGTACGATAAATATTATCTCAGTACAGACCTAGTTAAATAGACACCTTCCCATTAAAACTGTCAATTGCAAGTTGTGACATGACAGGATCTAGATCAATGACCACAACTTCCTTATCAGAATATATATATATATATATATAGGTTTACATTTTTCCCCCTCAAAGATTTCTGTTTTTTTTCTACAATTGAATTGTTCACGTTATGTTGCTGTATTGTTGGATCTAAATATTAAATCTAAAGAATGCATCTATCTGCATAAACACAACCTACAAATAGTCCATAAGCAGGTTTCAAGGATTTAGCATCTTCTGCTTTCCTCTGACAGGCGGTTCAATCTGTCAATATGAGCCATGACTCTGCACATGCTCAGATGGACGTCAAGTTCCGCTCCCTCCTCTGTGTGGGTCTAAAGTGAGTCGTTCACACAGCCAATTCTACTGTATCGAACCGCCAACACACACACTCGTCTCTCTTTGTCAGTCCACACACACACTCACATATCTTCATGTTTCACAGTGAGCAGGTGTTGCACCTGTGGTTGGAGGTGTTGTGTTCCAGTATGCCTGCAGTAGAGAAGTGGTACCAGACCTGGTCTTTTCTACGCAGCCCAGGATGGGTCCAGATCAAGTGTGAGCTAAGGTAAGAAATTACCAGCACTGGGAAATGTTCAAAACAGATAGATTTGGAAAACAAATTAGAGATTTGAGAGAACATTTAAAATAAAAAAAGGATAAAGTCAGAGTTGAATCAAAGAGAGGCCTACACAAGTACCAGGGACCCATTACGATAAGGGTTTAAAACAATAAAGATAAATTATTATACAAGAATTTATCATTTTTCAGTATTTTGAATCAGATTCTGTTTTGTCATCTCATAAACAATGTGATTTCAAATCCAGAATATTTAAGTCTAAAGCCAAGTTTCATTTTAAATGAGTGGTGTGTGTGTGTGTGTGTGTATATGATTTTAACAAGATGTTACAATATTTTTACAGGGTTCTCTCCAAGTTTGCCTTCAGTCTCTCTCAGGACTGTGAACTGCCAGCCAAAAAAGAGGTGCGTTGTTAAACACACAGGCTTGTGACGGGTTATATTGCTTGTGTGTGTTATATTTCACACCATCAAAGAACAGGTTGCAGATCTTAGTGAGTTCATCGAGTTGAGATGTTTAGATAAACTCCGATCTCTGGGCTGTCAATTGTTGTTTGTTCTAGTTAGTTATTCGACATTGCTGGTTTAGAAACTCAAACTTGTGTAGTTTCAGAACAGAACTAGTTTCTGGCTCAGATGTTTTATGAAAATAACTTACTAGTTATGATGACAACTCTTGTCAAACACGTGCATGTGCGCGGGAACTCTCGTACACACTGGTTATACACACATAAACGTCCCACCATGCACCATTCCTTTGATGTCCACACTCCCTTTAAACCAACAGTGACACTCACTTCTCCCCCTCCAGGAGAAAGAGCAGAGGCCACTGAAGGAAGGAGTCCAGGACATGCTGGTGAAACATCATCTTTTCAGCTGGGACATTGATGGATAGACACACCTGAGACAATACATGCTCTGTATATACCAGTGGTCTGTTATCTCCTTTCACATTGACAGTCAGAACAACCAGTGGTGTTGTCTGCACTACCTCTCCGTAAGAAGTATTGTACTGTTCAGACACCTGATTGGTCATCATTCCATAGATATGGCAGTTTATTACCGTTTCAAAAGTCAAATGTCTCGCTACTGCTGAATGGATCTCCAATGACACGCCCATGCCCATATATGGTAGCCTATTCGGAATGGGGTGTCATTTGGAGGAACATTTGTCCTTCAACCAATGACAAAGTTTTGAGGCTCTCAGCTTTCTAACCAATCAGAGGTCTCTTCACGGTCCAGTTAATGGATTCATTTGCATGTAACCCGAGGACAAAACCATAGAGATGGTTAGAAAAAGGTGTAGCTTGGACGTCACCATTGCGTGTCCCCCACCATTTCTATGTAGATCACTGGGTGGGACTTCTGACTTTCTCAGCTGATCCCTCTTGGTGACCTAGGTGGGTCACTTGAATAAATGGCAATTTAATTAACAGTACTTGAGGATATATTTTCACTACTCCACTTTATTTCTTGGTTGGTCATGTGATCCAAACTCCAACCACATCAGGAAGTATGAACCGATTGTTTACTTCAAATGTACCGATAGCCGAAATGGCCCATTATGTAAGAGATGCTGTAATGGTGCAGATACAGACCTCTTTCCATCTCTATGGACCAATTCTGGAAGTGAATCAGGCCCGGATGTCACCATGGCTGTTAGTTCTTGGATGAAGCTTCAAGCGTGTGATCGATCACACCAGTGTTTCTGATGGTCTATGCGCAGAAGTTGCGTTGCCTCGGTACAAAGTAGTCATCTGTACTGTGTCATTTGGAGTATTTCCTCAGATTAGGACTGATCTGTAGTCCTAGTAGCACCGTGCACTGTAGTGTGTTTGTGACCTGCTAACAGTAGTAGGATGTTCTGAACTAGAAGTATACAGCCCACTCTGATCTCACAGGGTACCTATAATTCCTCAGATAGGCTCCATACGTTCTAGAACAATCCCATTTTACTCATCAGACCATCCACTATTGTCATGTAATCCTCACCACTCCTTTGTTTTTCATACTTTTTTTTTCCACCACTCAGAATTGGTAAATGGTTTGGGTCAGTGTGGGTTTGTCAACTGGTTGAAACCACGCCTATTTCCACTTGTATGTGTAGTGACTATGGTGACTGGAAGAACTCCAACAGAAGATATAATTTGTGTATAAAGATAAATATTACTCTAATTTTGTAAACATTTAAATGGATATAATTTACATAGTAATGTGGTGTTTTCAACAACCATCCCTCTGGAGGTCTGACTGAGAAGAAGCCACTAGACTAACACACATCCACCTTGTACAGTATTGTACTATGTTACACAAGATATATATATATATACACACACACACACAAAATAAGAAAATAAAATATCTAAATCTATCCTTTTTGTGCTTCTGTCTACCATGATATTTAATATATTTAAATCAGCAGAAATTGCAAGGAGGAACACCTAAAACAAACATGAATGCCTTTACATCAGCGTAAACATCACAAACTGTTTCCTTGTGTTTGTATGTACTACATTTGATTGACAGAGTAAAACTTTATGATGGGGAAAATTCAGGATAGAGCCACAGGGAACAGAGGCGGGTATGGTGGGCCTTCTCCCGTACCACACCTGCTTTTCTGAGCCCCTTTTATGCTCGCTCTGACTAGATTGTCCGGTGCAAGTGTGCTTCGTCGATAGTTGGCAGCCGAGCTGCATTCATGGGTACTATGGTGGTTCTCCCTGTGGTATTGGCCTAACACTAATGCATTGGGAAGAAATACGACCTCATCCTCAAGTTCGTTTGACTCCGGTTGAAGGGCATCGCTGATGAAAATATCTTAATTGACCAATGTTCCCAAGGCTTTTCTGTAAGCTTATTGTCCCCATTATAAAGTGTTTACTCAGCTAGCTAACTTACAAAAATGCTATTGTAATGTTAAACAGTGCACCAACCAGTCAGATATCAATAAAGAGTTTTTTTTATTGGACAGGCAAACTGTTAAATTTCATAACAACATGTAAACAATGATGACCCAGACATCATTTCCTTAGGTTTAGATCCAGCTATAGGTACCAACAGCACTTCAACTAGTATTACAATCGATATAGCTACTGTTTTGAGTGAGACGATCAAATTCTGAAATACATATAGACGAGGTGTCAAACCTGTGTTTACACAAATCACCTGTGTTTAGCCACTGACCAGGTTGTTATTTCAGGGTTTCAATAATCCAAACTGCACTAGTAAAATATCTGATGAGAGATTCTCAGTTCAGGCCCTTAAAGGCAAATCACAACCCCAAAATTTGACGTCCCCCATCAAAATATATAATTTTTTTTAGTGTAGGCATTGCATTACCAGTACTGGAGATCTGGATTTTCTATTAATTTTATTGATGGCCGCAATGGCCAATACCTTTAAATAAACATATTTTATGTACAATATTTGACTCAAAAACAAAATCCCCAAAATGTGCCTTGCTGTGTCAGTTGTGATAATCCTTCCATTACTATTTTTAGTATAACATGATTAAATATTACAAAATACAACGTTTGATATGTCAGACGTAGAAGCATTCTGCCTGTAGCTGCAATAGTGGAATATCGATTTCGGGCAAATAGTGGGAAGTAAAAACACTTGAACAATATGCTTATAATATATTGCATGGAGCCGTAAGGAAAATACGCTATGTTCGATATGTTCTGGCTTTGGGCCAAAGATGAAGTACAACTTCAGCGATTCTCACCACAGATCGAATGAAGGAAGGCATATCGAGTTTATATTATATAGCTATTCGGAGTAATTAAGTTAAGGTGCGTGAGAAAAGAAAAGGGAAGAATCCTATTAGCACAGGGGTGTCTTAATTCCTTAGAAGCATTATTCCTTTTTGTACCCAATCTAAAGACTGTGTCTCTGCTGTTCTAGAAAGACACTTTAGGCAATAGGAGAGTGGAATGGACAGAGAGTGATGGGGAACAAGGTGCAATCAAGGGCCATCTATCAACCCATTCCTCTGCAGGGGGTTTGGACAGGAGTTGGAGTGCAACGCGAAGAGTAGTTTTGGAAAGTGGGTAGTCTCCTTTTGAAATGTAGTTTTTGGGCTGAGAGGCTTGCTTAAAACCCACCAGTGCCTATTGAGGAAGGAATGGCTAAGCTGGAGCTGCTCTGGGTGGATTTGCCTTTGTGTCTTTGTCCTCCTCGTCTCCTGCCTCCTCCACCTCCTGACTTTGGCTGTAGAGAAAAGTTTGAGAAGACAACAATAATGTGCTAGTTTAAATCCCAAATAAATTGAAGCACAATTGGATCAAACTATGCTTGAATTCGTGAATACATAGGACCTGCAGATTAGCTAGTGGTTACGGATAGATATCTGAACAGGCTACTAACTGGGAATTACTCAACCTAATTCTGCCTACCTCAATTATAAGTTTGGCACAAATAATTAACTGCCGACCAACTTTATATTTTTGAACCAAGCAGCGGTTTCTTTCATGAACTTTTAATTTATACTAGGTACTCGTATTACAATTCTTCAAAATTCAGGTTCTTCAATTAGGAGGTTGTGTCCTGTCGCTGTCTACAATCAACTAAACACACCATCGCAATCAACGCATTTAAAATGCTACATTATTTACAGGTTCTAAGTTTTAGGTAAACTTACCATAACACAATTTGAATGTGATGATGTATTCTTTTCACTGAGGTTATTGAGGAACACGTTCTTTGCAGTGAGGACATAAACATCCATGTCTTAGTTCTGTGTTATCCTTTAAACCAGTTTTTGCTTATTTCTTATTAAATGCCTATTTCAATATGTATTGACCTTGTCTAGTTCTGTGATAAACAAATTGGTTCTATTATTCTTTAACCCCTTTTCTGTTTCTGATAAACATATCGGTTCTGTTGTCCTTTAACCCCGTTTACCTGTTTCTGATAAACATATCGGTTCTGTTATCCTATAGCCCCGTTCTCCTGTTTGTGATAAACATATCGGTTCTGTTATCCTACAGCCCCGTTCTCCTGTTTGTGATAAACATATCGGTTCTATGATCCTATAACGTTCTCCTGTTTGTGATTAGCTGCCTGGTTCCCTGTTACCTTGTTCTCTTTGTTTCCCTCCATACACTGATGGTCGTCCTCCCCCTCAGTCTGAGGTCGCAAGCAGAAAATCAACACAGTAGAAGGGGGATGAAGAGCCAGTGATAATGTGGATATTGACAGAAGGACATGAGATAATGGTGGTGACAGGTGATGAAGAGGAACAGTTGGAGTAATCAAGATATTAGTGAAAAAATATGACAATTGAGGAAAAAATCAGTAGGGTGTAAAAATGGATTAAGATCAGAGAAAAAGTGAGGACATGAGTGGAAAGAAAGGTGTTAGACGCAGTTCTAGAAGCAGTATGGCAATTCCTCAGTTGGTGTTATGATTAACCCCCTCAATATAAATATATCATCTGCCTTCGTTTATCTCTCCATTAAACCATTTCCATCTATTCTATCCCTCTTTCAATTCCTTCGGTCTCTCACCGGTTGTTGTGATTGGTGCGGACTGTCGGGCCGAGCTGTGCTCGCTTCGTCCTCATTGGCTGTCGTGTCTCCGTCTTCTTTGCGGCATGGGACATTTTTCGTGGACTGCATTTTGATTTGCGGAGGTTTGAAGTTCGACGGCAGGTTATTGGTCGACTGCAGCAGCTGTAAACACCCAACCACCAATTAGAGTGAGGAATTGGAGAAGTGCCCTGCATGCAGGCATTCAGGTCTGGGTGGATCTTTGAAGGCTTCATGGCCTTTTTTCTAAACCGTTCCTTATCATTGGTGAGCCTTTAAGCCCTGACCATGATGATGATGATGAAGGTAACAGCCTATTAGTCATGGTCTTCATGACCTCTGAACTCTGACCTTGGTGATGGTCCCCACTGCTTTCGTGCGTCCCTCTCTGAATACAAGTCTCTGGTCCGTGTGGAGGTACTCTGGGTTCTTGATGAAGCGGAAGTGGACAGACGCCTTGTCTCCGGTACGCAGACAGTCTCTGTTCATGGTCAGGATGGTGGCCGTTTGTCTGATGCTGCCACAGTGCACTAGGAGGGGGGGCGGGAGAGTGAGGTAAGTTACTTTGAACGTGGCTTTCTTTTGTTTCCGACCAATCAGGTTTATTTTATAAAGCCCTTTATGCAACAACGGTTGTCCCAAAGTATAGGAATATCATGCCAACTAACCATTCATAATAATATGTTCTCCCTGACCGTAAACATTTGCTAAACGTTCTACAAGAAAGGATAATTGTTGTTAGTCAGCTTAATCTCACACTCCAAATAAGAATTTGATGTATAGGGGCCCCAAGCTAACAGACATGGTGCAATGCTCTGGAGAAGGCTTCCCATCTCACAATGAGAATTGAAAAACCATTTCAACCCAGGTATTTTCTCTCACCCATAGCCTGGTAGCGCGGGGATATCGTGGTTGGATGATGAAGAACCAGGATCTCCGCCATAAACTCCCATGATGCCTGGGGACTTAACCTCGGCGACACCATCACCATGCCTTTCCTTATGGACGACCGCTTAATCTGAGGGAAGGGTGAGGCAGACGAACGAATGAGACCTCAAGCGTCGACTTGGTTTTATTGCAAAAAACGCTGTTCAACAAAATACATTTAGCGTTTGTTGGTCTCAGTGCACCACAAAGATGTTGTTACACCAACACTTCTGGTCGGTGATGCTAACAGAAAATATACCTTTTTGAGGGCAAAGGAGGCAGTCTGTCCGCCTCTCACCTCCTTGACTGGCATCCTCTTCCTGTGGATGGATTTGACCGCAATGGAAAGGAAACTGCCAAGAGGGTCTGGACCTAACAGCATTGTGTCATTCAGACGTATTAATCCACGTAAAGTAGTCCCTGATACTACTGTGCCTACACCCTGACAGAGAAGGAAAACATTGTCAGAAGTGGATGTGTTTGTGTTTGTGTGTGTGTACAATTACCAAACTTGTCAAGACCAGACCTGACAAGTACATGTAAAATCTGGCAACGTATGGACTATTGTCCATTCAGCAATTGTTTAACAAAAAATATCTCTTCTAGGCTGAAAGTATTTCATGTTTCGAGTTATAAATTGATTTAAGATTGGGGTTTCAGGGTTAAGATATAATAGTACATCTAGGGAAATAACTGTAGCAGAAATGTCCTAACTAGGACAGTTAACTGTGTATGAATGTGTGTGTTTACCGGCACTGAGTAGGTATCATCTATCTGAAACTCTGCAGGTTCGTCTTCTCGGAAGGACGTTTTGGAAGAGAGCAGGTTGAGGAACATTTTAAGCAGGCCCATGTTCTCCCCTGTTACGTTGGAGATTTGGAAGATTGGACACATCCTTCAGATAGAGACGAGCAGGCACACGCCGGATTAGGACGGAGAACTTTCCCAGTGCCCGGGTGACGCATGACTGAAACGCGTGCACTTTACCTCTCAGAGCTGAAGTTGGACGCTGTGACAATGACATCATCTTTGTTTTGGACCAGAACAGGAATCTTTCTGCACCCTGGGGACTTCAGCAACCTCTGGAGCAGCTTCAATGTCTCTATGACAGCGAGATAACCAGACAGCTTTCATGATGACTAATATGTTTTGAGCTACGTCATCACAACAACATATCTCCTCTCGTGTCGATACATCATCAAAGTTTAAGCAACGTGGTGGCGTGGACGGGAACGTGGTTATACCAGTTTAATTCGTTCATATCAGAGCAGATTAAGAGGACAATTCCCAGAACGGATGCTGCTACTGAGATGTACCTGAGATATTGAGACTGACCTTGTAGGATATTAGCAGGACACATGTCTATCTTGGTGACCACAACAAACACTGGAACGTTGAGGGCCAGAGCTAGACCTAGATGCTCTTTAGTCATCCCCACAATACCTGCATTACTCCCCACCTAGAGAGAGCAGAGGGAGAGAGCCGAGTGAGAGATCAGGATGGAGATGTGTGACAGAACCATCAGTGGTGCTACCGACGACCTCGTAACCACATAAAGCCCAGTCACCATGAGCATGCAGAAGTCTGGCAGGTGGCCGGTCATTCCAAACACAGTAGTCTTCAGGTACTTCTCATGACCGGCCAGGTCTATGAAGGTGATGACCTTGGAGGACTTTTCACATATCTTAGTCCAGTCTAGACTGCCCCCATGGCTGTCCGGTTTATTCACCACCTGGGCACAGGGTCAGACGCCGAGAGAGGACATACGACATGTCACATTAGTTACAGGTATGACACGTTATGCATTTGATCTGAGTGCTTGTTTGTGAAATCTCAGGACAAATGCAGTGGAGGATCTCCACTGGATTTTTAATCAGCTATCTATCAGCTGTCCTTGAGCACTGCAACACCGATCTGAACACCGATCTGGCAAGTGCCCCTTAGAGCTCTGACCAAGAATGGGTGGTTTTAACGTATCAAGGGGCATCATGGATTTACAGCGGTTTAACTCCGATTTACTGTCGCTACTTCACCGCCATGTAATTCCCAGGGCTTCACATTTAGGAAAGCCTCGCTCTCCCGTTATCCCTTCAGACTTATGCAAAATGTTATCCCAGTGCAATTCTTATGTCAGCCTTAAGTCACCTATACGCACTTCCCATGTCATCTTCCTCACCTGTCCCTCCTGGTCAAACCCTAGGATGTCGTTGCCCACGCTGCTGGTCCTGCCGCTCTCCATCTCGTGTTTGTGTCTGAAGAGTTTCTGCCGGGCGAACCCCCTGCCGTTGTCCAGCTCCCCATGGGTCAACACCCCCAGCAGGGTGCTTTTCCCAGCGTCCACGTTCCCCACCACCGCCACTCTGAGAGGAGACATACCGTGTTTGGCCTTTAGCGTTCATGTCAACTTCTCCTACCAAAGCACTTCTATGTTTGAGACATGCAGTTCCTCGGCTGGTTAGCTCAGCTCTTGTGTCAAAACATGTTCACGTGGTAATCCAATCTTGACCACAGGTCTCCCCACAACTCACCTAACTTCCAGAAAGTCTTGCTCCCCAACACGCCGGCGGATGAGGTAGTCACGTACCAGCCCCCCTGCCTCGTTGCGTTCTCTTAGCAGGATCAGGTCCGAGTCGGTGTGCTCACACAGAGACTGAACCGTGGCTACAGACGCCTCCATGTCGCTGTCATCCAGTCCATAGTCACCTCCATCTAGGAGGAGAGGTGGGGGAACAGGAAGTGGGGGAACAGGAAGTGGCGGAGCAACAGGGAGGAGGGGGTTACTGATGTGAAGTGTCCCGCTATGGTCAGTTACTGAACATGGGAGTGAGATCAGTACAAATATCCAAATGCAATGAGGATGAGAAACATACCTGAGGCCATCCCAATAACGTAGATGGTCTCTCCACATCCCTCGGTCATCCTCTCCTGGAGTTGTCTTACTAGTGAGTCATACTGCTCTCCGTTAGGGCTGACCAGAGCCAACTGGAGAGAAAAGGAGATGAAGAACAGCAATACCTTTTAGACTCCTTCACAATGACATGGCCAAAGTGTAGGTCTATAATATCTCAGTTGATATAGGCTATATATAGTACCTTATATCCAGCAATTGGCCTACTTATCTAATTCATATGTTCCTGTATTTGGACACAAAAACAGATTCTGATGCAGATGACATGTTACTTTCCATAAATGCATATCTAGAAACATTACTCAGAAATGACTGATAACGCTGTAATAACAGTGTGGCCTTTAAAGACAGGAAGGTTATATCTGTGTATACGGAGGTTGTTGTCCATGTAAATTATGCCCTCTAAATAATTTCTATTCTCATGTTCACTGATTAATGTAAAAATAGAAATTGAACAAAAGCTATATGAAATTGGTATTTTTTTTACTGTGACTAAGTAAGGCATATCAAAAAATCCAGAGTACTTTTACAGTTAATTGTGTACCCCATTAAAACATACAAAACAAACAATATGTTATTATTCATATGTGTAATAATTGTCATTAGCCTGAATGATCCTCCCAAGATCCCCCTGCAATAGACCTGTGGACTCCTGTTTGATGAGGCCATGCTCACATTTCCCCCCTGCCATTGGTTTCTGTTTTCGAGGACTGTTCTGTTTCTCGTACAGAGTGTCGCATCAGAATTAGACTTTGTTTTTGGAAGATACATTTTGGTTTCGTATAGCGTAGTGGGCTCAATGTGAAAAAAATGAGGACTGCTTTCAGAAGTTCTGAATCATTCCCAACCCACAGAGTATTTTTTCTGAAACCTGCTGAAAGGAAAAGCATGGAAAGACCACTGAACCAATCACCACAGAGTCAGAGGGCTCAATGGTGATAGGTCGAAACACAGACAATCTTCTCATCTAGTCACACCTAAAATATGCAAAAACAATTGAGTTGATTGGACTATTCACCCCTGACAGCTGACACTAATATCTATATAGTGTGTTAATGTTATTGATGAGTGCCAAAGATGAGAACAAATGTTCTTACACTGTTCAGTCGACCAACCAGCAGTTTCATGTTGCTTAGCATTGTGTCATTTCAACCTGACTCATTTGACGCAGACACTTTATTATTGCCCCATGTTTCATCAGCAGTGCAGGGGAATCGTTTAGTCATGCCTGTGGTCGTTTAACCACACAGTTGAGTCACGCAGAGCCCGGCAAGTAACCCCAACTACATCTGACCTGATAACAAACATCTTATCTGTAATGACACCACACACACGTTATGCCAGAACATATAGATCTGCACTTGTATATATGCAATTCTGCACAGCAGTACTAACAAGCAAGGCACCCAGCTAGTAGTAGCATATGGCACAGTCTGTCATCAATCTACAGTAACTGGTTAGCTTGGAATACAGCAGGCAGGCAGTAAGATGGACAGCAAGCTAATTCCAACATAGTAGTATTACTACTAATGCATGTCCACAGAAAATAAACAAACGTCCAAATTTCCCTCAAGGACACCTGGCTATCAGAAAGTCACAGCCTTTGCAAAACCCCGGCCTAGACAGCTACCTTGCTGCAGAAGTCAAACCCTGGATCCCCTGGCTCGCGGGTGAACAGGTCCCGGTCCTCGAGCGCCTCTTCCAGCGCGTCCTCCGCACAGCCTCGGTCTGGTGCGAATATGCTCGCGGGCATCAGAGCGTCCGCGAGGACCGGTGACGAGACAGGGCTCGAACTCCGCTCGCGCACCGCCGCCATCCCCCCAGCTGCCCAGAGCTATCGCTATACTACTATACTATTGCTCTGTGTGACAATGACAGCTAGCCTCAATGCATTAAAAACACACTGAAAGATGTCTACCTGTGTCGTTGTTACACAGGATTCAGGAACAATGTTCTGGTCTGATTAATAAGCAGATAATGTGTCACCGTGTGTGCTCGTCATGGAAGTATTAAGAGAACCGTGCTCTTATGTGGCTTCGGCTAACATAAATGCACACAGCAATACACACTACTGCTAGTAGCAACAGCAGAATTGAGGTGACGTAACGTAAACGGAAAAACACGAGTGGTGGTTGGTTGGTTCGCAGTGTTCATTTGGTTTTATGACACACCCCTTTCTGACCGCTGAACTCCAAAATGTCGCAGAATTAACTAATAAGTGCACTTAGATCTATCATAAGTAGAGCAAAATGCTGTGTTTATCCAAAATAAATGTTTAAACGTAGCGAATGTATTTCAGCTGACAACCAAGGACGGGTAATCGAGTACCGCATACTAGTATTCCGCCACAGACGTGTGCATGCAAACTACCTTGAGAACCCTTACTCTTGTTCCATTAGTGTGACAAGGTCCCCTAAAAAGGTTCCCATGTTTAAGTAACTAATTTAACTAATTCATAGCATTTCAAACAGCATCTAGCTGGAGTACACAAAAAGATTTTGTCTGTCTCAGACACTCAGTCACAACACACGTTCCTGGCTGCCAAAGTGCAGGCATGTATCATTTTTAGCTAATTGCAAACCATTGTTGGACTTACTGCAGCAGCAGCATGCGTAAGACAAACCCAATTAATATTATTGCTCATAAAGTTTGATCTTAAACAGAACATACAACAACAATGAACATATCACAATAAAAAAATGTGCAGCCAGAAGAATAGAACATTGTGTGAGTCTGTTGAGTGTTAAGTACTTTTAATCAGGGAAACCTACAACTGATATTCAGTTTCCTTAAAAGGTCGACACGGTGGCTTTCAATTGAGCCTGCGGTAACGTGAATGTTGAGCCAATGGGAAGAACTTTAAGTTGACCAAGGCCAGTGAGCCGTGGTGCATGCATGCATATGTACTACATGTCATGTACATGGGCAAGACGTTACTATGTTACTACCTGACATTCTGGAAATCAATCCTGTCTTACACACAATGCAGTGAAGTCATTTCAGGGAGAGCCAACATACTCTGTCAAGCTAAAGGATGCCACCATACTTTGGGTACTTTTCTTTCAGTCTTGCGCCAGAGAAAGGTCATTCTGAGACCGTGCATCAGCTACATTGTTGCTTTAAGCAAGTGGCTGCAAGCAAGACTCCCAGGCAACATAGAAGCCTTGAGAAACAAGGGCCATGAAGGACATTAATAAAGTAACTGAGCTGCTTGGGTACCAGTTCCAAATAATAATGTGGGTTAACCACGTAGGCTTTACTGTATGTTGGCAACTTGGCATACCGTTGTTTTCTTTAGCAATATGTGACTGAGGAATGCCAAAGATAGAATGGATAATTGTTGTATATAATTCAAGATGTGTGTACAGAAACTGGGTTTGTTGACTCTTGAGATAGAACATTTTTGTTGCAGCCAGAACCACTAAGCGGATCTCATGTTTCTGTTACAGTCGACTCCAGATTAATGTCCAAAATGTCTGGTCTCAAGCCGATACACATACACATACGTTGTGCTGCAGTTTAAATTTCTTTGCTCCTTTTCTAATGTGTTTTGTTATTGAGCCACATGACTGTCTCAAGACCAACCCGTGGGATCTGACAAACACAACAAGGGCAAGACTACAAACATAGTAATGTAAAGAACCATAAGGGTGCAAATGGAACCGTGTTGCTTTGACATTTAACTGCAAATGAATATATGTTTAAAAAAATGTTTGTCCATCGTTGGTAACAGTGGAAATAATAAAAAGATGCTAACTTCATTCCGATCAAATCTACAATTCTGGAAATGTATCGGCCTTGTTTGCAGCCTATTGATATAGACATAACAAACCAGTAGCCCTGGTTCTCTCTCCTAGCAACTTATATATATATATATACACACACACACACACACACACACACACACACACACACACACACACACAGAGAGCATTCTCACACATGCCTGACAGATGCCCCATCACATAATTGTCAAAACTGCAAATAGAACACTTTACCCCAACATGCTAGTTTTTGAACTGCATCTTTTGGTGAACCTAAATTATCACACAGGAAGAGTTTGCAAGTCACAACAGTCAGTTCCTTATTTGACATGGGTCACAAAAATATATATATTTGAAAACTTGAAGTGAGATTGTAAGAACATACAGTGTGGCAGAATTGACCCATGCTTTTTTGTCAGAATAAAAAAATATATATATTAAAGAAAACTCAGAAAGCTTCAATTTGATTTTGCTGTAATTAAAGGCAACTCAATTTTCTCTGGAACCAAATATTTTGCCGTCTCGCAGGCAACAGGAAAAGTGATCTCTATTTGTGACGATCTTGTGGTCAACTCTATCCTTTCCTCTGTCTCAGAAAATGTATTGTTAATATAAGGATTTCTAGCAGAAATAAACATTCATCATTTGTCTTTCACACTTTAATAATATCAACTATCCTTGTCCTCTCCTGGATGCTAAATGGTTGCTTACTTGATGCTCTTTTGTCCTGACAAGAATGCTAAATAGTTGATAAAGTTCCGGATAAAACGGTGATTCGTTGTTTTTATAACCACATAACATTCTATTGGTTAAGCCTCGCGTCACTCATACTGATCGAGTCCACTTGACCATATTAAGCTCGCCTGCATGACTCTACAGTAGCCTGAAGCAAAGTCAGCTTTCTCTCTCTTCTTTTCTTCTGGCCATTTGAAGCTTGTGCGGTAAAAATGAGCGTAAGTATCCCATTTTGAAATACATTTTTTTAAATAATTTCTATTATTTCAATTGGTTTTGGGAGAAAGTAATCTTTGCAGTGCAAGTTCATAACGGTCCGTGTTGGTCGTACAGCGTTCCGGTGTTATAAACTCATTCACATTTTTTTATGCACCAATTTTGTCTTGGCTACTTTGTAACAATGATATAAAATGGAGATGGTGTTCCAGTTTAAAAAATACTTTGTGCATTCTATTATGTGTGTGTGTATATATATATATATATATATATATATATATATATATATATAATACTATATATTAATATAATATATATATATATTATGGATTATTCTGGGGTTTGATTCCATGCTGCTCATATATTGGTGTTCATAACTTTATGCGATATGGTAGTATTTCTATATGCTAACAGTAAATGTCTGATTTGACGAGGTTAAAGCTATAAGGTGGGGCATGACACGCCCTTACAGAGCTTGAGAATAGCAGAAATCACCAGGGGTTTATGTTATTCACCTTATTAGGTAACATTTGGCCAGCTATCTAAACTTAGTAGTAATATTTAGTTGTATTATTAATCATGGCTAAATGCTGTCCAGCCAGGCATAACTTGTCTTCCAATGTGATGCCTCTAATGTTGATAAAAATCTGTACTAAGATAGTATATAAGGCTCGCATATATCATGGCATAATATTGGGAGGTTTGGGGAAAATAGCCTTAAAACGGCAAGAGTAATTTCTCCCATGGCAACATAAGTGTGTATAAAATTGCTTTTGGGGGCATGCCTCCTCTGTGGCGCAATAAAACAAATGTAATTTAATCATCATTTCAATCATTGAATTTCAATGACTTTAGACAATTCTAGCCAGAGAGAAGGAGATTTCTCATTATTCTGGTAATACAAGACAAATTAGTCTGAAACATTTGGCAATTACTTGGAGGTCCTCAAATCCCAAATCTATCACTTTTCTATATGCAGTCAGTGCACTGCAGTTACCTAATAGTTGTTTTAATATGTTGAAATTACTGTCCTTGGTCTTATGACTAACTTTCCAGAATTTTTATAATAAGAAATGCTATGTATTGCTGTTGCTGTTTTGTGTTACTGTGATAAGCTGGAAGTGCTGCAGTCTATATTCGATTAAGGCAGGGATTCATTCAGATTATCTTTAGACTTGAGGTCAGGTCTGATTGAGCTGAGAGATATTTTTTACTGAGTTTATTTTTTATTTTTCTCCGGTACTGAAGGGGCTAATGTTGAGCTGTTGCATCAGCATTCAGGATTCAAACCACCACTTTATAAATAGCTAATAATGCTATAGCCAGGACCTGTAATTATGCGAATTTCAGGGTATGTATGCTGACTCAACCAATTTTAACATTGTCTGCAGCCTGCAGGTCCAGCTGTCATATGCTGTCTCTATGGCAGACTGGGGATGTATGTCTCACAGTGATGAAAACTGCAGCCTGGAGTGGCTCAGGGCTGATGCCAAGTCTTGCTGGTGCTATATATATTCCACCGTTAACAGTTAGGTGGGAGGACTAATGCGGAAAGAATGCACCACATTTTTGGCCATCTTCCTTTCCCCTTCTTTCCTAATTGAACGTCTTAACTCTTTCCCCATTTTCTCGATTTTTTAAAACTTTTTCTGTTTGTTACTTGTCTCTTATACTCTCTGTTCCACCGTCTCATTTTCAAGTTCTCTATTCCCCTTTGAATCTTTTTCTCACTTTTTCCCTCATTCGTTTTTACCTGCCCTGTACATGCTTTTTGTCTGTCTCTACCCTACATTATATTACTCTCTCTCTATCTCTCTCTACTACAATCTATGTATGTCTCTTTAGGCAAGAGGTGGCTCGCCTACAGTTACACCGTAACCATTACACTCAGGCCACTTCATTAGGTACAACTTTTCAACTGCTCGTTAACGCAAATATCTTATCAGTCATACACGTGGCAGGTCAAGACAATCTGTTCAAATCCAGCATCAGAATGGGAAAGAAAGGTGATTCAAGTGACCTGGCATGGTTTTCGGTGCCAGAGGTTTGAGTATTTCAGAGTCCAAAAGAGAATAAATATCCAGTGAGTGGCAGTTCTCGGGGCGAAAATGCCTTGCGGGTTTAAATTGATAAAAATGCATGTGTATCGTTACTGACCATGTCCATCCCCTAATGGCCACAGTGTACTCATTATCTAATGGCTACCCCCAGCAGAATAACACACCATGTGAGTCATGTGACAAGACTCACATAATCTCAAACTCGTTTCCTTGAACATGACAATGAGATCGCTGTGCTTAAATGACCTCCACAGTCTCCAGACCTTAATCCACTAGAGCCCCTTTGGGATCTGGTGGAACTGGAGATTCGCATCATGGACGTGCAGTCGACAAATCTGAACTACACAATTGATAAAGAACTTATCCAGCAGCTTGCTGAATCTGTGCCACAAAGAAATTAGGCAGTTCTGAAGGCAAACCGGTACTAGCAAGGTGTGCCCAATTAAGTGAGTGCGTATATCCCTCTCTTTGTTCTTTGTCTTTTTTGCCATTACAGCTTATTACACTACTTCATTTGTGCAATGATCTGAAACCTATATATCCTCATCCACTGTTTATGTGCCACGTATAGCCTCTGACAGACCCGTGTGGGCGGAAAAGCATAATGTGTGCCGGGTGGAAAAAGCTTTATCCTTACTGTAGCCCAGCCTTCATTCTCAATCATTCGTATGATAAATATTTAGCCCACCTCCTCTTAAAATTACAAATGACTGCAGGGAAAATGGGAACATAGTCAAGAACAGAGATTTATGGCCTTTGTTTAACCATTCCTTAAATGGAAAAAACTCGAATTGGAGACAGATGTTGAGTTTAGAGAACGTCATGAGAGGTCATGGTGAGGTGGGGCCTGTTCTGTGGTTTGAGGCTCGGTTGGAGTTCTGGTTGAGAGCTCTCTACATCATAACTGTGTGAATACTCCACATCTACAACGACACATACTGGAACTGTAGTTTAACAGAGCCCTTGTTTTTTCTATTTTAGGACTAATTCTGTATTAATAATCTGCTAATTGCACACTCAGTGTTTTTCAAATGATGGATTTATGTTCGTCTGTCTGTGTTTTTTGCCTTCCATCCACAGGGCGTTGTGGTAAAGAACATGTCCTTGAAGCTGGGCAAGACCCTGTCCATCACAGGGGTCCCTAACTCCGATGCAGCACAGTGAGTTCCTCTGGATCACAACTTAGTGCCTCACCTCTTCTCAGTCATCAGTCAGAATCAGAATCAGAAAAGTGTTTATTCGCCATGAATGTGTGAACAGACAAAGAATTTACTTTGGCAGGAAGGTGCTTACATACAACATAAGAATAGAGCAATATAAATTATACTGCAGTCATTATACACAAATAAACTGTAGCAGTATGTTAGCAATGCTCTGTGCTTGTGTTCTAGTGATTATTTATTGTGCTAGCATGTTAATGAATATGCTTTGTTTTATTGTGCTAGCATGTTAATACTTATGCTCAGTTTGAGTGTGCTAGCATGTTAATGAATATGCTTTGTTTTATTGTGCTAGCATGTTAATAACTATGCTCAGTTTGAGTGTGCTAGCATGTTAATGAATATGCTTTGTTTTATTGTGCTAGCATGTTAATACCTATGCTCAGTTTGAGTGTGCTAGCATGTTAATGAATATGCTTTGTTTTATTGTGCTAGCATGTTAATAACTATGCTCAGTTTGAGTGTGCTAGCATGTTAATGAATATGCTTTGTTTCATTGTGCTAGCATGTTAATATCTATGCTCAGTTTGAGTGTGCTAGCATGTTAATAACTATGCTCTGTTTGAGTGTGCTAGCATTATATATATACTCTATACCACTGTGCTAGCATGGTAACTCTGCCAGTGTGCTAGAATGTTCACCATTCATTGACTTGTATTCATGCTCTGTGTGATCTCACTATTCCTGCAGTTTTGTCATCAATGTGGGCAACAGCGAGAATGACATCGCTCTACACATAAATCCCCGTTTTGACGCCCATGGAGATACCCGGGCAGTCGTGTGTAACTCGTACCAAAAAGGCAAATGGTGTGAGGAGCACCGAGAAGGAGGCTTCCCCTTCAACCAGGGAGAGGAGTTTAAGGTGAGAATGGACACAGAAAGAAACAAAACACAGTAAAGAGGCAATAAACATAATACAAAATATTTTCTTAGCAGTCGGTGTTATCCACCACCCCAGAGATACCCCAGGACGTAGATGTAACCCATGGTAGTATGAATGTGACCCCAGAGATACCCCAGGACATAGATCTAACCCATGGTAGCATGGATGTGAACCCAGAGATACCCCAGGACGTAGATGTAACAAATGGTAGCATGGATGTTACCCCAGAGATACCCCAGGACGTAGTTGTAACACATGGTAGCATGGATGTTACCCCAGAGATACCCCAGGACATAGATCTAACCCATGGTAGCATGGATGTGAACCCAGAGATACCCCAGGACGTAGTTGTAACACATGGTAGCATGGATGTTACCCCAGGACATAGATGTAACCCATGGTAGCATGGATGATACCCCAGAGATACCCCAGGACGTAGATGTAACACATGGTAGCATAAATGTGACCCCAGTAATACTCAGGGACGTAGATGTAACACATGGTAGCATGGATGTTACCCCAGAGATACCCCAGGACGTAGTTGTAACACATGGTAGCATGGATGTTACCCCAGGACATAGATGTAACCCATGGTAGCATGGATGTGAACCCAGAGATACCCCAGGACGTAGATCTAACCCATGGTAGCATGGTTGGTACCCGTCTGCACTATTCTGTGCCAGTTCTCCTCACCTCTAGTAACAGTATCATTGCATTGCAAACCTGTTGCACTTAACTGTATGTTTTTAATCTTATTTGTAAAATTGAATTGTTCAAAGTTACTTTAATTTTGCATCCCAATTTTAACCAGGTTTATTCAAGTCTGTTTACACACACAAGGAATTTGTTCTGACCACTAGGGCAGCATTTCGAACACATCTAATGTGTGATGTAATTATTTTATCTTTCTCCAATTTTCTCTCTCTCTCGTTCTCAGATTAGAATCACTTTTACAAAGGAGCAGTTTCTTGTGGCGTTTCCCGATGGTTCTGAGATCCACTTCCCTAATCGCCTAGGAGAAGAAAAGTATAACTACTTCAACTTCGATGGTGATGTCAGGATCAAGGACTTTGGGATCAACTAGATGAAATGGAGTGAAGCTATATGTTAAACATTTTTGGATTTTCAGCTTTTTTATTTGGCTTCTCATTTGTTCACCAGGTATATAAACATACAAACTCACACACACACTAAAAATACAAGGCTGTTTTCTGGTTTTAACTCATCAATTTTATCTTAGCAAAGCCAACATTATGGATGGAGACAATGCCAGCCTAGCCTAAAATATAAAATGTACGCTTAACAATATAAGCACTTTTTCTTATATTGTTATGTGTTCAATGATAAAAAGTTCCATCCACAGGGTCGGGTTTTAATTGGATGAGAAGTCTGCTCTTACTACTAAAAGAGTCTGACAAATTATCTAAATATTTAAAGCTTGAGTGTTTTTATTTACGCTCGTTCAATTCAGATATTCAGAAATGCTATGCAGAGATTTGGTCTATGTATCAATTCAAATTAGAGCTGCATGTGACAAACTAAATGTGAGAATACGTTTCTCAGCAACAGATAAGTAAGAATTAAGACCAGCTATAACTTGCCTTCTCCAAAAAGCATCTCTTTTGTGAAAGATCGTTTTACTCTGAAGGTTTCAGACTGTTTGAAATGGACATGTCATGATTACTTTGTAAAATGTATGAAAATGTGCAAAAATCATTCCAAAAGCTTATATAATAAAAAGCTTTATTCTCTGCAAAATATTCAGATCGCTTCTTATTTTGTGTAAATGTGTTTGATCTGAACTCATTAGGTGACATTTGATAAACATTTCTGCATCTATCGATTTTACAGAAATCGTTACCTTCACATGATGATATGCGACAATTAAATAATTGTAACCTTCAATTAATGAATAAATGCATATCTGATCAGTTATAAAACTTACGTGGAGTAATATGTATTTGTCACTGTCAAACCCACACACCACGGAATGGTTATAGTAAATATTAACAGATAACATCAAAACACTTTACACGTTAAGGCTGGCATAACAGCTGTCGCAGTGGTCTTAGCACTTTTTTGAGCACCATGCTGACCACAGCAGTTTAGGTTTTAGCCGTGACTGTGCTGCCATCCTTTTAACATTTTCCAGGGAACGACAGACCATAATCAGCAAGGATTTCCTGATCTCATTGCACTCTAGCATTTCCCTCTGCTGACTTGGGTCCCAACTGAGGTTGTCAGCTGAGTAGTTGTCCTCCTACAGGTGCTGACACACATTACTGCTTAGTTTGAGCTTTGTTAGAGCATTGTGGGAAAACAGGAGAATGTCTTGGAGCGATGTGGAAAATACAAATTCGTGGGGAGCGTAATAGAACACGCTTTAGATTAAACTGTATACTGAAATAAACCAAATAAACAAGCGCGTAAATACATGGCCTTAGGGTTCCATTCAATCAAACATACATTGAAACAACATTTAAGTTAACAGAATCCAGGGTGGTTGGTAGGGCTGTTGGACAGGTTGTAAGAGCTGTGGGACAGGTTGGTTGGTAGGGCTGTGGGACAGAGTGGTTGTTAGGGCTGTGGGACAGAGTGGTTGGTTAGGACTGTGGTTGGTAGGGCCATACAACATGCTGACTTTATGCACCCTATATGCGCCCTTATCTACCATACAACATGCTGACTTTATGCACCCTATATGCGCCCTTATCTACCATACAACATGCTGACTTTATGCACCCTATATGCGCCCTTATCTACCATACAACATGCTGACTTTATGCACCCTATATGCGCCCTTATCTACCATACAACATGCTGACTTTATGCACCCTATATGCGCCCTTATCTACCATACAACATGCTGACTTTATGCACCCTATATGCGCCCTTATCTACCATACAACATGCTGACTTTATGCACCCTATATGCGCTCTTATCTACCATACAACATGCTGACTTTATGCACCCTATATGCGCTCTTATCTACCATACAACATGCTGACTTTATGCACCCTATATGCGCTCTTATCTACCATACAACATGCTGACTTTATGCACCCTATATGCGCTCCTATCTACCATACAACATGCTGACTTTATGCACCCTATATGCGCCCTTATCTACCATACAACATGCTGACTTTATGCACCCTATATGCGCCCTTATCTACCATACAACATGCTGACTTTATGCACCCTATATGCGCTCTTATCTACCATACAACATGCTGACTTTATGCACCCTATATGCGCTCTTATCTACCATACAACATGCTGACTTTATGCACCCTATATGCGCTCTTATCTACCATACAACATGCTGACTTTATGCACCCTATATGCGCCCTTATCTACCATACAACATGCTGATTTTATGCACCCTTATCTACCATACAACATGCTGACTTTATGCACCCTATATGCGCTCCTATCTACCATACAACATGCTGACTTTATGCACCCTATATGCGCCCTTATCTACCATACAACATGCTGATTTTATGCACCCTATATGCGCCCTTATCTACCATACAACATGCTGACTTTATGCACCCTATATGCGCCCTTATCTACCATATATGCGCCCTTATCTACCATACAACATGCTGACTTTATGCACCCTATATGCGCTCTTATCTACCATACAACATGCTGACTTTATGCACCCTATATGCGCCCTTATCTACCATACAACATGCTGATTTTATGCACCCTATATGCGCTCCTATCTACCATACAACATGCTGACTTTATGCACCCTATATGCGCCCTTATCTACCATACAACATGCTGATTTTATGCACCCTATATGCGCTCCTATCTACCATACAACATGCTGACTTTGCAGAAAGGAAAACCTTGAACCTTAACATCGACTGGATCTGCACAAGGAGCTCTTATAGCTCATCAAGCTACAGAGGAGCTAATCAAGGTTACAATTTCCCCATTTCCGCACAAAGCCTCACCTGTATGTGAACGTCACACTTGTAGACGACAGCACAGTTGTGAGGATATTTAAAGGCAAACGTTTGAGCCCAAAGATTCCAGTCCTGCCTGATTGATGCACATACGCCTTAGCTTAGACAGTAAATCTGTGCAGTTATTTGAAAGAATCTCTCATTCATCTGTGATGTTATTTCGTTATGTCGAAGACTCCTTAGTTCTTCTGTTAAATACGAAACGTTTTAGAAGACAGTCTCATGGAGAGGAACTTACAGGCGCAATTACAGTAAGTGTCTGTTAATGTCTCTGATGCTGACTCTGTGCTCACAGGTGCTACTGTGAGAATAGCTACACATCTTCTATCTTTCTCTATGTTCTCATCATCCTTCTATGTGGTCGCTTCTTTATCCTTCTCACACACCTGGCCAACATAAACCAATACACTGGTGCGTCAGAAAATTCTATTGCGCCTTCCCGGATCTTTTTCTGACAGAGGGCAGGCTTCAGAAAGCCTCATAATTGGAATTCATGGAGAACAAAATGGAGGTCAACGGTGACATTTAACAGAGGAGTAGTAAGAGGATGGCAAGGTGGGTCAGGTCACGTGGGTGATTATTCAACACTTGGTATTATTCAATGGCCTGGCTGTGTTGCTATTTCAAACACTGCCACTGGGGGGCGCCGGGAAACCGTTGATAAAAAGAGATATCTGATATAGTTCACGTGGCTCTCCACTCGTGCCTCTTTTTCGCTGGACGTCTGTGGCCGAAGAAATTATATTTTATAAACAGACAGCGTTGTTTCACGAAATGCTTGTTGCCAAATCATAGTTCTGTGCTCTGTAACCTACTTTTAGACCTGACACAATGGTAGAATTGCCTTTCATTTTATTATGAACATCTGAACTTCAAATTAGTCATGTTTTGTCAGTTAGACTAGCCAGGAATAACAGTCTTTTTTGCTGTTGTCGCTTTGCTCGCTGATACTCCCTGTGCCACTTAAGATGGACATTTTGACAGGAAGGCTCTTAGTGGCGTGTTTGTGATTAAATGTGTGTGCAAAAGCACTTTTGAATGTTTTCTACAATGCTGTCACTAACATCCCCTCTCTCTGCCTCTTCCCCCATATAAGATATGGCTAACCCGGCTGTGTAACAATTGTGTTGTGTTCGGATGAAATCTGATGTAATATAATGCAATTGTTTTGAAGGAGTTCCGTGGAGAGATGAAGACGAGAAATAACCAATGAGTAGATTAGAGAATAAGGAGGGAGAACGACAGAATGAAGAAAATAATCTGATAAAAACCAGAGAGAAGATGGGAATACAGTTTTTCGTAATTGCTTACCCACTTAAACTGGTACTATGAACAATATAATTCAGCAAAATCTCAAAAGGAGGACACATAGGAAACACTATTTACCAGATTTCACACAAACCACTGGTCCATTCACATAGTATTATGCAAAACTACAGAAAACTTAATTTATAAAGCACAATATTCATAATTTCGCAAGGTCGAAAAATTTGTGTGACTTCTGGCATAGTTTTATTTAAATTCCCGAAAATATAGTTCACATTTGATTTTGAAAGATGTCTAGAGTCAAGATCGATGAGTTTCAAGAAGTGTGTTTATTTTTTGAGATGTTCAAGAAATCTGTAAAAAACAGTAATAGAAATCGAAAGAAGAGATAGTAGAGAGATTAAGATAAGAACATGAACTGATGATCTTTGGCTTTGTCTGCAGATGCAGGTCTTTGGGACATTGAAGGTCAGCTGCTATAGTTTGTTTTCTGTGTGGTCATCTAGTTGGATGTTAAATGGTCTCTCTCTAGATCAGGGGTGGGCAAACTAAGGCCCACGGGCTGAATCCGGCCCTCGAGGTAATTCCATCCGGCTCGTGTTTGATACCTACCGCAATGACATTTTTTATGTATCTGAATCTGATAAAACAATTATTTAGGTAGACATGATAATAGATCTCCAGTATAAATGTTATGTGTATACATTGTAAACATTCCTGATGTGGCCCTGATGTGACCCCCTTGAGTGGTCTCTCTCTAGTTGATTGACATATTGTTGGTGTCTGAGTGGTCTCTCTCTAGATGATTGACATATCGTTGGTGTTTACGTGGTCTCTCTCTAGTTGATTGACATATTGTTGGTGTCTGAGTGGTCTCTCTCTAGATGATTGACATATCGTTGGTGTTTACGTGGTCTCTCTCTAGTTGATTGACATATTGTTGGTGTCTGAGTGGTCTCTCTCTAGATGATTGACATATCGTTGGTGTTTACGTGGTCTCTCTCTAGATGATTGACATATTGTTGGTGTCTGAGTGGTCTCTCTCTAGATGATTGACATATCGTTGGTGTTTACGTGGTCTCTCTCTATGTCTTTGTGGATATTTGTGTTTCTATCTTCAATATCCATTATTATATCCTTTATATAATTTATGTAAGGTGACAGCATTATTTATTATGTATTATATATTATTTATTATATATTTGATTTCTTACTTTATTATTATTCTATGATGAACATATAACGAAACCACACAAAAACTATGACCGCTAGTTACCCATTCGTAAAGGAGAGTGTGACTGATGTGGTGTACTGTTGTTCAGGTCTGTTTCATAGAGTGACAGGTGTGTGAATGGTAATCTGGGCGCGTGTGTGTGCCGTAATCAGCTCTCAGTTGGCATCACAGGTGTCATAGGTTGTCTCCCTGGAGAGGAGCAAAGATTGGGCTACCATGACAACCAGGTTGCAATCCAACATTGCCGTGGTCCTCCCTCCCATTTTCCCTGTCTGTTATTATCTCTGTGGATGTTATGTGCATGTATGTCAGGATGTGGATGTTTTGTGCATGTATGTCAGGGCATTGTGTTTTGTGCATATATGTCAAGGCATTGTGTTTTGTGCATGTATGTCAGGGCATTGTGTTTTGTGCATATATGTCAAGGCATTGTGTTTTGTGCATGTATGTCAGGGCATTGTGTTTTGTGCATGTATGTCAGGGCATTGTGTTTTGTGCATGTATGTCAGGGCATTGTGTTTTGTGCATGTATGTCAGGGCATTGTGTTTTGTGCATGTATGTCAGGGCATTGTGTTTTGTGCATGTATGTCAGGGCATTGTGTTTTGTGCATGTATGTCAGGGCATTGTGTTTTGTGCATGTATGTCAGGGCATTGTGTTTTGTGGATGTATGTCAGGGCATTGTGTTTTGTGCATGTATGTCAGGGCATTGTGTTTTGTGCATGTATGTCAGGGCATTGTGTTTTGTGCATGTATTTCAGGGCATTGTGTTTTGTGCATGTATGTCAGGGCATTGTGTTTTGTGCATGTATGTCAGGGCATTGTGTTTTGTGCATGTATGTCAGGGCATTGTGTTTTGTGCATGTATGTCAGGGCATTGTGTTTTGTGCATGTATGTCTTGGCATTGTGTTTTGTGCATGTATGTCAGGGCATTGTGTTTTGTGCATGTATGTCAGGGCATTGTGTTTTGTGCATGTATGTCAGGGCATTGTGTTTTGTGCATGTATGTCAGGGCATTGTGTTTTGTGCATGTATGTCAGGGCATTGTGTTTTGTGCATGTATGTCAGGGCATTGTGTTTTGTGCATGTATGTCAGGGCATTGTGTTTTGTGCATGTATGTCAGGGCATTGTGTTTTGTGCATGTATGTCAGGGCATTGTGTTTTGTGCATGTATGTCAGGGCATTGTGTTTTGTGCATGTATGTCAGGGCATTGTGTTTTGTGCATGTATGTCAGGGCATTGTGTTTTGTGCATGTATGTCAGGGCATTGTGTTTTGTGCATGTATGTCAGGGCATTGTGTTTTGTGCATGTATGTCAGGGCATTGTGTTTTGTGCATGTATGTCAGGGCATTGTGTTTTGTGCATGTATGTCAGGGCATTGTGTTTTGTGCATGTATGTCAGGGCATTGTGTTTTGTGCATGTATGTCAGGGCATTGTGTTTTGTGCATGTATGTCAGGGCATTGTGTTTTGTGCATGTATGTCAGGGCATTGTGTTTTGTGCATGTATGTCAGGGCATTGTGTTTTGTGGATGTATGTCAGGGCATTGTGTTTTGTGCATGTATGTCAGGGCATTGTGTTTTGTGCATGTATGTCAGGGCATTGTGTTTTGTGCATGTATGTCAGGGCATTGTGTTTTGTGCATGTATGTCAGGGCATTGTGTTTTGTGCATGTATGTCAGGGCATTGTGTTTTGTGCATGTATGTCAGGGCATTGTGTTTTGTGCATGTATGTCAGGGCATTGTGTTTTGTGCATGTATGTCAGGGCATTGTGTTTTGTGCATGTATGTCAGGGCATTGTGTTTTGTGCATGTATGTCAGGGCATTGTGTTTTGTGCATGTATGTCAGGGCATTGTGTTTTGTGCCTGCATTTCAAGCTTTTTATCCATGTTTCTACATGTTTCTACCCATGTTAATGTGTGCGTGTGTGCTTGTGTGCGTGCGTGCGTGTGCATGCGTGAGTGTGTGCATGTGTGTGCGTGTATGTGTGTGTGTGTGTGCATACAGTTGTGTGTCTAGTGACTCTGTCTGATGGCTCGGCATTCATGTGGATATTCTTAGCATGATTAGGGACACGTCCTCCCCTCAGCTCCACACTGATCTCACTGTCTCCCCCTCACTGTCTTCTTCAGTTAGCCTCCCTGCACTTTGATGGTGAAAAAAGAGACGAGAGAGGACGAGCCATACCGTGTCTGTGTGTGTGTGTGTGTGTGTGTGTGAGAATGCAAGACACAGAACCATCCACCTCAAGTCCCAAGTAGACAGTCACTTGGTAATTACAGTGATGTTAAAAAAGGCAAGTATACTAAGACATACTCACACACACACGCACCCATACACCCCCCCCAGTTAATTCTCAGTATGTGAGTGTTTGGGCATTCTGTTTTATGACTCCCTGTAGTTGGGAAATATTGGCATGTGCAAATGATGTCATCATTGTGTGTGTGAACATTGCATGGATTACGCAACAACGTGGCTGCATTTCTGTGGAGAGTCAACAATGGTTGAATATATTGCATGAACCCATTGTTTAATCAAAGTTTTTTATTTTATTTAGATTATATAATGTATGAAGTATAGATTCTGCATTTCAAAGTTCAGCTACAACCATCGGTTAAACCAAGTAGGTAAGTAGAATCAGGTGCGTAAATAGTTTGGCATAAGATTAACCAATCAACGAAAGGGATTTGTTGGAGCGAGTTTGGTTCAGAGCTAAAGCAACAAGAAACCTGGTGGATTTGGTGTTACGTATACCGATATCAGGGGTCTGGGGACGGCTAACCAACCATCTGAAAATGATTTCAGCTCAGTCCCACTGTGAGGCAAATCATTTACAAATGGAGAGCATTTAACATGACAGCTACTCTGCCTACGAATGGACGCCCTTCTAAAATATCCCCAAGAGCCACAAGAAAAATCTAAAGTCATCTAAATGCCAACCCAAACATAACATGTGGAGATTTGCAGAGCTCCCCTGGTGCATCTCAAGCTGCTTGGCATGCTTCAGCAACAACAAGAACACTCAACTGAAATGGCATTTATGGAAGCATTGCTAGGGAGATGCCTAGAGTGTTAAAAAATAACCAAACTGACATTTTAAATATGCCCAAAATCACACCAAACTGCTGTATTAAATATGCACAAAATCACACCAAACTGCTGTATTAAATATGCCCAAAATCACACCAAACTGCCATATTTACTATGCCCAAAATCACATTTAGTGCAACAGGTAAATTGAATATTGACAAAAGTATTATCTGTGTCTCATTTACTTATCAGTAGACCATTGTTAATACAACATGATCTCAAATGGGTATTTTAATGAGAAACCAAAGTCTTCCCACATATTTTACATATTTATATAATCCATATCCTATTGAAAAATTGCGTATGCTAGTAATACACGGTCTCTCTTGTTCATATTGTTCGCGTTGTCAGTATTCTTCCTTCAATGCGTGCATTAAGTGTTGAAGAAACGGGTCGAAAGAAACTCTTTGGTCGTGTAAACAGACTTGGCTAATAAAAGACTTTCTGGATTCTGATCAGAGCTGATACACAGACATGAGTTCTACCCATTGAGACAGCACCTATGTAATACGAGCGGAGAAAATGGCTACATGACGTGTTCCTCTTGTGGGATAAACAACTATGAATGGTTGATCAGATGATTATGTGTTCAAATTCACCGGTTACAACTATAAATCATCGCAGAATATCCAGATGTTGCAAATGTGGCACGATTTATTATATTTTCGAGAAATTGAATAAATGAATATGCATTAGTTATTCCGCAACAATAAATGTATGTTGATAATCACCAAGACATTATGCGTTCTTGTTGGAAAATGGTCATTAATAATAATGTGGCGCATTTGGGAACAAGTTCTGGTAATATTTGACAGGAGATTATGAGTGTGCATTTACACATTTTCTTTGGGCCGGTACCTTAACATGAGCTGCCTTTTATTACATATTGGCATCATGTAATGGTATGTAACATTCAGATGTCAAATCTTCTCTGACATGTAGAATTTGACCTGTGGAACAATTCCTCTACTGAATTTCTGTAACGTTGAATTTTGCGACAGAATTCTGACATGGTTAGATAGAAGACCCTCCAACCAATTGAAAAAGTGTAGGCTGTGTGGCTGTGAAATTTGTCACATCTGTATTTTTGACTTTTCAGCAATTTTGACGACTGTTGCTATTTTGATTATGTGCGCGAGAGTGGAGGAATGTGTGATTCACCTAGGCTTACATAAAGCTGATCTCTAAATATAGCAGCAGGCAGCAGCATGACTCCAGATTTCTGCACCAAAGCTAGCGGCTACATTGATATGTGCGTGGGCCCCACACAGCTGACTGCTTTGCACAATGCACCATTCCCTTACCTTGCATCAGCTGTAGACACTAGCATTAGCTTAACTAAGAGTCATAACCATGCAATGCTTTAGGTAAAGGCCAATAGTAGCTCAGTATCATCTTCTTACTTTATGACATGTAGAAAAAAAGCGGTATAGCTGACATTAGCTTAGCATAGCGCAAACAGCTAATAGTTAGGTGTTAGCTTAGCATTAGGCAAACAAAATTAGTTTTCTGTGTTTTCCATGTTAGCTTGCATTGCTCAGGCCCTCAAATCAATAGTTGTCAAAACGTGATCATATAAATACCCAGCCTAAAACAGCCAAGCCCAAACAATAATATGTTGAAGCACAGAAGCTATGAAAAAAACAATAGAAAAGTCGAAACCTATGAATAAATAATTTAATCATGGTTAAATTTCAATTAAGGTTAGGGTTAGAAAAAGGCTGTGGTGAGCATCTTTTACATTTTCATCCAATAGGATTTAAGAAGCAGTCACAGAAAAGAGAAGGCACGAGTAGTAGTAGTACATTTGAAACTTCTCTGTACCTAACTGTGTTTTTACCGTGTGTTCCTGTGAGAGCAGCCTGAGAAAGCGGCCAGTAAATGCCACGGTTAATTCAAGACAGAATTAGTGTCTTACAAGCGAAAATTACTCGGTCGTCCGGCCTTTTCAACTTTACAATATTCCCCAAATTACTGATAAAAGGTTAAATGTCCAGGGGCTTGCAATGAGTCACAGACACCAGTAACGCTTTTTAAATGGGAGAGGAAACATTATTGTTCTGACGTGCACTTTGCATTCCGACCTCTGCAGTTCGGCCGGCGAAATATTCTGCAGCCGACTCGCTGTGGCACGCCGAACTCGAACCCGCCAGACAATTCGTTGTGATCTTCGTTGCGGTGAACGTTAGTTTGGTCGTCCCCCGTAGAGGTCATTGGTTCACTCTAGGTCAACTGAACTCCAATGCAACGGTGCCACCAACAGTATTGAAGAAATGTGAACTTTTTTTAGGCGCAAACCCAGGTGGACATTGCAGAACAGTTGAACGTTTTATGCTGTAAGCGTGATTGAGATGTAATGCCTGGTGCACAGAGGCTATGTCAAGTCGTACGTGTGACCGAGTCAAACGACTCATTCCAATTGAGTGAATTCCACACCGCTGCAACTCTGCCGAACTGTGTCGAACGAACTTTCCTAATGCTTTATAATGCGGTGTCATAAATAGAAGTTGATCAGCTGTTGAAAACCCCACGCTTGTGTCTCCTCACAGATTCTGCGTGGTTGAACGTACCGCACGGCAGCGCATTGATGCTATCTGTTTGCAGGAAGCCTCACAACTTCATTAATACCCAACGTCACCACGCACTCGAGATAAACAATTTCGCACTTCGAAAACACATTCCGTGAAGCTTGACTGAAGCGAGGTCTCTGAAAAGGCAGACTATGACATGCTTGTTTTAAGATTTGAGTTACTTTATCGTACTTATCCTGCCTTCTCCGTCATGGCGTAACACTTAGGCCCAATCCGAATACTCCCACTTACCCCTTCCCCTTAGCCCTACCCCTTAATTTACCCCTTCCCCTTGGCCCTCGAAACCGAGTGGTAAGGGCTACGTTCCCCTACGAATTGGGACACCACTCGGTTTTGGCTACGTCATCATACATCGTCGCTAGCTGGCTGCTACGTAACCAGAGGCGACACAAATGTTGATCTCAAACTTCTGAGATGCAAAAAGAGTCTGGAAAAGTGTGTATGTCGATTGCGTGGATTTTAGTAGTTATGTTTTTGCGATTGTCTGCAACAAATCGCAGAAATCAAGCGAGAAGAGGTCTACGACGCCTACGAATGCTGGTAGTTTAACTTATGGTATGTATCGATTGGTTGCAAACAACATTATCGTATTGTATTTACAGTTCACGGAACTAACCAACAAGGTAGCAAAAATTTTTCCCAACTCAGCCATTAATGGTGTAAAATTGTTTTATTTTCCAGACTGGTGGTCCAACAAGATACTGTGCCATAAACCTCAACACGTCTATACTGCGCATATGGTTCGATGTATGTAGTAGTTACATGTTTGGTGGCGGTGCATGTGGATGCAGATGTTCTTCTGTGTACTATTGTTTTTTATGTTTTTGTAAAGCACACGTGCTATATAAATAAACCTGCTTGCTTACTACTGAAGGCTGTTTTCAATAAATATTTTCATCCACACTGCATGGTGTTTTGTATATCTGTTTCACTGATCACTGTTTTGAATGTCATTGATCGATGTACAGAAACCCTTAATCAAAACCCTGTATTTATTGAACAACATTGTAAAACATATACAATTGTTAAATAACAGTACTATTTAAATTAAACGTGCTCACCAGTGTCCTGTATCATATCCAAATTATGTTGTACACCTAATCTTTATACAGTCTATGGTTGTACAGCATGAAACTTCTGTTCATTTTCTGCCCGAAAGCGAATTATTTGCCGGGTTTCCACCGGCGTCCCTGTGTGATTCGGGACGGTATGTAAAGCACTTTTATCGCTATTCCAAACGCAACAGGTTATGTTATGCACTGATATGAATTATCTGCTAAAAGAGTTAACTGTAGACAAACATGCATTGAGTAAAGGTAGTCAGAGAAATACGGGACCTTAATGGTCCCAAATCTGATTGACTTAAAACAAAAAGTGACGGGTGGATGTAACTAGCCGATATATTTGTGGAGACGTTAAACCTCACATGAATCCAAATATGCAATAATATGTGGGCTTAAGAGTACATTTATGACATATATTGACTTCGTATGTATGATGTCCTGGGTTCAATCCCCAGCTTCTCCCCAGGTTGCCGTTGCAAATTAGACTTTGTTCTCAAACGGCCGACCTGGTTAAATAAAGATTCAATACATTTTTTGTGTTTTAAGAGTTTTTTTTTTTAGCGATCCCTTTGACCATTATCTCAGAACCTTAATGTAATTTTCCACAACTCTAGACACAAAACTCCCAACCGAAGATCAAAATGCACTTTTCTCAAAACTCTAACACGTTTTTTCAATTGCTTGGATACAATACACCTAAACTGAAGATCATTTGTTCATTTAACTTTTATCACCGGTTCAATATGATACAATGTAACATCAAAGTACTACTATTTCAAAATGCGATTCCTACATTACGTTTGAAATGATAGTCTGTTCATTTCATTTGACAGATCTAACTATCAATTGATACAACTAGTCAAAATGATAAGTATTTGCTGCATTACTCTTAATGCATATAGTTTTATGGAAACTGACAAACAATATTCCACGTTTACAGTAAATCATGAAAGATTCAAGATACTGAGATTTATTCCCACCAATTAGCGTGGAGCATGAACCAATTAGACTACAATATCCATGGATGTAGCCTAATATTTTATCATACTGTAATGCTTCATCAGACACTGTGTCTATGGTCCCAAATACTGTACCACCTTTTCAGACTATTTACAGTACTGACAGTACTGCACTGTATAGATGGAGGCCCTTGTAATTGCTTGTCCAATTCAGCCAACCCGTTACTGATGATTTAGTGCACATTGTGGAATGAGTATATACATAAATGATTTGGATCCAATTGCCAGAGCAAAGTGATTCATAACATGGAGTCAGCAGGTGATCCAGGTCACAATGGAGGTCAAGCAGTGGTGGCAGGAAGACGAGAAAGACGTGTTGGTCAAAGGAATGGCATGGCAGGCACCCTTTCTGAGAGGTGGTCGTGGGCCTCGTTTGAGAGGTGTGGGGGAACGTGGTAGAGGACAAGGCCACGGACCAAGACAGCGGCAGCAACAGCATAGAGTGTCCAATGAAATTCAGGCAAAAAAATAAAAATCCAAGACGTTTGGCTAATGAAAACATCCAATGACATGTAGATGAGAACCAGTGGCCAAATCCACAACACAGAGTTGATGACAATGTAGAAGTACAGTAATCACTTCTGTTTTGTTTCTTACAGTACAAGCAAGCAAGTTGAGGAACACTGCATTTGATGTTTTACAGTACTGTTTCTATTTTTCTATTTCATAGCTAATTATTTTTGCTTTGATTCAAATAAACATATGTTTTGATTGTATTCTATTTCATTACAGTAATACATTTCAAATTTTGTTCAATGATTCCTCTGTGTTTGTACTATTCTCTTTACCACATAAGTACATTTACAGGGATTCATTTGCTTGTAGTACCATAATGGAACATGTATCATCAATTTTGTACACCAATATCTAATGATTGGACAAACAACTAACTAGTGAAACTATGGGTATCTTTTGTCTGGGTGATCTAAATCAATGTACCCATGGTATTCCATGATAAATCTATTGTTTGAACCATTGATTGTGCAAATGCAAGGTATCTTTAAAGATATGAATGCACAATGCAATGTTTTGAACATTTGAGAGCCTGTGTTACAAGTGTTTACTGTTGTGAGTTTGGTGTCTAGAGTTGTGGAAAATGACATTAAGGTTCTGAGATAAGGGTCAAAGGGATTGCTAAAAACTGTAAAAGCAGTTTTGTGACATCTAACACATGTTAATCAAATCGCAGTGGATTTGCTGGTCATGGAACTCGGAAAAGGTGATGAATGCTTGACCAAACTAGCTGACACCATTACTGAGGCTTTAGTCTCAGGATATGTGGGCGGCCTGCTGTATCTATAGAGGGGCCATAGCTGTCAAATGAACAAACGGTTGGAAACACTGTGTGTGTGTGTCATTGTATTCATACGCCATTTTATATTTGTATGACTCAACTGTGTGCATCGTTTTTTATTATTTAATATTAAGTGTGTAGCTAGTCTAGTATAACACAGTCGAAAATAAAGCCCTTTACACCTTATGGGAAACACAGCTTTTATTGCTGTAAAGGCTACACACTTATTAAGTAAACAACATTTTTAAATGGAATAAAATTGGATCCTTTCTTTGATAAAGAACACATAATTAAACAGTGCATTGTCTTGGTGGCAAAGATGTGCACAAACTTAAGAAAAATTAGTTCCTGTAAGATGTCATTTAAGGTTTCTGGTTGCAGACTGCGGAGCTAGCCACGATCCAGAACAGGCTAACAAAAGATCTACGGGATCTCATTATTGAAAGGTATAATTCAGGGGAAGGAGCTGTGGGATAGTTAGGTGAAACGGAAGTAATTCTTTCTGGCATGATTCGTCCAAATTTCAGCCTTTACATAAACCAAGTTGCAACCTTTTAAATATATATTTAGAACATATCTCATGTGCACTTGTAGTTTTGTCAATGATGTGTTTTAGAGCCCTGTTAGTTCATCCTGTTGTCCTCTTTACAGGCACGGAGATGCACCCCATCTTATGTAATTCCCTGCCCACACAACCTATGTGGAATATCTTGTCCACCCGCAGCATTTGGAACTGTTCAACAAGGCTGAGCAAATTACAGTCTACAGGTCTACACTTCAAGTACTTGACGTTTTGGCTCTGATAGAGGTATGGATTGCCCAGGAAAACATAGCTACGCCAGCTGTCCTCTCGTGTCGTCTATTTCCTGACAATGGCTCATCACTCAGGCTATCTAAACATTTTGACCTCTGGACGTCTGGCTGCGGCACGTTCTTCCCACCTGGGTCTTTCCGCAGCTTTTCCTCTTCTGACCGCAACCCTTCGTCAAGTCTCTTCCCACTCACAAGCCAGGCAATCTGCCTGTCCTCATCTTTAGTGGCCGCTGTCCTCACCGTAATCCCTCTCCAGCGCAATTATCATGAATTGTCTTCATCTCTCTTAACTAAACCCGTCCCTCGCAGGCAGAACCCAAATGGTCACCTGCAACCTTACTATGGATTATCTCTAGTCTACAACTCTCTCCTTCGCAAGCATTTAGTGTCTTCCTTCTGGCTCTGGTTAAGTGACTCAATTGAAACTCTGGGAACAGAGCTGCAGGAACCTGAGGGAAGATTAAAGGAAATGACTAAATCATCAGTTTTTACATTGTAATATTTGTGTCAGATTGGGCAAATTGCTTGGAAAATAACAAACAATTCTTAACAGTCTCTGCTACAATGTAACGTTCAACAAAAACACATTTTTAATAACATCTTCCCCTTAAGCACCCATTTTAGTTATTTTTTTAGGGGAGAAGGTAAAGAAAATGTATTTTCTTTATATTTTACTTATTGCATCAGCAATTTGAAATAAAAGTAAATTGTCCTTAACTTAGTCAGCAATTTCAGTCAGCAATTTAGCTCTAGGCAACAGCTGGAGACTGTATTAAATACTGGCAACAGTAACTTTAGAACTAGTAAACTGTTTATCCTATTTATATACACTAAACAAATTATGAACGCAACACTTGTTTTTGCCACCATTTTGGCCCCAAAATCCCTTAGGTTATTACTCATAGTGGTTAGGTTATTACTCCTGGTTGTTAGGTTATTACTCCTGGTTGTTAGGTTATAACTCCTGGTTGTTAGGTTATTACTCCTGGTTGTTAGGTTATTACTCCTGGTTGTTAGGTTATTACTCCTGGTGGTTAGGTTATTACTCCTGGTTGTTAGGTTATTACTCCTGGTTGTTAGGTTATATTACTCCTGGTTGTTAGGTTATTACTCCTGGTTGTTAGGTTATTACGCATGGTGGTTAGGTTATTACTCCTGGTTGTTAGGTTATTACTCCTGGTTGTTAGGTTATTACGCATGGTGGTTAGGTTATTACTCCTGGTTGTTAGGTTATTACTCCTGGTTGTTAGGTTATTACGCATGGTGGTTAGGTTATTACTCCTGGTTGTTAGGTTATTACTCCTGGTTGTTAGGTTATTACGCATGGTGGTTAGGTTATTACTCCTGGTTGTTAGGTTATTACTCCTGGTTGTTAGGTTATTACTCCTGGTTGTTAGGTTATAACTCCTGGTGGTTAGGTTATTACTCCTGGTTGTTAGGTTATTACTCCTGGTTGTTAGGTTATTACTCCTGGTTGTTAGGTTATTACTCCTGGTTGTTAGGTTATTACGCATGGTGGTTAGGTTATAACAACCAATTTCCTCTGTAGTTCTTTGGGAGGAATGACCTGATGTAGATTATCGGTAATTATAGAAATGCTCACAAGGCCTTCTGTTAATGTCTCTGCATGAAATTCAATTATTTTGTATTTTCTGTATTATGCATTGGTTATATTGATGTCTATTTGGATGGGTTTATAGTTGAACTTCCTATTTTACCACAACATCACTTCCATTATTGTGTGATTAATGTCAAACCGAGGAGGGCACATTACTTTATTTATCCTTATCTTCTAATCCACACACCTATTGGGGTGGATTGGTTATCATCAGAACCAGACTCTATACTGATAGTCCCAGCAGCTTTGAGAAGACTGTCCAAACCACACCAATTTGTGGGGGCTCTTTGAAGTTTTTGCTTTATGTTTATTCAAAGGGGACACATCACACTACGGGGTGTGTAATGTCTCAGAGATTTCTAAGGCAGAGACGTTTCTTTGACACATAATTGGCTAAAAGAACTAGGTTTGTTTTCTCCCCCCAAACCACTCCACAGAATTCCATGTCTGCGTGTTCTTATCCGCGTATATGCTCTGTATTGATACATGTACAAGGTGTCATTCTAAAAAAACTACAACTCTATAGACGTTACTTCCTGCTCTGCTATGGATATAACGAGATTGTATAGCCTGGTCTTGAAACAGCAATTCATTTGAGTCCCTTTTATTAACTAACGGTTGCTATAGGAAATATGAATCGACTGTAAAATGTCCTTATACATATGTTATGCAACATGATGGAGTTCTCCGTGGAACAAAGTTGAGAAAGCAGGAAATGTATTTCTAGGGGCGAAATGTCTGTGAATAAATGCTCTTTTTCGTCTTGACAAGCGAACTTACACTCTTTGAACTTCTTTATAGCAGATTACGTACAACCGTACGTAAACATTGAAAATAACACTAAAACACTGTCAACTCAAAAGGTTTTGTTCAATGTGCAGTTGGTTTTGCAGTACAGTAATGCCAACACAATCATTTTAAAACCTTTGGGCACATATACTGTACTTGAACTTTTTTCTTATACAGCTCAATCTGGTTTCAATTAATTTGTTTGTGTTTATAAATATATAAATTAATTAATTAATAAATATATATATATACAGTAGATATTGACTGTTAATATTATTTTTAATAAGCTCTCGTTGTGAAGCACTCATTGTGAACATCATGTCATTTTCCCATAATGAAAATAAGATATGAATAATGTATTTAATCATTCATTCCCACATTAACCTGTAACCTGAACTAACAGGTTTAATAAAACATTCAGCAGTCTTATTTGCTGGTTCATCTGTTTCCTTTGTGTAGATAAATGAGACCTTGCCACAAATCTGCTCTATGTCACATCAGTCATTCATCGTCTCATCTAGCCTGTCATGTACTTCTGGACTCTGTGACCACGTCGCTTCTCAGACTATCTTTTATGTGAAGGCGGTTAAGGGACGATGAATTTGACAGAGTTAGATATATGGACGTCTAGAGACAATGAGTGGATGAGTTACATACTGTAGATCCATCAGCTCCAGGAGACAATTATTGGATGAGATACATACCGTAGAAAAAATCAGCTCCAATGAGTTGGTGAGTCAATGAGTTTCTCTGATTGGTAATTAACCTAACACCACAACCACAGTGGTTTGTACAATCTCAATGGCTTTGGCTCAGAGCCACACGCACAGTTTGCCACCAAATGTGCCCCGGTATAATAACAGTGTAATTTCAATGCAGACAGCAATTTAAATTGGAACTTTTGGTGCTAATACAGCAGCCAATTAGAATCCATCTCTGCAGAAACCTGCTGACTGAAGCAGAATTAGCAGCATCTACAGTATATGACAATGTCGATCTGGACCCCTGCCAGCCTAAGTCAGTATTATCTCTCCCCCAATTGGCTGTTCAACACTTTAGTCAGAACCTCCTCAGTCTGTCTACAGAGATGCTGCACGATCCAATCAACAGGACTTTCTCTCTTACAAACAAACGCTTACTTTTTATGACACAACAAACACAGCCTATTGCCATTTGGGATATCCCCAATCTGTCCTGGCCTTCCCAGGGTCCCTTGGGGCGATTTGAAGAGACTGTAAAGGTCTGATATTTTTTGTAATGTAATGTTTTTTTTTGTACGTTGTTTTTTCTGCACAACATCATGTTTCGGTGTTGTCAGAACTTAGTAGTCTGTTCTCACGTTTTCTTTAGAGAACCTGTATGTTTTACTTCTCGTGAGGTTTGGTTTCTAATGTTCAACTTCCGGGTACTCTCGCGGTAATGCCGTGCACGCGCATTGACAAGCAGAAAGTGATGAGTGATTAGCGCCCTAGGAGAGCGGAATGAGGTAATGCAATACATTAGTAACGTCAATCATTTATACAGAATGTTAATTATCTATGTATTGTGTGTGAAACTACAACGATGCCTTTTGTATTTCTTTTGTTTACTCTGTAGTTTTCACGGTGTTAAAAGGTTGTTACGGTGGTGCACGTAAGAAAATAAACCGACACCCGTTTGAAACTCGCTGCGTCTTTTTATGAAATCCGAGGGGCCGCTACAGTGAAAACTCACCTGTTGCACCAGCCCAGCCATCCGCGATGAGAAGCTGACGCCATCATCACATACGAACACTAACAGCGGATACCAGCTGGCTTACCTCGCCTGCATTCAACTCCTGCACCAGACAGAGCGTGGAGCGGACAGCGCGCGCATAAGGTACACCTCGAGACGGAAAAAGAGACCCGGGGTACCAAAGAGCAAAAAAGGCTTAAAAAGAGACAATTCCTATGCACGCAAGCTTTATATCATTACTGAGGTTTATTTAAGAGCAAGGTATTATAAGGTGAATAATTGTGGAACTAGTTCTCAGTTCTAAAGTTTCTAAAAGATGTTTTATTATTTTTACAAGAAACTGTCCCACGTGTTTATGTCATGACTCATGTTTATTTATGAAAAGGTTAAGAGTGAAATGTGTTGTAACTGTTTTATGCTAAAATGCTTTGAATGTACATAATAGGGCAATGCGTGATACAAATATTACTCTGTAGTTAAATATAACTACAGCTTACAAGTGTAGATTCAGGCATAGTGCAATCAAAGGCTCCCACTCGACTTAAAGCAGCAACACAAACAACCAAAATGTCGCTAATAGAGGCATCATGCAGGTCCAGCTCACGTGAAAGAAAGCTAACAGAGAAAGGCCAAGGGATGCATAGCCAAGACATCAAAAACGTGAGAAAGCATTTAACAGGACCTATGACTCTTGGAAGATGGCAGCAAGGGAGACTAGAACAAAATTAAAAACCCTCTGTTCATCAGAATACCTTAACGAATTACAACAAGACATTCAAGCAAAGCATGATGACGTAGGTCAGCAGTATAAACCCATCCTACGTAACAGTAATACCACGCCAGAGATTGTAAAGAAAATGGATGCCTGTGTTACACTAACGAAGGACATTTGTGATCTCATAAATAATCGCCTAGAGACTATTAACCAAGATTATAATGATCAACTTGAGAAGGAAAGGGTAAGAGAAACACTAAACAAAGATGAATACGGGTCTGTCTTTGGTCACACCAAAACGGAAACGGTAAGCTCAGCAGAGTCATCAGGGAGGTTGAGCAACCAGTCCAGCTCACACAGTAACCACAGCAGTAGGATAGATGCACAAGCAGAGCTTGCAGCTAAGATGGAACAATCAAAAACCATAAAAGAAATCCAAGCACAGCAAGCACATCTTCATAAGTTAGAGGGTGATTGGAAACTCCAAGAGGCAAAAATGTTGACAGAAATCAAACAAAAGGAGGTAGAAATGCAGCAACAGGTGGAAGAAGAGAGAGCCAAATTGCAGCAGTTACAAGCAGCAAAAGATGTGGCCATAGCAATAGCTCGCATGAGAGTGTATGAAGATTTTGACGGTTTTGAAGACCATGATGAGGAGAGTAATGACAAAATGGAAATCAAACCTCAATTAAACCCTGATGCTGCATCATTCCAACCTCAAGATGCTCCTGAAGTGAAAATGACCCAGGAGTCTGTCAGTCTAGCCCAAGCAATCGCCAGCTCATTAAGCATAAACCGCTTGCCAGTCCCTGAACCAACCACGTTCAGTGGCAACCCTTTACAGTTTGTAGATTGGAAGATGTCATTCATGGCTCTTATTGACAGAAAACCCCTCCTAGCAAGTGAGAAGATGTTTTATTTAAAAATGTATCTTGCTGGAGAGGCGCGCAAAGCTGTAGAAGGTTTCTTTTATCGGGATTCAGAGAGTGCATACGGTGGAGCATGGAAAGTCTTACAGGACAGATATGGGCACCCGTTCATTATACAAAAGGCTTTCCGAGATCAGCTTATGAGATGGCCGAAAATCAACACCAACGACCCACTAGCACTGCGAGAGTTTGCTGACTTCCTCCAAGGCTGCGCTGAAGCTATCCCACACGTCAAAGGACTAGCTATTCTTAACGATTGAGGAAAACCACAAGTTGCTGAGAAAACTACCAGAATGGATCGTGCGCAAGTGGGGTCGAATTGTTGTAGAGGAACTTGACAAATCTGGAAACTATCCAGATCTTACATGCTTCACAAAGTTTCTGAGCAAAGAGGCACGGATAGCCTGTAACCCAATTGCGTCTCCATGGTTGATGGATTTCAAGGCCATAGATGAAAGATCAACAAAGAGAGCTAAAGCTCTCAATACAAATACACAAACAAAGTGTTTCACTCAGGAGAAACGAGAAACAAACGGCAGCAAACCAAAATCACCTTGCTCCGTTTGTAAAAGTGAAGCTCATAACATCACCAAGTGTCCCACCTTCGCAGCCAAGAGCAGTAAAGACAAAAACACATTCATCTGTGAAAACCGGCTCTGTTTCGGATGTCTGAGAAAGGGTCACATGTCCAAAGATTGTAAGAGACGACATACGTGCAACGTATGCAGCCGTCGTCATCCAACCTGCTTACATGAAGACAGGAATCAAAGACCGGCCGAAACATCAATAAATAGCTCCGCTTCCACAGAAAACCAAGCAAGCGGGGAAACGCATAACGTTGTATCCCATGTATCAACACACTGCGCTTCTGCTACCTCAAGTATTGTCCCAGTCCTTGTGTCTTCAATACAAGAGCCACACAGAGAAGTACTTACGTACGCAAAATTAGACACACAAAGCGACTCAACGTTTGTCTTAGAAGATTTACTTGACAAACTGAATGTTGACACCAACCCAGTAAAACTGAAATTGAGTACTATGACAGCTATTGACACAGTCATAGCGAGCAAGAACGTCCATGGTCTACAAGTTCGAGGACTGCACTCAAAGAACCACCTCCAAATACAGCAGGCTTACAGCCGTGACTTCATCCCAGTGGACAAGTCTTATGTCCCAACGAGGGAAACCGCATTACTGTGGCCTCATCTTAGACATTTGGCGGACAAGCTACCACCACTTCAAGACTGTGATGTTGGGCTCCTGATTGGATATGACTGTCCATCAGCACTAGCTCCTCTTGAAGTTATCATTGGAGACAAAAATCAACCGTTTGCACAAAGGTCAGAATTAGGATGGAGCATCATAGGCACATCAAACCCTCACCTAGATAGACAAGGAAGTCAGAGCTTTGTACATCGGCTCACAGTAAAGGAACTGCTAATCCCTTCTGCGACAGAAGTTCTAAGAACCCTAGAATCTGACTTCACTGAGAGAGCTTATGAGGATAAATATGTGTCCCAGAATGATGTTCGTTTCATACAGTTCCTAAGTGACAAGATCACACAGAAAAAGGATGGACATTACGAGATGCCCCTTCCTTTCAAGTGTAACAGTCCACCCTATCTGCCAAACAACAAGAAGCTAGCCACAGTCCGCCTGCAGTGTCTTAAGAAGAAATTAAAGACCAATAAACAATATTACGATCAGTACAAAGCATTCATGGAGGAAACAATTAACAAGGGCGATGCAGAGCCTGCCCCCACAACATACAAGGGAGAGACAGAGTGGTACCTTCCGCATCACGGCATCTATCACCCTAAAAAACCGGACAAGCTGAGAGTTGTATTCGACTGTTCAGCCAAATACCATGGCGTTTCTTTAAACGACACTCTACTGACTGGGCCTGACCTTATCAATCCCCTGGTAGGAGTTCTTTGCCGTTTCAGGAAGGAGGCTGTGGCGATCATCTGTGACATTGAAAGAATGTTTTATCAGTTCTCCGTTACTCCTGAATCACGGAATTATCTGAAATTCCTCTGGTGGGAAGGTGGAGATTTGGAGAAGGAGCCACAGGAATACAGGATGGCGGTTCATCTCTTCGGAGCAGTCTCGTCTCCAGGATGTGCCAATTTTGGCTTGAAACATCTAGCACGGCAACATAAAGCTGCCTATCCACTAGCATCAACATTTGTAGAGAAAAACTTTTATGTTGATGACGGACTAGTCAGTGTCTCATCATTCGAGGAAGCTAAGAAACTGATTACTGAGTCACAGGAGTTGTGCAAAAGAGGAGGCCTACGCCTACACAAATTCAACTCCAATGAAGAAGCAGCCCTCGCCTGCTTAGATCCCTCAGAAAAGGCTGCAATCATCGAACCCCTAGGACTGGATCCAACCCTATCAGAGCGGGCACTCGGCATTCAATGGTCACTTAAAACGGACACTTTCAGCTTCAACAGCAGTTTGAAAGATCAGCCTTCAACCCGGCGTGGTTGTCTTTCCGTCGTTGCCTCTCTTTACGACCCACTTGGATTCATCGCTCCATTCAGCCTAACTGGAAAACGTATACTTCAAGAGCTGTGTCGCAGAGGCGTCGGATGGGATGATCAACTCCCAGAAGAGATGAGACCACGGTGGGAGGAGTGGATGTGTGGTCTTCACGAGTTGAAAGAGATTTCGATTCCAAGATGTTACCACCCCTATGACTTCTATACCATTGTCAGAGTGGAGTTGCACCATTTTTCGGATGCCAGTTGCGTAGGATACGGTGCATGTTCTTATATCAGATACAAAAATGACAAGGATGAAGTCCATTGCAGTCTTGTGGTGGCAAAATCAAGAGTTGCACCCACAAAGGTCACAAGTATCCCTAGACTAGAACTCACAGCAGCGGTGATTGCCACAAAAGTCAGTGTCATGTTAAAAGCTGAACTTGACATGAAGATTGATGAAGAGGTCTTCTGGACGGATTCTCAGGTTGTGCTTGGGTACATTAACAATGATGCCCGCAGGTTCCACATATTTGTTGCAAACCGTGTTCAGCTGATAAGGGATAACAGCGATCTCAGTCAGTGGCACTATGTGGACACCGCCGAAAACCCAGCAGATCATGCTTCCCGAGGTCTTCGTGCTTCAGAAATTTGTTCAACAAACTGGCTGCGAGGACCAAAGTTTCTCTGGCAGCCTGAATTACGTCTAACACCCAGTACTCCATCAGAATTACTTGTTGGTGATCCTGAAGTCAGGACAATTCAGGTGCTTGCAACTGAAGTCAAAAAAGACAATGACATTCTCGAGCGTCTGAGTCAGTTTTCCTCGTGGACAACAATTCTTAAAGTGGTTGCAAGAATCAAGAGGCTGGGGTCCAAAACGAAACAATACAGCAAACACGTGACCGTTCAAGAACGTGAGAAGGCTGCAGGAGAAGTGATTAAGATTGTACAGCAACAAGCCTTCGCCCAGGAAGTAAATAGGCTTCAGAGTAAAAAGACCTTCCAAACTCAAGCTCTCTTTTTAGTCTCGACCCTATCTGGTCTGAAGGGCTCCTCCGCGTTGGTGGGAGGTTGAAACAGTCATCGCTCTGTCACAAAGTCAAGCACCCAGTCATCTTACCGAGTAACAGCTACGTCACCAAGCTGATTGTGTCCCATTTCCACACTAAGACATGCCATCAAGGTCGAAGCCAGACCTTAATGGAGCTTCGAGCCAATGGTTTCTGGGTAATTGGTGGGAGCAAGTTGGTCGCTAAGCTGACACACAATTGTGTGGTTTGCAGAAAATTACGACGGCCGACAGAGACACAGCGAATGGCAGAGCTGCCCAAAGAACGCGTCGAAGCCTCAGCACCTTTCACATACAGCGGCATGGACTGTTTTGGCCCTTTCATTGTAAAGAAAGCCCGCAAAGAATACAAAAGATACGGCTTGATTTTCACATGCCTATACTCTAGAGCTGTCCACATGGAAATGCTGGAAGATTTGTCAACAGACTCATTCATCAACTCATTGAGATGCTTCATCAGCCTGAGAGGAGCAGTTCAACAACTACACTGTGACCAAGGATCTAATTTTGTTGGTGCCAGAAATGAGCTTAAGGAAGCACTCAAACAATGTGACACCAATTTACTGGACATCTTCCTGGCTGAGAAGCAGTGCGAATTTGTTTTCAATGCCCCATCTGACAGTCACGCAGGTGGTGTCTGGGAACGCCAGATTAGAACCGTTAGAAATGTGTTGAATGCCACCTTTGCACAGTGCCCAGGTCGACTTGACGATGCCTCACTCAGAACGCTGCTATATGAGGCCATGGCTATTGTTAATAGCCGCCCGTTAACAGTGGATGGAATCAATGATCCTCATGCACTGGAGCCGATAACACCAAATCACCTCATCATGATGAAAGCTAAAGTTGCACTTCCTCCTCCTGGAATATTTGTCAAGGAGGACATGTATGCGTCAAAGAGGTGGAGAAGGGTTCAGTATCTTATCGAACAATTCTGGGGACGTTGGAAAAGGGAGTATCTACTGAACGTATCCCTGAGACAGAAATGGCACTCACCTCAGCGCAACCTAAAAGTTAATGACATTGTCATTGTTAAAGACGACAATCTCCCAAGAAATCAGTGGCAACTTGGACGAGTGATTGAGACTGTTCAGAGTGGTGATGGCTTGGTTCGTCGAGTCAAAGTGCAAGTTGGGGAGAGGAAATCTCACAAAAAACAAGATCCTCCCGTCAAACCTTCAGTTATTGAGAGACCCATCAAAAAATTGGTGCTCCTCCTTGAAAATTGATTAGAAAAGGAAATTGACAAAACAGCACCATTGCCTTATTATGCATAATACTATAGTTAACCCTTTGATGGTTTTAATTACAGAATATTGAGTTCTTAAGGTCAAGAAATCTAGTACAATTCATTTACTCCTTGTGTATTTGTTCATTCATTGTTCTAGGATTTGGTGGGAGTGTAAAGGTCTGATATTTTTTGTAATGTAATGTTTTTTTTGTACGTTGTTTTTTCTGCACAACATCATGTTTCGGTGTTGTCAGAACTTAGTAGTCTGTTCTCACGTTTTCTTTAGAGAACCTGTATGTTTTACTTCTCGTGAGGTTTGGTTTCTAATGTTCAACTTCCGGGTACTCTCGCGGTAATGCCGTGCACGCGCATTGACAAGCAGAAAGTGATGAGTGATTAGCGCCCTAGGAGAGCGGAATGAGGTAATGCAATACATTAGTAACGTCAATCATTTATACAGAATGTTAATTATCTATGTATTGTGTGTGAAACTACAACGATGCCTTTTGTATTTCTTTTGTTTACTCTGTAGTTTTCACGGTGTTAAAAGGTTGTTACGGTGGTGCACGTAAGAAAATAAACCGACACCCGTTTGAAACTCGCTGCGTCTTTTTATGAAATCCGAGGGGCCGCTACAGAGACACTAAAGTTAGTCTATGTTTCCATTAGGGTAAATTCAATTACTGTACTTTGTGGTCCTATTGATCGACAGACCCAGGGGGAGATGATGGCTGGGTATTGAAAGGCCTTTTCTCTCGTATATCTCAGTGGCAGGGAAACACTTCAGCTACGCTAACCCTAACTCTAAACCTAACTCTAACCCCAAACCCAACCCTAACTCTAACCCCAACCCTAACCGTAACCATAACCATAACCCTAACTCGAACCCAACCCTAACTCTAACCCAACCCTAACTCTAACTATAACTCTAACTATAACCCTAACCCTAACTATAACCCTAACCCTAACTCTAACTCTAACCCAACCCTAACTCTAACTATAACTCTAACTATAACCCTAACCCTAACTCTAACTATTACCCTAACTTTAACCCTAACCCTAACTCTAACTATAACTCTAACTATAACCCTAACTCTAACTATAACCCTAACCCACTGACTCACAACAGCCAAACACCAGATCTGGGATACGCCTGACACATCCTATACTGGCTGTGGAGGAGAAATGAAATATTGGACTATATGAAGGACGGAGAAGGAGAAAGAGGAGAAAAGGGAGGAAAAGATTGAATGGAGTAAAAGTTTGTTGAAAGAGAAAGCGACTAACTGGTGTGCTCGTCACTGTAGTGGAGCAGAAGAGTAGAAAGGCGTCTGTCAGTAACAGCAGAGTTAGAGACGCGTTCTCAGCATGTTTCACAGGAACAGAGAAGCTTGTGATCACACCATGAGCGTGCACACACACACACACACACACATGCACACATGCACACCCACACACACACACACACACCCATACACACACACACATGCACACCCACACACACACCCATACACACATCCATACACACACACACACACCCATACACAACCACATACACACACACACACAATTATGCACACACACCTATACACACACACACACATGCCCACACACACACATGCCCACACACACACATGCCCACACACACACACACACACACACACGCACACATGCACACCCACACACACACACACACCCATACACACACACACATGCACACCCACACACACCCCCATACACACATCCATACACACACACACACCCATACACAACCACATACACACACACACACACACAATTATGCACACACACCTATACACACACACACACATGCCCACACACACACATGCCCACACACACACATGCCCACACACACACGTCCCACACACACACACACACACACACACACACACACACACACACACACACACACACACACACACACACACACACACACACACACACACACACACACACACACACACACACACAACAGAGGGACAGCAGTGCATCAACCACCCCAAACTGATGTTGAGCAGAGAGCGACACCGAAGGAACTTGGTGAAAGTGAAAAACCTTCATCAAAATGCAATTATTCAAAGCCGGGCACAACAACTGACAGACAGGAAATAACGATTGCTCTTTTGTCATTTCATCAGATGGGTCAATATACCAGCGGTGACTCTAGGGGGTTGGCCGATTCAGACGGGGCTCTCTGATTGGTGTGAAGTGGATTCCGCCGATAATCTCTTCGTCTGCGCTGATCTGACATTACATTTGACATCGAAGCAGTGTAGCAATGGCCTTGTTTCGTGTTCCCAATCAGTGTGAATAAACAAAGAAAGATAAAGTGGCAGAGAGGGTGTAAGAGTGTGAAGTCAATGGAAGTTTTGTCAAGTCGGGATATCGTTCAGATGTTAAAACTTCAGTGGTCCATTTCAGTGTAAAGTATTTTATTGTATTGTATATATTTTTTAGATGTAAGCGCCTACTGTCATAATTAAAGAGGTTAATACAAAATAGGGCTCGGTCACACACTATTGTTGCTTTGCTGACATATATAAATATGTGTTTAATGCTTTGAAAGTAAATGATAACATGTCAAGTTTGGATCAGAACCACAATCTTATATTATATTATATATTATTAACGTCTCTATGCAGTTCTGGTATCTGGTACATTACACAGATGGGGCAAAATACATGCCCTGCTTAGCTGCACACATTGTTCAGGAATGGTTTGAAGAACATGATGACAAGTTTAAGCTTTTGCCCTGACCTCCAGAACCAGTGTGATGTGCTGGACCAACAGAAGAACTTTAGGGGTCTTTTGCCCTGAGCACCAGAGTTATATTTGTAGTCTAATTGGTTCATGCTCCCTGCTAATTGGTGACAATACATCTCAGTATCTTTCATGATTTACTGTAAACGTGGAATATTGTTTGTCAGTTTCCATAAAACTATGCATTAAGAGTAATGCAGCAAATACTTATCATTTTGACTAGTTGTATCAATTGATAGTTAGATCTATGAAATGAAATGAACAGTCTATCATTTCAAACGTAATGTAGGAATCACATTTTGAAATAGTAGTACTTTGATGTTACATTGTATCATATTGAACCGGTGATAAAAGTTAAACAAACAAATGATCTTCAGTTTAGTTGTTTTGTAACCAAGCAATTGAAAAAACATGTTAGAGTTTTGAGAAAAGTGAATTTTGATCTTCGGTTGGGAGTTTTGTGTCTAGAGTTGTGGAAAATGACATTAAGGTTCTGAGATAATGGTCAAAGGGATCGCTAAAAACTGTAAGTCATTACAGTTGTGAAGACCCTTGATTAGTTATTTGACACGGGCAGGAAGACTTTCACAGGGTTCATGTAGAGCATGATAATGACCTGGATGGAGAGGAGAGGTGTCTTTCACAGGGTGTGTGTAGAGCATGGTCCAGACCTAGAGGAAGAGGAGAGGTGTCTTTCACAGAGAGTGTGTGTAAAGCATGGTCCAGATCTAGAGGAAGAGGAGTGGTGTCTTTCACAGAGAGTGTGTGTAGAGCATGGTCCAGATCTAGAGGAAGAGGAGAGGTGTCTTTCACAGAGAGTGTGTGTAGAGCATGGTCCAGATCTAGAGGAAGAGGAGAGGTGTCTTTCACAGAGAGTGTGTAGACTGAAAATGGTAATGACCCAAACAGCCAAAAGTCGACATCCAGTGGAGGTCTTTTCCCAAGCTGCCAGGGTTATTGGGCTAGTGGGACACGTCAGAGTGTTCTCCCATGTGGTTTTCTGTCTGGTCTCTTAGTGTGGGCACACAAACACGCCTGACTACAGTCACAAACAGAGACATCAAGACAAGCTGACATGCTACAAATCCAATGATATTTGTCAACAACAACACACCTTTTAAAAAGGCAGAGCAATAGAAGTAAAAAATGAAAATATAGAAAAGATAATCACAGACCATATACATGGACATATCAGAAGTAAACCAATCCTCATTAAGCAAACAGTAAGATATTCAAGTACACGTAGTAAAGAAGCACCCAGGAGTAGCACCACACAACCATTTGGCAGTTAACTTTCAGAGTAATATCAGACTGACTTGTTAAGTAAACGGTTGTCTGAATAATTTGTCTGGCTCATACTTAACCATGTTGCCATACGGAATAATACTTTCAACCCAATAAAACCAGCAAAAAAACACATGCAAAATTGAAAAAAAAAGACAAGTTGAGAAAAGCAAATGGGAAACTGGACCATTTCATTGATTTTGAGATTTTCAAAGCAATCACACTAAATATTGTATACCTAAATTGAATAACAATCTGCTATCTTTGCTTCGTCAGCAGCTCGGCCTCTTTTAGATAGAAGCTATCCTGTAAAAATTGATAAGAACCTTGCTTATTGAAAAAATTGCCTGAGGTAGCTATCTACTGAGGCATGTGGCTATCTTCAATGTGTATACTCATTATATCTGACTGCTGTTGTAAGAAGGACAAATTGACTCCAACATTTGCTAACTTACTATGCTTGAAAATGAGAGATCTGTGAGTCTGCCCATTTCTACACTTCAATCAACTTTCAAACAGATAAACGTTACTTTGTTGTTACCTCAAATGCTGTACTTTTAGAAGAACACACAATGTCCTTCATAAAAGTAATGACGAATGATTTTGTGGAATATTGGGAGAACATACATCTGCGTAGCAAAATGGAAGGATTGTTGGATAAAGCTTTTTCTACTTTAAACATTTTAATGATGGTGTTTTTGGCGCACTGGATATTCGCAACGGTACAGTAGCATGCATATCACATCACTGATCACAGTTTAGTTATCTATGTTAAATTTAGACAGCCATTGAACATATGTGCTTGTCAACAGTACATTTGTTTAATGTGTTCACGCTATCATGTTTTGGCGCGGTATGGATAAACATGTCTGTAAGTATGTTATGAGATCTGTTCAAGCTACATTGGCCTGCATTGGTGGTGTTTACCAAACATGCACACAAATCTGCAAAAATAACTTTTTGGCCCTTTCCTATATTCTGTACAGCCAAGCACAGAACAATAGACAGGCAAAATCAAAGATAATGTTTCAGAAATTGACATTGTTTTTCAAAGAAAGTGTACATTTCGGTCTTGTAACATATAATATTTTCTTTGCCATATTTTTTAAATAGGTGGTATGTACGTTTGCTCTGAATGCTGGATATTGTGTTATTTCCTGAACTGAGGAATAAACATGATGTTGACAGTTTCAGATTAAAAAATAAATTCATGCAAATGTTACATTTGTTCAATTAGATTTCCATTATTTTCTAAAAAGCAGAGACAGCAAAAGAGGGAGATCTGAATTTGGGAAATATTGATTGTACACATTTTCCCTTTTCCCTGGCATTGTCCTAGCCTCATCAATGTTTGTGCTATGAAATGTTGACAAGACATGTTTGGCATGACAGAGCAAAGCAGTGGAAAGGACTAACATAATGACTAGTACCATTGCTTTTACATTTCCAGAAAAGTATGTCATTTAGTAACTACTGCCATGTGAACACTAGTTTTAAGCATAATTGTTGCTTGAACCTCTTTAATCCTGTTTTAGCTATTTGTCCCTGCCTTAAAAAATACTTTCTTGGAGCAGAATCACTTTCTTGGCCTAGACTTAGCAATTGTCCCCGCCGCTGTTCAACTCTAGCTAATCTCAATTATTCACATCTTATACGCACATTACCAGAGCCAGTGGGGGGTATTTTTGTACCTAACGCTTGAATTAGTCATGGCTTTACAATGGCAAACATCCATTTTTCATACCATCTGACAACTTTGTCTGGAAAAAACGAGTCAGGCCTAACATGTACCTTTACTGTAGTCACTGGTTATGTGAGGCTGGTTTATCCTATATTCAATACTTGTCACATGTGTCTCACTCACTCGTCATCCAGGAAACGTGCGCGGATGTCCCTCTGCCCCCGATGAAAAATAATGCTGTTTCATATTTTATTCATTTCCAATCTCTGCGGCTCCACTCTCATGCGCATGCGCTCTGCACGGTGCAGTTTGACATATCAATCTCACCAGATGAACTTGCACGACAGCTCAAACTGAAATCATACTTCCACTACACATGTCGACCCGAATTCATGAAGGAATATTAAAGTACGGGGCCATAGAGTTGGTTGGTAGCCAGGCTGTATTTCAGCACCACGGACAGCGCCAGTGTGTCAGGAGCTGTTTGGAAAGCTGATCAAACGAGGTGACTGTCTATCACGAGGTGTGCGAGTGCGTAAATGTGCGCGTCAATGTGCGAGTGCGTAAATGTGCGCGTCTATGCTTTCTACTATCTATTACATTGCTTTTCTATTCAGCCGACACATAAGTCATTTGGCAAACTCGGTCATCAACAGCAATTTAGTGTGCACATTTCATCACTTTTGGACACAATCACACAATCACTAACTAACTAAGACTAACTAATCACCAAGGGTTCCACTTCTATCCAAGCAGACGTTAAGCATTAGGGAGGTTTATAATCTATATGGATCATATTAAGAGAATGTTACGTGTATATATGTATATGTGTGTATGTCATAATCAGAATCTGAAATACGTTGGCCGTGGACTCCCTGTTGGTCCGGTCAGTTTCTGCGTGACACTACTCTCTGTCTGTCTGTCTGTATGTATGTATGTCTGTATGTCTGTCTGTGCGCTTGTCTGATCATATAAAGGCATTTCACTTGGCATGCAGTCTTGATCGCGCAGTTCCAGCCGATAAATGCGTAGCCTATACAGCCTTCGAGCGCCGATCTCTTTTTTATTTTCACCATAAAATAGGCTGATGTGAGAGTCGAGTGTTTGACTGTATTAACTAAAACTGTATTTTCCCCACCATTGTTCGTGTCCCTACCGACACGACAGGACCGGAGACTTTTACGCACTCCTGCCCAATAGACGAGTCCACGTCACTCACAACTCCAGTCCCGTGAGACGCAGGTCAGGACGTTCTGACGTTGTTTCCGAGACGTTTCCGACGAACTCTCATCCCAATATGTATAGCAGAGGGTCTAAGCGGTGAGAATATGAGCACTGGTGTGAAAAAAAGTTCTCATTCTTGTGAAGGAGCTCCAATGCCTTTTGGATAAGAATTCAACGGAACTGTTATTGCTGTGGTTTTGTGTGTAAATCCGGTTGGTCTGTTTTAATTGAACAAACACACCAGAAGAAAAAAAACCAAGGGTTCAAATTCTTAGTTGGAAAATGTGTTTACAGTTAAATATCGGTTTTCCTGCAATTGGGTAGGCAATTGGGTTGGTCGACGTTCTGGATGTATTCAAAAGAGCAGGAAAAACAAATGCATTCTTTTTTATTATAAAAACAAAAAAGAAGGATATGAATTTAATTGAAACCGAAGAAAGAATATACTCGGACTCGCACATGCATATAGATGTCCACACCTCCCAGAATAAGATCTCACATGCGCCTTACACGGTGACGGAGGCAAAATGAAACGTTACACAGCTGATGACATGAGCGGAATTTACGTTTCAACCCGTGCGTCTATATTATAATGTCTGGGGTTTTATTCGGCGTTTTCACTTTTCACCAACTTGGATTTAAAACAGTGACACATCGATGCATTTAGAGAAGGAGCCCAGCGCACATGCAGAGTTGCCAAGGCTACGGAGCCCCATCACCAGCGCACACCAAATGTGATTCCTAAGTTATATTTGGATATCTGGGCATCTCCATCACCAAAGCACAAGTGGTGGAACCTCTATACGCTAAATACATATAGGGATATTATACATGCTTTAACCGGCACAATGCCCCTGGACACATTAAGTCGTTTTTCCTCTCCTGGATATTGATTTTTCCTTTCAAGTCTTTTGGAAGCGAGTGGAGAGACGCGCTGCTGTTGTTCAGAAAAAGCCTGGGCACACCTTATTGATGCCAGCCAAGGTGAGTTTAAACCTTACTTGAGTCGCTTATTGTGATGGGTTATGTCTATCGTCACATAATTCGCATTTTGCATTGGATCTTGTGCATTGGCTTCTCGGGTGAAAAGTATATAGCGCAATAATCGCATCTGCGGTGTTGGGAAAATGTGAATAAGAAACTGTAAAGGCATCGTAATGTTAACTATATAGACTATGTATGCGCACTGGAACGGATAAATATCAACGCAGGCTGATTTGTTTCACTGTGGCACCCTGTAACAATCAATACTGTAAAATATTGAATAGAGAAAAATGGTTTTAAGCCAAATCACATCTCGGGTAAATAACAAATAACTAACACTGAAGGGTGAAACCATTTTTCTAATAATTCATTTCCAACGCCCTATTCAAATGCTCGAGATATTTCACCACATTTTCGATATTTTAGTATCACAACCTATAGCACTGCATGGTGAAATTAATCTTTTAAGTGTTTACCAACGTACTCTAATGCTATCAGACTACAATGGTAGATCTGGTGACGTCTATATTATATAGCATTGTATCCATGCATGCATGGTCATCTGGATGTATCCATCTAAAATAATGCGGGTTATTACTTTGGCATAGCCCCGAAACCTCCAACACGACTATGTGATTGGTTAAACAGCTTCCCAAAATAGGGCCCAATCAGAGCTCCTTTCCTCTGGAGAACACACCTTTAGAGACAATACGCCACAACTACCAGACAGATGATGGAAGTGGTCAAAATTCACCCCACTGCCCTTTCAGTGACTTTACCACTATGGCCTTGATAATGCATGCATGGAAAGTGAACTAGTGTTTTAATAGTATGCCTGTTAGTCTATCTGGGATCAGATCTGTACGTGTGAATGTAATTCTAATGCGAGTGAACATGCACGAATGATTTCCTGTGTGGCTATATTAGTCTCGATAATCATGCATGCAGGCTTTGGTCGCAAGAGCTGTCAGTGGTGCTGAACTTGTATATAACAGCTGTACAACTCAATGTGCGTGCATTAAGGTTGGTGAATATCAATATCAGATGCCAATGTATCGATGCTCTCAAACGTTACACGTGACAACCTCTACATGTTCCTAAATGATGGGCATCTGCACAGACAAAGCGCTTGAGGGCAACACAACGCCCCGGTCACAGCGGGACACCCTGGATGCAGGCGCGTGTGTGACTTGTTATCGACGTGCAGATTGTCTGCAGCCCTCATATAATCCGGGTTGAACTTTAACACTGAAAGGACTCATCGATTCCACGGCACTCTGGCTGCATGTGACAGATCACCAGAGAGAGAGAGAGAGAGTGATGGGTAGTTTTTTGCGTTCTGGAAGTGCGATTGCATGTGAAATCTTACATGCAAAACAAATGGACACTATATATATACATTATTTAAAGCTGTAGCGATATATAGAAAGAATATCTGCCGATTTGAAGACACGCCCACAAGCACACGCAGACCACGGCCACATGCAGGATAATAAGTCACAACTGCGTCTACAAGGTTTTTTGTATTGCTAAATTATGCGAAATATTAATAAAATAATAAACATTCACCACCGTGCAAAAAAGGCTACAGTGTATCCTGTATGCTGTATGTTTTTACCACCAACCTGCATTCAGGACATTGGGTCTGATGTGCCTATACTTTATACAAATCGAACTGTCTTCAGTGAATTAAGCAGATCTTTTCTACTCGTTTTTTGTGAAACAGATCAATTCCCCTGATTCAATTCGATTCTTTTGTAATGTAACTTTGCCATTACAATATGTCATGTAGAAGAAAACCCTTTTGCGAAATTAACACTTTTAGAGGTTTGGAGACGTTTGCTTATTCGGTTTGGAGCAAAGTGCCCATCACTAAGACTTCTATTTGATGGTAAATGCGAAGCATTTTGTCACGGATTGGTGAATTGGGTTGTCACCGGTTGGTAGGGGAGAGCACTTGTGTGTATCGTGTTGATTAGGAGCACAGCTGTTTTGGGTTAAGCTAAACACCAGGCATGGGTACGTTAATTAGTTGCCTATTTAAGGTCCCTGGTTAGGTTCACGAGTGCTTGGTATTGTCCTACGTGTTGCTGCCGGTGAGTGTTTGCTGTTTAGCTCGCTGTATCTGTATCTTATATTTAAATTTACAGTGTTTAGGTTTTACCGTTTGTCGTCAGTCGTGACCCATTCGATTGGGTTGACACCTTACTAGGCATCACTCATTTACACTGGTGTTCCACAACTCTTTGAACAGTCACGTACTTCGTGATCTAATCGTTAGTTCGTCAGACATAGAATGTCGTGGCCTGGTCTGGAGGTCATAGATTTTGTGACTTCGTCTGGCTAAGTTAGTTGTTTTGACAATTATTTTTTCTCCAAAATAACATCAGATGTCGTTTCACAAATTTCCTGGTGGATAAGCAGACTTTTTAGTACAGTTGTACCCCGCACACTTACTGTGCACTTTCCCCTAAGATCCGGCAGTAGTTTACTGACAGCTGGACCACTGTTACCTAGATAGCGATGAGGTACATGATATATCGTGGCTGGTGAAGGTTAGTTTGAAGGACAAACGTAGCTAACATTTTCTGATTATCTGTGATTGGGAAACATCGTTATTTAAATTCAGCTGTTAGGGCTTATCTCAGAGTTGTTAAAATGGATGATATGTTTACGTTTTGCCATGCTATTGGTTCCTGAATGCTATTGATTTGAACACTTACCCCCAATAGATACAACATAACAAACCACATATTTTATTTACATGAGACTGTGCCTGAAATTGGTAAGGGTAGGTTACTCTTTATGTACAAGTTGAGGCAAGTCGTAATTTATCCAAATAATCAATGACGAAACCCATAAAACCAGGATAATAATATCATTTAATGTCAGTCGAAGGATTCCTGTTGTTTGCAGAATATGTACACATGAGATTAGCCGACCAAAATGCCAATAGTATTCACTAGTCCTCAGGCTCTTTTTAAGGTCAACCACATAATGAACTTTAACAAGTACCCAGATATTTTTGCTCAGAACCTTGTTGCCACTGGCAGTAGGCCGAAGCCCGGTAGCAATTGGTAGCAAGCAAATCTCCTTGCAAGACAACAAATCCAAACACACAAAATCCATGATGAAATTGTAAATTGACCGCTGAAACAACATTTTAAGGGCATTCTCATTCTGTGACTTGACATAATTTCAATACCTGTGGTTTGATTTGGAATGGCCACTCCATAATTGCAGACAAACAAAATACTTTTATATTCTCTGTTTATATCAGATCATGCTCATTGTTTGTCTGCATACCGAAATACAATAACATTAATAAATAAAAGGTGCTCATTTTATTAAGGAACCGCACATTTTTGGAGATGGCTGTTAGATAGTGCTGGTACAGGGCTCATAAAGCGTCTCACGTTATAGAACTGCTGATTCTGGATCAGTTTTGGCTATGAGACTCTAATAAAGGAGCCGTGCAGGTGTCTGATCCTAGATCTGAAACTCTTTATTCATACATGCCCAGGTCTCTTATATGTGAACCAGCCAATGAGATTAACCTTGGCCTTGCTGTTATTGGCACTTTCTTGGCTGCGTGCCGTTGCTCTCTAACACCTGTCTAGGAGCTAGGCTGTGACAAGGTGAAATCGTGTTGCTTGACCTCTGACCCCTCAAGCAAACACTCAATATGCCCACAAGTGATCGTTGCCCGGTAGAGCCCTTGCGGTACAGAGGTGTGTGTAAGTGGTTGTTTGTGTGTGTGTGTGTGCGTCTGTTTGCGCCTGCCCCTGATGTGTGCTTTGTGTAAAAATGAAATTTTGTCAATATGCTTTCACGGAAAAGAATATATTAACCTTCTGAATGGAAAGCTGGTGTTAGGAGATGGGATGTAGTCTGTGTGATGTTGGTACCCATTCATACATGCCTTTGAAATGTTCCATTGGGTTAGCAATGTGGCACTGTGACATGAAACAAATTAAGAAAAGTGGGAGGTGCTTGAAATGATCAATGCTCGGATGACACATGCTTTTCTTTTGTGCTCGGGGTTCGTAGACACACACACACACACACACACATGGACGCACGCACACACACACATGGACGCACGCACACACACACACACACACACACACGGACGCACACACACACACACACACACACACACACACACACACAGGGACGCACGCACGTATACACTGCAATTGGTCTACCGCAGACAGCCATGTTTGTGCCATCCCTGCTGGCTGTCTCGACAGAGGAAAGAGTCCTAAAGCAGTCCTCTACAGGGGACCAGCCGGGCCATTTAGACCTCTTTGAGTCGCCTGTTCACAATAGACTAAAAGTTATGGTGGGTGGCCCTGTCAGAGACCGAATGGGAGAGGGAGAGAGAAAGGAGATGGAGAGAGGGAGAGCTGTGGAAGAAAGGACATGTGTAAAAGTGAGAGAGCGGAAGAGAAAAGACGGAAAGAAGGCGTGTGGTGGCAGAGAGGTAAAAACAGAGAAGTATGAGATTGGGGAGGAGGTCAGATTGAGAGTGTAGAAAAATGTGTGTGTGTGTGAGAGAATCATTGGTTCACGCCAAACCATTGGTTCACGCTCGACAAGTGGAGAGCAACAGCGGACGAAGAGGGCCCCGGGAGATACCCCAGGGACGAAGAGGGCCCCGGGAGATACCCCATGGACGAGGGGGCCCCGGTAGATACCTCGTGGACGAAGAGGGCCCCGGGAAATACAACGTGGACGAAGAGGGCCCCGGGAGATACCCCGTGGACGAAGACAGATAGAGACGAGATTGAGAAGGAGTGACGGAGAGAACAGAGAGAGGCTATGAGGCACAGCGGAGGCAGCTGTCCATGTTACGTGACGAAGAACAAAGAGAAGTTGTGCTAAAACTGTGGAGAAAAAGAAGAGAAGGCAATGGAGGAGCTGGCTAGGGTGCTCTTCATCAGAGCGGGGAGGAAGAGGCTGAGCCGGAAGTCGTCCTCTGTCCAGGAAGGTGCCTTCACAACAGTCCTTCACCATCCAGCAATATCCTGGGGAAAAAAACATGACTCACTCACTCACTCACTCACTCCCAACCGACCACCAGTCACGGCAGTGTGTGTGTGTGTGTGTGTATGTTTGTTGGATGTAGCATAAGTGTCATCAGAGGAGGAAATGGCCCCAGGTTAAACATGTTGGTGTTAATGGGCTGTATTAATAACACTGAGATCTGATAGAGCTGGAGGCTAAACTGAACTAAACTGAACATTACACTGTCATGTGCCCTCTGACTGTTCTCCCATACCAACGGGACGCTTTACACGGCTAATAGAGGATCTGCATCTGTCGTTTAAAAGAATACTGCGGTTGTTTTGCACTTCATCACCGCCTCAAGATCTTGTCTCGGCTTCCGCAAACCCTGAGTGCCAGGTGACACCATTTGGAGATGCTTAACCTAACCCAGTTGAAGTGTTTCAAATGATTCACAGGCCCGGTGCAATAAAATACACCACCAGCAATTCTTTTTCAGGTTCTGAATTTATTAGCAGTGTAATTATAGAGATTAGATTTTATATGATGCATTGGACTGGACATTCCACAGCTAATTTAATTGGCTAGAAAGACTCTGGTTTGATCCACATCTATCCATTTTGTGATATGAAACCTGTGTCGTGTATTAGTTCAAATGTCACTCCCCTGTGTGTGTGTGTGTGTGTGTGTGATAAATATAGTCTCTGCAGGTAACGGTCAATATTAAATGATTTTCCAGGTAGGATGAAAGTCTATATATGTATGACTTGATAACTGTCTACGAGGCTCGTGTGTAACGGTTTCAACATACAGACTTTTATTTTATAAATGACAAATACTATTTTGCCTTTCCATTACCTTCATGTTAATTGTTCTCTGTATTGTTCAATTATTTCCTTTAATTATAACTAACCTGGCTGTCCCTGTGCAGTGGTTATGCTATTGTTCTCTGTACTGTTCAATGCTTCCCTTCACACACGGCGTTCATCCTCCAAGATAAACGTAAAATATTGACATCAGACAAGTGAGATATGTGAGAGTGTCACCTCTCAGCCCCTTTCTATTAAGTCCTCTGGTGATAATGGCCTGTTTGTATGCGCCAGTCGGTGTAATGCCTGTTATTCACACACAGTCCTGTGCACTCTGTCTGGCTCACATGAGTATTCACACACAGTCCTGTGCACTCTGTCTGGCTTACATGAGTATTCACACACAGTCCTGTGCACTCTGTCTGGCTTACATGAGTATTCACACACAGTCCTGTGCACTCTGTCTGGCTTACATGAGTATTCACACACAGTCCTGTGCACTCTGTCTGGCTTACATTAGTATTCACACACAGTCCTGTGCACTCTGTCTGGCTCACATGAGTATTCACACAGTCCTGTGCACTCTGTCTGGCTTACATGAGTATTCACACACTGTCCTGTGCACTCTGTCTGGCTTACATGAGTATTCACAGTCCTGTGCACTCTGTCTGGCTCACATGAGTATTCACACAGTCCTGTGCACTCTGTCTGGCTTACATGAGTATTCACACACTGTCCTGTGCACTCTGTCTGGCTCACATGAGTATTCACAGTCCTGTGCACTCTGTCTGGCTCACATGAGTATTCACAGTCCTGTGCACTCTGTCTTGCTCACATGAGTATTCACACATTGTCCTGTGCATTCTGTCTGGCTCACATGAGTATTCACATACTGTCCTGTAAACCATTGTCACGGTTTGACATTTCTTATATGCAGAAGTGATTTTTGAACACATCCTCAAAATAATCACGCTCCCATAGCCGAGAGAAGAAGCAGCATCTGACCGGAGGCAATAATATGACACGAGGTCTCTGTACCTGGTATCCACGTCACATTAGGCGGCACTGCACTTCTTATAGCGTCAGAATGGGTTTGTTACTTGCCAAACAAGGAGTGGCGCTGAGAAAGGATCCGTGTTTACCGCAGCTCTGTACGGCGTGTATTGTCTGCGTAGAAAAAAATCAGTCAAATTGATTTCAAAACAAAGATGGTTTCTCCGTCTTGGTGAATCACGAAATGATTTGGACAGCCAGGTGGAGGCCTGTCATCATGTTCTCATATTTTCCTGCTCGCTTCTCTCAGCCAGCCCGATGCCAGCTCTACGGGACCCAGTGTGCGTTACCAGCTGGATCGCTTTAACAGTGCTGTAACTACAACAGGTCCCACGGGAAACATCTGGTGTCCGTTTAGTTGGCTTCCCAAAAGTGACTTCGGAGTCACAAAAGCGTTCCCACGGGGATGGCAGCTCTGACAGGTGACGGGACAGCTGTGAGAAACCCCCGTCATTCTACCACATGGACCCCGGGCCCCGGAGACTCTGTGACAGAATAGTGGGTGTCTCCAAAACCCTGCCCTAAGCACTATGTAGGGTACAACCTACCGGTCAGAATCTGTGCATATTCAGGGGGGTGAGTTGCAACATTAGAGTCCCCTGGTGACAGACCCGATCCAGGCTCAGAGCGAGCACTCTGTACCAGGGACGTCGCTTACAAACTAGGCCATAATATTACACATGGGATAAAAATAACATTACAGAAAGGGTCTTTCACTACTTGTAAGCGGCGGTCGGCTGGGATGTTATGGATTTTGTAATATGTATTTGTTCATGGGTATGGCTGTGATTAAGGGAAAACGGAATATTGGATGTGAGTATTGACTCTCTGGAATTCTCAAAAGTGTGTGTGTGTGTGTCTGTTTGTGTGTGTATGCGTGTGTGTATATGGGTGTGTGTGTGTGTCTGTTTGTGTGTGTATGCGTGTGTGTATATGGGTGTGTGTGTGTGTGTCTGTTTGTGTGTGTATGCGTGTGTGTATATGGGTGTGTGTGTGTGTGTCTGTTTGTGTGTGTATGCGTGTGTGTATATGGGTGTGTGTGTGTGTGTCTGTTTGTGTGTGTATGCGTGTGTGTATATGGGTGTGTGTGTGTGTCTGTTTGTGTGTGTATGCGTGTGTGTAAATGGGTGTGTATGTGTGTCTGTTTGTGTGTGTATGCGTGTGTGTATATGGGTGTGTGTGTGTGTGTGTGTCTGTTTGTGTGTGTATGCGTGTGTGTAAATGGGTGTGTGTGTGTGTCTGTTTGTGTGTGTATGCGTGTGTGTAAATGGGTGTGTGTGTCTGTTTGTGTGTGTATGCGTGTGTGTATATGGGTGTGTGTGTGTGTGTGTGTGTCTGTTTGTGTGTGTATGCGTGTGTGTAAATGGGTGTGTGTGTGTGTGTGTCTGTTTGTGTGTGTATGCGTGTGTGTATATGGGTGTGTGTATGTTTGTGTCCACAGCTGCAGTCAGTGCCTGGCAGACTATCTCACTGTAACGTGATCAATCAGCTTTGGAGCTGACATTTACAAAAGCCAGGGACCCAGGCTAACCAGCTGCAGCACTGGGGACAGCCTCACTGTGGCTTCTTTCTGACCCTGAGCTCGGGGGTTTTGTGTATATGTGTGTGTGTGTGTGTGTGTGTTTGCGTGCTGTTCGCACATCCATTAACTTCCCTCGTCTTTTCATGGTGTAGCTTTCTGTGTTTTAGTTAAATGTTCGCGGTTAGCGTCACGATTGTCACAAACGTCTCGCTGTTTCTGTTACAACCAATCAGGGATGAGGATACAGCTTCCAATGATCCCGATAGAACCTTTCAGAACCAGAAGAACAGAAAACGCGAGGAAGAAATAATCGCACAGGCAGGAGAAAGCTGAAACGCTGAAATAAAACCTGTCGTCGTCACAGCACATTAACTTGTGTGAATACATGTGTGAATGTGAAACATGTGTGAATACATGTGTGAATACATGTGTGAATGTGAAACATGTGTGAATACATGTGTGAATGTGAAACATGTGTGAAGTCATATAATACAATGGACACAGGCTGTCTTCCTGTTACTGGGCTAATGTGTGCTGTACCTAGTCCGGGCTATGTTGAAATTTGCCTAAGTTCAGCCATTCTGAGGCCTGTTGGGGCTATGTCTAGACTCCACTGGCTGTTTGACCGCTGTGTCTCTCGTCAGATCAGTGTGTAATATTGCTTATTTTATTTCAGCACAGCAGCATGTGCACTCTGTGATGCCGAGCCTCACTTATACACCACGTTAAACGCCGTGAGTGTTAAACGCCGTGAGTGTTAAACGCCGTGAGTGTTAAACTCCGGGAGGGTTAAAGGTCTTTAGACCTAGAAGTTCGAATGACTTATTGGCAAGGTTCTAAAGACCTTTTGAATAAAGCGGGGAGGTTCTAAAAAGACCTGGAAGTTCTAAAGAATTCTTGGCCAGGTTATAAAAAACTGAATAGGTTCTAAATACCTTCTGAATTCTGAATACCTGGAAGTTCTAAAGACTTCTAGGCCAGGTTCCAAAGACCTAAAAAGGTTTTAAATACCTTTTGAATAAAGTTCTTAAGACCTGGAAGTTCTAAAGACATCTTGGCCAGGATCTAAAGACCTGAGACCTGTTGAATAAAATATGCAAAGTTAATAATGAGATGTAATGTTTTAAATGTACATGATGCCAGTAATCAGGTTGCTATGAACATAAAATGCATGTATTTTATTATTTTGGTGGATGATATGTTAGATGTGTGCCTGTTGTGATCTCAGGTGAGTGTTTGTCTGTCGTGATCTCAGGTGAGCGTTTGTCCTTCATACTGTGAAAACGTCACTGATGTGTCACGGCCCCGGAGCTGCGTGTTAGAGATGCTCACGCTGTTTAACTGACCAGACTGTCTGATGCACACAGATGACAGACTCATCGCTCTGAGTCACAGTATAGGCTACGCACACACACACACACACACACACACACACACACACACTGTTAGTGCGCTGAATGTGCTGACACACTAAAGACTCACTGTCCCGCTCTCCCTCAAGGCTTCCAGTAATTCGATTCCCTACAGGCCAAGTCTCTCAATTTCACCCTTTTAATAAGGTGTGCTTGTTTGAGGGTGTCTGTCCATGTGGTGTGAAAAATGCTGTACACACACACACACACACACACACACACTCGCAATACAAACACACACACACACACACACACACACACACTGCATTATGATGGTTCAACAGGTCGTTCCTTGTTGCTCGGTGCCAAGGCTGTGCTGCTCTAGTAATTAATTTTCTACGCTGGCCATCCATGCCTCATTTCCTAATCAATCCCTCTGTTGTTGTATATATTTAATTAGAGACCTCTCCACCCCTCCTCACTGTGGCTGAGCTTGGGACCTTCACACACAGTCCTGGTACGGTTATACTCCTAACACAGCCTACCCTAACAGTAAGGATGTGGCCCGAAACACCAGTCCTTCCCTTATAAGGCACTTCCTTTAACCTGGGTGCTCATAGACACACTGACTGAGAGGCTGGACAGAGTTAACGCCATGGAAACGCATTCCATGGAAACGCTCGCCATGGAAACACACGCTGTTGTTTACCACGTTCCTTAAAAAACGTTGGAACTGTCGAAACACAAAACAGACTTCCTGTTGACTTAAAGCCCTTCTTAGGGTCCTGTTGTGTTAGGGGTTAATTTGAGGGTGGGGTTTAGAAATTGGGATTGGTTTACTTTCTGCGACCCCAGCAATGATATGAAACAGCAATTATGTACGTGCGCAGCTCAGTGTGCGGGTGTCCTGAAACAATATTTACAAACATAACCAAAGGGAACCTGCTTTGGCTGACATTTCACGGGTAAAGGAGAGGTCCAATTACGTGTTGGAGGCTTTCGGTACATCTTTTAAACGAGCCCTACTCAGCGGCCGCGTGCACGAGCGACGACGGAGTCTCCATTAGCCAGCTCCAAACCGACACGGGAGAAAATGCGGCGTCTTGTCACGGGATGCGGGGAAATGGATTTGAGTGGCTATTATTCCGAACAGGGCTTTCTATGAGAACAGCTTATTTTCTGACAGAACATTGAGACGGACGATCCATCAAACAAACCCCACCCCGGTTCCTCTGACTGTCTGAGTGGAGGTGCAGCTATACTTCATACAAAACACCATTCAGTCATTCACTCTGTGACCCCCCCCCCCCTCCTCCAATTTCATCATGCGTATCTAAAAGGCCTACTTGATGAACAGTAAAGTACCTGACTCATTTAGTGTCACTAAACCCTGGACAGAGATTTTCTGATACCATATAGACCACTGCAACCATGTGCACTGGTGCATCTCTTAAGTCAAAGCAGCAATTGGTGACAATCTGGTGTTTGCCAGGTGGCCAATTCGTTACCTGAGATGTACTTGCTATAATTGGGTTTTATGGTTGTCCTACTTAACTATCTGTGGACACGTGCTAACTGTAAGGCGCTCTGGATAAAAACCTCTGCAAACCGACGGACATGTCAAATGTAAATGCCCTTGTCCACAGAATACCTCGAAAAGTAGAGTATTCTTTTTTTACCCCGTTTCATAAAGACCTAGAATATGAAGACCTACACGCCACAAAGTCATTCAACTCTCCTGGAGAACCCGTGGAGAGTTCTACTGAGGAGGGGACCATGTATGGAATTGTACATGATGGAACGGGGTAAAGCTGAGAAAGGCTGTCAAATTGTGGTGAAATGATATGAAAACACAAAACGCAAATACAGGCTGTATGTGGAGTGCTGTTACATTCCTCCCGGTTTCCTGCCAGCGTCTGAGACGTGCCTCGGTCCACTTCAAACCCAATCCACAATAAAGCTGATGATGTTCAGATCTCCTCCTGAGAGCAGCATGTTATCCAAGACATTCTCTCATGCGCAGATTACTTTTTGAAACTCTCTGGGCTACAAGTCAAACGCACAAGATGTGCAGTGTTCTATAAGAGAGTGCAAAGAGGGCTCCGTCGATACAAGTCTGAAACAGATAAGCCTGCGACATTAGCCCTGATAAATAAATCAATGGACGTGTTCTCCTCTCGCGAAACGCACACCTATCGTGGACATCTGTTCGGCTCGGCCGCGGGCGTTCAGCCAGGTTTCGTATGATTGGCGTCTCGTTTGCCCGTGGTCGCACGACGTCTCGGGGCGATGACAGGTGGCCCTAGCGACGATCACGACGTCTGTTTGTCAACATGCAAATCACCCTAAAGGTTTTGTGGGAAATTAACAATACAATTATTCGACGGGTGAGAAGATGGCTAAGCTCAAAAACCCACACACACACACGCCGTCGTTGTCTCCCCGGGTTGAATGAAGGGTTCTGGACGCAAAGTGGATTTACATTGCCAGCCGACTAACCTTTTAAAGATGTAAAACAGTAACTAAGCTCTATTTATAGCCTGGATCCCGGATACAGAAGAGGACGGTTCCGCTGACCTCGGATATTGAACGTGACTTTCTGGGATTCAGCAGGACGGCCACAGGAACCCTGGACCCTTGACTAACCCTGGAGTCCAGTGAAACCGGACTGGAGTGGCACGTTGACGGACAGGGTCCGACACACAAACCCAACCCGGACCCTGGCTCTGATGTAGCTGTTATAGCTTAATGGAGGTCGTCAGCATTCATCAGCATTAGGCAGACACGAGCGCGCCAGCACCCGGCCAGCCTCAGGCGATGGAGACGTGGTCAGCTTTTCAAACCAAAATACCGGTCTTGAACATTTACGAAACCGGTCTGCAGAAGTCCAGGGAGAGGCAGCTGCGACGGTGATGGAGCGGTTCCGGGGCAGAGGTCATGAACTCACAGACACGTCACCCCATTCTGTTTGAATGTCCGATTATGTCCGAGGCTCATACCGTTTTGTGTCTCTGAAAGGGAGAGATTGGGAACGTCGTTGACGCGGAGGGAGAGGACGAACACTTTTCCCTTATGTAAGAGACAGAGAGAGAAATGGGAAGAGACCACTTGGTTCGCCCAGGGCAAAGGCTTTTGCTGTGGTGTATATGCTTATGCACTGTGTCCAAATGAGATGAGAACCTTATCCAATCCTACTATCACAGTAGAGCGCGAGAGGCGTTTACAGAGCGCTGTATACCAGTAGGTAAGGAGAGATAAAACCCAATATCTGAAAAGAGAAAGGTAGAACTCCGTTTGACCAAAACCTCTCACCAGAGTCGTCATTCGTTTACCTCACAACAATTGTTCAGTTTTCCTGGTTAACATGTATTAATAGCACCTTGGATTGATGTACCCCAGAACAAACAGAAATAATTTCACACGGAGACGGAGCAACAGAAAGTGCAGTAATGGTAATAATAGGTTTAACTGGCAATTAGGGGAACAGTGTGATTTGTCGTCCTCGGAGACCAATAGTTAAATAGACCAGAATGGAGCTTCTATTCCTGACACCGCTGCACCCTGGGGAAGAAGCACCCAATGGATTGAAACACACTTATCCGAACGCGCACACACACACACGCGCGCACACACACCAACACACACGCGCGTCTTCTCCCACAGAGCGAAATAGCGTCAATATTTACCAAGCAGCAGAACCCCCAGTGTCCCAGGATAAGCGGTCCGCCTCTATGGTGAGCACCAGCTGTATGGAAGAAACCACTCCGCCAAGACGGGGGTGCTCTAAAACACCACTGAAAACACACACTTAAACTTAAACTTGTCCTTAAGTTCGCGATGAGGAATAAACGATACACGCAGGAAGGCAGGCAACGGACACTTACACAAACAGACACACACACACACAAACACAAACACACGCGCACACACTGTGGAGCAGCCCCGGAGGTTATTAAGATGACAGAATGATTTTCTTTGGCATTTCAGACTGTTGGTCCTAACAGCACACTGCTGACCCTTTGGAGGAGAGCTCCACCAATCACAGCAGAGCCTGACATCACCTGATTCCCCGGAGAGGCAGGATGAGTCGGGCAGAGGGAGATCGAACATCACATGACAACACGCATCATCGTTAGTGACGGGACAAACATCTAGAGTTGTTTTGACATCGTTTCACTCATTTCGACACGAAATGCGCACCGGCCAGAAGAAGTATGTCCACGTTTTGAAAGCAGTCTTCAGGACAGTTTCTACGCAATTAGTTAAGCTTTCGGAAACATACTTCGGGATTTCTGCCGTATGACTAAAATGTCTCTTTTGACGTAAACATCTGATAATGTCAACGGTGAAACACAGAGTTTGCACACGATGTACAGAGTTGTTTGTACAGAGTCGTTTGTACAGAGTCGTTTGTACAGAGTCGTTTGTACAGAGTCGTTTGTACAGAGTCGTTTGCTCTTTTTGCGGGCCAATCCTACCGCTGGTGGGACGACGTTAAGAAATGTGTGTGTGTGTGTGTGTGGGAGCCAACGGGTGTTTTGTCTTCACAGCGTGCCTTGTTTCAGTCACACATACGGTTCCATGTAAAGTCACTGACGTTGTGCCAAAGCACCGGGTCTGTTACAAGGCTGGTGAGGTCCCAGATTAACCACCTGTCTCTGGTAGTATAGGTGGTGTGTGTGTGTGTGTGTGTGTTTGAGAAAGACTTATGCGTGTATATACTGTGCTTATTCATCAATCTGTGTGTCTGTGCACATCTGTGCATGTGTGTGTGTGTGTGTGTGTCTGTGTGTGTGTGTGGTCGTCCTGCGGGGATGGTAATCAGTGTGCCATGAGGATCTATCCACTGTTGTTCTGGGTGATTAACCAGCATGAATATTCATTAGGCCTACTTCACTGTTTACCGTCCGGTCTTCTAGAGTGCCATCAGTCCCTCCTGCAACCACAATACAATCCCACAAATTGCCTTGTCTAAGAGGCTGCTTTGGGCTGTACTACTGGTACTCCAAAATATAGAAACACTCACATTCCTTTCCATCCTTGTGGGGCACAGACCATTTCCTCTATTTCTTATCCTCTAACCCTGAAGGAAACCACCACCCATTAACCCTGAACATAACAGCTAAAGCCTGAAGCTAAAACTAGCCCCAGACATGGTTTCCTTCCATACAGTAAAACCAGCACCACAGACACATTGTTTCTTTGAGTTACAGACCAATTACAATTAACTACTTTCGTCATCTATTTGACTGTATCGTTGTAGGAAGTGAACTCTTTTTGTTGCTTTTGCCAAGTGTTATTTGGTATGTGGCCGTGGTATTTTTAGACTTGAGACCTGACACATTCAGTCGATAGGCTGAACTGAGAGTAAAGATGGTGTTTATGCAACCGGCTGATTGTAAGATGTGTGTGTGTGTGTGTGGGGCGAGGTGTGTGGCGAGGTGAGGGGCGAGGTGTGGGGCAAGGTGTGGGGCGAGGTATGGGGCAAGGGGCCGGGGTGGGGGGGGGTTTATCACCTCAATCAGATTAATGACTCTGTTGTTTGCACTCCATAAAGACTGACTCTGTGAATGAGCAAAAGGTGTTGACTTCACAAGGAAAGAGTAGTCTAACAGGTTGTCTGCGGAACTGTAGAACGGATAGAACTGAAGAACGGAAACGACAGACAGACAGACAGAGAAAGTGAGAGAGAGATAGTTACCGTTTTAAGGAGAGGGAGAAGGTGTGAGCAGAGTGGTACATGAAGGAGCCAGTGGACAAGAGAAGGGTGAAAGGAGGTGAATAAAGAGCGGCTGAAAGGCCAGCGCATCACTAATATTATTCGTCTCGACGCAATTCATCTCCTCCTACATTTTGGGAATGGCGAGAGAGGAACATGAATGGGAGAAAAAGAAAAAGAGAGGCTAAGAGGAGAGGAGATGGATACAGATTAAGTGAAAAGAGGAAACCTTTGAAGATCGCCAGGTGAATCATGGCTTTGATAAATGCAGCTGCATTTCATTTGGCCTCCTGTGTGTGTGTGTGTGTGTGTGTGTGTGTGTTTGTGTGCGCGTGCGCGTGTGTGTGTGTGTTTGTGTGCGCGTGCGCAAGCGCGTGTGTGTGTGTTTGTGTGTGTGTGTTTGTGTGCGTGTGTGTGTGTGTGTGTGCGCGTGCGTGTGCGTGTGTGTGTGTGTGTGTGTACAGGATGACAGGGGGACTGTTAGACATTCATGTCCCTGTCAACTTTGTAGACAGGTTAGTATGAATATAAAAGTCATATTAAAGACGGGACATGATAATAAGATACAGAATTGATCCAGACCCGAGCAGTAGAGCCCAGAGAGAGACAGAGGGGGCAGGAAGGCAGACCTGTTTAGTCAAACCCAGTTCTAAACGAGCTACTGCAGAAACGATGAGACATGACAGAGGCAAACCAGGGAGGTGGGCAGTAATGTTGTGTCTGTGTGTGTGTGTCTTGGTCCCCCATCAGGCACAGGCAGGTCGTAGTGTTTTTTTAAGTGGAGCAAGATAAAGCAAAAGACCACCATAATCCTCTCTATTGGGAAGGGTAGACTGAAGGAAGCAGTGGAGGCATAGGACTACAGGATGAGGGAGAAGGAAGCAGCAGAGATGACTGGTGCTGTGGTTACCAGGATGAGGGAGAAGGAAGCAGCAGAGATGACTGGTGCTGTGGTTACCAGGATGAGAGAGAAGGAAGCAGCAGAGATGACTGGTGCTGTGGTTACCAGGATGAGAGAGAAGGAAGCAGCAGAGATGACTGGTGCTGTGGTTACTTAGGCACTGGCAGATAGCTTCGCCCGCTTCGTTAACTCCGGCAGAGAGCAAAATGAACAGAGACAATGAACAGAGACCGGGGAAAGAAAAACCTATCTGTGTTCATCTGGGTGTGTTCCGGTCCTCAGAATTCGTTGTGTGAGTGCGTCAAATGTTTTTTTTCATCTCGCCGTTTGCGTTTCGTATGCATTTGTTTTCAGTATCTGCCAGGGCAAAGCATATAAATGCCCGTTTTCCCAGTCAAGAACATATATTCCCACCAATGGGTAAAGACATTTGTGTTGATGATTATCCTAAATGGGTTTTGGCTATCCAGGACTCCTATGTAGCCTACCTCCTGCACCACCCCACTTAACGTCCCTGGCTCTTTACAGATTCCCAAATGTTTGTAATTTTTCTTGAAATATTTTTTCCTCAGAAATGCAGCTTGCTCAAAAGTGCACAATCTATTTAAAACAGGCAACTATTCAAACATTCACATTAACAAAGTTTAGTGGTGAAACAGCAGAATGTTGGAACCTGACGATAGGGCTGAGATCCGGTTCATGTCCGTTTGTTTGTGCGGTCGCAGAGTTTTTATTGATGTAGCCACAGAAATTTCCACAAGTCTCTGAGCTCGAGGTCAAGTCTCAATCTCAAGTCTCTGAGCTCGAGGTCAAGTCTCAATCTCAAGTCTCTGAGCTCCAGTCCAAGTCAAGTCTCAAGTCTCTGAGCATGTTGTGTTCTCTCACATGTGTCGGTGCGCAGCAGATAAGTTACGTTTTACTTAAAATGTACTAGGTTACGGAGGGAGGGGAATAACATGCCAGCCCCTCAGACGTTTCCTAAAAACAAAGATTGTTCCTGAGTCCCACATCTGAAGTCCGAGTCAAGTCTGAAGTCTTAATGTGTGAGACTTAAGTCCCCATCTCAGTCGGTCAGCGCATCAGGTGAGTTCAGATGTGGAATATGGCATGGAAAATATCCAGTAATTGCTGTTTGACATCACCTGAAGTTTCAGTTGAGCTAACCTAGTGTGGTGCCAATTCGTTTCTGGATGACGTGTTTGTACATTGTTTGACTGAGCTTAAAGTCGCCACTGGCAGCAGGCAAGATAATGGCTGGAGTTATTTATAGATACTTTATTTTAGTTCTAAAAGTAAGTATGTATGACATGTATGGTCATGACATTTGATAATCCTTCGCGTCTAGTTAACAGTGACCCCAAACGACAGAATTCATGGTAATTACATCTAACTGCTATCCGAGGTGGTGAAAATCTGGTAGCAAACTAATGGTCCACACTGTCATCACTCTTCTACATCCAGACAAGCATGTGGAGGAGTCTAATATCAGAATAAGATATATATGTATATGTATTCTCACTGAAAGGCTCACTTTACACTTGTTGTAAATACTGCAACCAAAGTAGCACTTTCATTTTAATTGCAGTAGTTTTGTTGAACGTTGATTTTCCTTTTTTCGCCGTCCACCATCCAAAACTTAGAAGACCGCGGTCACAAAAGGCAAAGATTGCCAAAGTTGTCCGGGCAGAAACATCCGCAGCTCAGCAAAACGTGTGTTATAACATTAGGACGTATAATTGCATCCCCAAAGCGAGTTGTCATCCTCTGGGCAGAGCGGGCAGACACCCTGGTGTACGTGTCGGCTGTATTTTATTCAGTCTCTCATTAGATTTGTGAGTGTGTCCCTGATGTGTCATATGGCATAGACTGTCATGGAGCAGCTTGTGTGGGGACAGTTTGTGGCTGCTGCATGTGTGGCTCTGCTGACATTTAACCTGTTCAGTAAATAGCTGAGTTTATTTTTGGTCTTTCTGAATGATTTTGCCTGATCCCATTAGTGTGTGTGTGTGTGTGTGTGTGTGTGTGTGTGTGTGTGTGTGTGTGTGTGTGTGTGTTTGTGTGTGTGTGTGTGTGTGTGTGTGTGTGTGTGTGTGTGTGTGTGTGTGTGTTTGTGTGTGTGTGTGTGTGTGTGTGTGTGTGCGTGTGTTCATGCAACTACATCAATGGGATGCCTGTGTGTATTCCACTGTGTGTGTTTCGCTGTGTGCGAGCTCATACATATGTTTGTGTTTGTGTGGGTGAGTGTTCGAACGGGTGTAGATCTGCGGAAATCCATTCAAAGATTGCCTGAACACCTAATCAATTAATTTTCTATAGAAATGAAGCATTTAAATGACACAGAGTGTCTAAGTAATTTGGGTTGACATGAAAAATCTGGATTTGCATTCTAGGCATTAGTCCAAATTAAACAGCCGCAAACAGAGAAATAATTCAGCATGCATTCACACACACACACACACACACACACACACACACACACACACACACACACACACACACACACACACACTCAGTACTACAACCTGAAAAGGCCATATGCCTGTTACATTTACATAGTCATGAGAATTGAGCTCATGACTTATAATTCTGAAATGGAAGCATTTTTTACAATCTGAATAATCAGAGTAGTAACCTACAGATTAATCGATTATCAAAATTGTTGTTAGTCAACTTAACTTTCAGTTTGTAGCAGCTGCCCTAGTGGATACGCTGTGTAACATTAGAAAGCAGCGACAGGAGACCTCAGTGACATGTGGCTAAAGGCATTCTCTGATTCTTCGTTTGTTTGATCTGTGTTTGTTTAATGTGGGTTTATAAGTGTGCACTTGATTTTGTTTCTTTTGGCAAACAGTTGCCCATGCTGAATAAACTTGAATGGTTTGCGTGTGTTGGATTTAATGTTACAGCTAATGTACTGCAGTAGCTCTAAACACCTCATCGTCTCTCGATGCAGCACGCGCAAGCTTTCGACCAATCCCAGAGGAGCAATAATGCCAGCCAATCCAACCTATGAAAACATCTTAGGTGTCCGTGTCTCCTTCTCTCGCCATCTTTCTCTTGATCCAGACCTATCTCTCTCTTCTTCTCACTGTATTCTTTCATCTCTCTCTTTTCTTCCTCTGTCTCCTTTTGGAGTGGGTTGGGCCGATCTTATATAAGGCGACGTGTTATGCAAGGCGACGTGTGTCTCTCATCTATACGACATTTGCATCATGCTAATGCTAATATCACATCATCCATACTAGAACACATAGGGATTATCTCATAAGCAGTGTTGGTCATCTTACTTAAAAAAAGTAATTAGTTACAGTTACAAATTACTTCTCCCAAAAAGTAATTGAGTTAGTAACTCAGTTGCCACATTGTAAAAGTAATTAGTTACTCAGCAAAGTAACTGTGACATTATTTTGTTTATGTTCTAAACGCTATTACGTTCTATAACATTTAACGTCAAAGATGTTTATATTAACTTATTGAATAATAAAACACTATCTACAGTATTTTAGAACATTTGGTATTTATTTGAACTCAATAGATTGCAGCTGCCATATGATATGCAAAAATATTGAAAATAAAATTCAAGTGCAAATTTAAGACAAAAAAACCTGGGTAAAAAGAAACAAAGGAAAATCTTTGCTTGAGGCAGACGTCTATAACGTCTTTTTTCCTGGGCAATGTGGGCATAGCGTGCATGTAACATAAACATTCTTGCCTTTGAATTCAATGAGCGAGAAGTAGTGCCGGTACTTCCAGTTTGACACCGCTATTTTTGAACTTCCCCGGCTCGTCGCCATTGTTGCTGACGCTGTCTTGTTTAGTGGTAGTCAGAGTGTGTGCAGCGAGACAGCGTGAGCAAAGCACCGCCCACCCAGCCAATCATCATCGCATATGCAACGGCGTCATCATCCCCACCCCAGCTGCAGTTGTTGTGTAGCCAAAGCATGACACCTCGCGCTTCATTCAACCAAATTGTAGTAACGCGACACTTTCAATCTCAGTAAAGATAACGGCGTTGTAACGATGGAAACAGTAATTAATTAGATTACTCCGTTACTGAAAAAGTAACTCCGTTAGTAACGCCGTTATACTTAAACGCCGTTACTCCCAACACTGCTCATAAGGACATTTTCCTTTAATCTTCGAGCAGTATTACGACGTGTGGTAAATAATTACGCGGTTATTTGTCTGAATACAGTCAAAGACTAAAACGTGAGAACTTTTGCAGATATACATCAATATTAAAGTTAATTGTTTTGTTCTGGACACAGCCGGAACAACAAATGTCATCCACAATGTTCCTAGTGTTTTCATTTGTGACATCATTCTTACCTCAGTTCACACTCTGAATGGCCAAACCGCAGCTACCACACCTGTAAAAAAACATGTTAATAGATTGCCACTCGTGAATAATGTGTCGTCGTTTCATTTCAACTTCCGAAATAATTCCCGGCGTGAGCGACCTCGGATGCCGCCGTGTGGTGGAAGTGGGTGCTCGGGGTGATAAATGTGTTTTCCGATAATAAGCGCCCGGTCGGAGAGAGCTCTCCAAGTGGAATTGTGTACGTGGTGACTTCCTGCTTCCTGTTTCCATATGAAACACGGTGACACTGCCTCCCTCAGTAATAGATGCACACTTACGACCATAAAGAGAGTGTGTCTGTAGTGCGGTCGGCCGGCTACTTCTCATCTACTATTCCACGCTAATGTGATGGGCTGTCATACTTAAGTTGGCTCCACACCGGGGGCACTTGAAGCCCTGGTGCTCTCACATAAAGCCTGGTTCTAACTGTATGCTGTGTGTGTCTCACAATGTTTCTTCTACCACGCACTTTAACTAATATCAGCAGATATGAACCACAAGACAAAAAGTATACACATTTAACCAATTGGCCTTGTAATTTCCTGTACATAGTCGGAAATAGACGCCAATGTGTGTGAATTTGTATGTGTTTGTACTGCATGTGAACAGGTAAGACATCAGAGGGCATTGTACATAACCCTGAGGTATCTTTTCTGGAACGTCACATGTGGATGTATTTGGAGGTATACTTTTTTTAGAATAAAAACACCAGTTGATGGTGTCAGATCATGTATGATTACTGAGGCTCAAATATCCAGCCCAAGTTATAGAGACTACAAGAAAACAATGCGGAGATGGTACACATTTGTCCTAGGTTATAAACAGGATTCTGAGACAGACCAAACAGTTAAGACTCTAACCTTATATCTGTGATTTATTTCCCGGGGAAAACGTTCCCGATTCTGATTCTGATAATATAGTTTTCTGAATATTGTTTCATTTTGTGTGAGATGTCTGGGCTGCGATCAATATTGTGTGAGTTCTAAGAAATGTGTTTCGAGAAAATGTTTTACACATTCAGGAACTGTGTGTCAGCAGTTGTGAAAAATGACAACCGAGTAACCCGGGTTGTTTTTCATTTGTAGATTTATTGGAAAGACATTCAACACTAGAAGCATTTATTCTTTTGAAAAGAAACCCTGATGTAGACTGAAACTATGTATCTGAAGATAATGGTTTGGTACCCACGTGTACCCTTTGGTTGAATAGTATGTATGATGCTCAGGTATTAGGACTCACCCACATAACTTGTCGCTTCCACTGTAACATTGACACTGTGTGTGTGTGTGTGTGTGTGTGTGTGTGTGTGTGTGAATTGCAGAAAATGAACTATAAAACGTAAAAACATATTTGTTTTTTGTCATGAGGGTAGGGCCCCTGGATCAAATCACACTTTGGGCCCCCAGAACTCCCTCTCCTTACTGGGTCTTAACAGGGCAGAACAGGCCTCTAGGCATCTCTATGGTGGACTGTAGGTCCTAACAGGGCAGAACAGCAGGGAGGCTTCTAGGCATCTCTATGGTGGCATGCGGGTCTTAACAGGGTAGAACAGCAGGGAGGCTTCTAGGCATCTCTATGGTGGCATGCAGGTCCTAACAGGGCAGAACAGCAGGGAGGCTTCTAGGCATCTCTATGGTGGCATGCAGGTCCTAACAGGGCAGAACAGCAGGGAGGCTTCTAGGCATCTCTATGGTGGACTGTAGGTCCTAACAGGGCAGAACAGCAGGGAGGCTTCTAGGCATCTCCGCTGTGAGGTTTTTAGCGCTTCCCAATTAGGCAGCTGCAGTGCGTTGTCTCTAATTGGGAGTCCTATTTAACTGTGGTTTGTTTCCCATTGTTTTGTGGTTGACTGTTCCTGTGTCTATGGTACATTATATTACATGTAATTCCCTTTTATGTTTCACACCAACTCTGTGACTGTGTCCTACCTCAACTCTCCACCGTGACCCCTTTCCATTTACTGACCCATGTGAAGGGTCACATCGCTGCATACCTTCATATTGTTGGTACAATAGCCTGGTTAGGATGCATGAGGATGTGTTCAAACGAAACGAAACGAAAAGAAGGAAATATATCTTGGTCTGATGCTGAAAAAACCCACACAAAACCTAATCAATCCATTATCTACCAAGCCTTCCAGATGGTTTTAGACTAATGATTGTGTGAAGCCCTTAGAGCTAACGCAGAAATATGTTCCAGTTGTTTTTCCTAGTCGCTGAATTAATAATAACCGTTGGCACGTGTGCCTTTAAGTGGATTTGCATATTTGTATTCACATTGATGTCCTGTTGGTTTTGGCGTGATTTGGGTGGGATTATGATGTTGAGATATTTTTACGAGCATTAAATCTAACATCGGTTTTACGCTCAGACTCCGGGTTGATTAAATCAGCGTAAATCAGCTTAACCTTTTTGTAGTAAATCATGTTGTTCTTTATTCTTAATAAGCCTGTGATTGTCAGATTCACTTGTTTTACCAACAGGGTCCTGTTTCATCAAATGCTGTGCTTATTACGTCTCTCGAGTTAGTGTTTATTTAACACGTTACTTATTATGTTACAACATAATATCAGAATGGATTTTTGCCCCTGATAAACACAAAAAGATGTACCGGTATGTATGAAAAAGATGTCGAAGATTTCAGAATTATTTTATACTTTTGCCACAACCCACCTGAATGAATTGCGGAGCAACCTGTTGTTTTTAGAAGTCAAGTAGTTAGTTGGAAGGAGTAATCCTGTGTGCAATCAAGGTGTTTTACACAATGTCTGAATAAACACCCCAGTCCCTAGGCGGTCCCACAATTAGTGAGTCAAATTCCTTACAGAAATGTTTTAGGTTTTGTATTGTACCTATTAACTTTTTGTTGTATTCCTCCATGTGGATTTACACTGTTGAATTGACGTCTGTGCAATTTCTGCTCAGATGTGTAACAGTAAAGATATTTAACTTCAACGTTGAGCTTTATCCGTCCTTATGTTGTGGGGGTTGCCGTGGCAATTCTAAATCCTGCTTCTAGATAAGGTGACAATATCTAACATATCTGTATGTAGGAAGGCCTGCATGCGAGCGATTGGATCATATGTGGCTATTATGTACGTTGTTACTCTTCCGGGAGACATTGGAATGGTCCATATTCCCGAATACTTAAATATCGGAATGGCCATGAAAACGGGAATGAAGCCTGTTGCCACACTTAATCCGCCTTCCGACAAGATTATAATTAACATTAAGTTGCTAGTGGCTCACCTGAGATGGACGGATAAATGAAGAGAAGAGGAAACGGACGAGCAAAAGAAAGCGAGATAAATGGAGTCTGGCTGGTGAATGACCCCGATAGAGAGCGAGAGGGAAATGTGAATAATTGAGCGAATGTGCGTTAGTACAGCTAAATGAGGGACGGTGGGCACATTAGAGTCCATTTGTATCTGTCACTGACGAGCCCAAAGCCTCAACCTCCTGACGCATAGTGTCATCCCACATTACACGCACATCCACCTTCACACACACGCACACACACACACAGGCACCCACACACTGTGCACGTTCCCAATGGCAACCTAACCCGCGTGTGCAGCACTTCATTTGACTCGAGACCTGTAGTCACCGCGCAGACAATAGGATGCCAATCGGGACGAGGCCGTTCCCTGCGTCGCCTTATTGTGGGTTTAAATTGGTAGACAGTGCGCGTGTACATTTTGTTCTCCCCCGGTTCTGTGAGCCAGGAGACGGTGCACTTTGATTTGATTTAAGGAACACCTTCTATTCTGCGCAGATTTTCACTCCTAACGTGGCAAATTATACCTTGTGGACGCTGTAATTGAAAGAATATGCATCGCGTGCATCTTTGGTATGTTATTATATAACTACGGCATTAATTAAAGACTATTGTTCTCCAAACAGTTGAACGGCTCGTCGACGCAGATCTGCTAACGCTATACGCTAATGCTAACGCGGTAAGCTAACGCTGTACGCTATCACACAGTGACCCCACTGTAAACGATAAACTGGCGGGAGACTTCAAACACCTTGCTGACGTCCTTGACAGGTAGAGAAAGCGAGATATATACGGCGTGCGACCGGGAGGAATGGTAAGAGTTATACAGGGTGGGATCGAGAGGGAGGGGGGCAGGTGGGTGAGGGGAGCGGGTGGGTGAGGGGAGCGGGTGGGTGAGGGGGCAGGAGGGTGAGTGTGGGCAGGTGGGTGAGTGTGGGCAGGTGGGTGAGGGGGCGGGAGGATGAAGGGGGCAGGAGGGTTAAGGGGGCAGGAGGGTGGGAGGGTGGGTGAGGGGTCGGGTGGATGAAGGGGGAGGGAGGGTGAGGGGGCAGGAGGGTGAGTGTGGGCGGGTGGGTGAGGGGGCAGGTGGGTGAGGGAGGCTGGTGGGTGAGGGGGCGTGAGGGTGAGGGGGTGGGATGGTGAGGGGGTGGGAGGGTGAGTGTGGGCGGGTGGCTGAAGTGGGGTGGGAGGGTGAGGGGGCAGGTGGGTGAGGGAGGGGGCAGGTGGGTGAGGGGGCAGGAGGGTGAAGGGGGCGGGTGGCTGAGGGGGCGGGTGGCTGAGGGGGCGGGTGGGTGGGGGGCGGGAGGGTGAGGGGGTGGGAGGGTGAGTGTGGGCAGGTGGGTGAGGGGGGCATGTGGGTGAGCGGGGGAGGGAGGGAGGGTGAGGGGGGCAGGAGGTGGAGGAGCATACATAGAGAACACCAGCACTAGATAAAGGCCAGGAGTTGTCAGAGGACGTGAACATTTGATGGTGACACATAAAGGTTCCCGTTTCCCCGGTGCACAGTATTCCCTCTGGGTCAACTGAGCACTTAGTCTTCACATACTCCCCTCAGAACAGACACGATCGGAGGGAACCTTTAGCTTTTAGTTGTATGATGAAACTCTTTCCAGGAAGCAAGTTACATAGTCTCACCATTACATATGAGCTTATCTGATCTGCCATGCGCGTCCTCTGTATTCACAGTACACAACTGTATTGCAGTGACGTTGTCTTTAATCGATTCCTTAATTGTTTGGCATTTGTCTACCTTCCCATCTCTCTCTGTCAGACTGTTGTGTCTGTCTATTTGTCTGTGCTACTATATCTGCAGCTCCAGCCAGTAAGTAAACACAATTGTCGAGCCTGGTTTGTTTTCTAAGAAAGCAGAAAGAAACCTCCAGGACCTGCTATCGTCCCCCTCTTTAAAAGTCCAGTTTCACGTGGGGTTTCCTGCCAACCGTTGGCAACTGCTGATGTAAGAAAGAGCTTCATAGAAAACATTAAACATATTGATTGAGTAGGTACCTCCAGATTTCTACGACTTTACGGACGTGCGCGGGGCTGCACGGGCGCTCACTCCGCCCCGCTAAGTGATTGGATAGCACGGAGCTGGCACCGGGGGTTTGGAACGCTGGTGAGTCACAGTCCTCCACAATCAGTGTAGATTGTAGGCAAAGCAGCTGCTGGAGATGTATCACGCTGAACGGTTAGTGCCCTCGGAACCGTGACTATGCTGCCTGTCAACCGAACAGAGCCGTCGACCAGATCTCAGCCCGGGTTTACGTGCCAGCGGCTTCTGGGATGATGTCAGGATGAGGTTGTTAGCCCGTCCAATTCACCCCCCAACCCCCCCCATATGTCTGTTTCTTCAGTTTCCCCGTGTCTTTAATCCACTCGTCCGGTTTGCAGATATCCTGCAGTTTCTCCTCGCTCTCCCCGTCCGTCTTACGGTCGAGTTTAAGTTTCACAAAATTAGAAACCGCGTGAAGTAGTTTCCAGAGGTTCGGGGACTCTGGGGAGATGTCTAAGTTGTTGTGGATGACTCATTAAAATCATCCCATAAATGTTTCGTTGTGCAATACTGGCACCAGTGAAAAGCATGGTTGGGACGTTATTTACAGTGACTGTCAAAAGTATTCACCTTCGTTGTACTCTTGCATATTTATTCGCCACCAATTCACAATTTTATTTCAGACTACAGGTGGCTGTTCTTAGTCTGGAAAGTGAGTGAGCGATCCAACCGAAACAAATCAACATCCTTTTAACAGATCCATTTAAGGCGAGACATTTCATGGGGCCGGCAGGGAGAGGTCGTTTCGGATTTACTTTCACCGGAGTTGATGTGTGTAGTTGAGGTATAGGTGTGTTGTTCGTCGTTAAAGCTAGGTTGAAAGTGGGTCAGCACAGAGTTCTACGAGGGGTCAGATGTCCACAAACGCATAGAGGGAACACGATCGGCTCAAATCAAACACAGAGGAACAACCATTTGGTTTAGATAGCAGGCTGTCACGATGGAATCCGTTCCTGCAGACGCGAGCTGGTCATCGTCAAGTCTCTCAGCCAAAATGTATTGACATTACATATTTTCCCATCTAAATAATGTTACTGTTATTCCGTAGAAATGCTGTAGCCTGCGAGCATATCATCCTCGTTTATAACCATATCTTCTCTCACATTTTCATGGGTGGTCAAAGGGGGCTTCTTCACTTATTAGTTGCTAGGGGCTCCGTGTCTGTGCCAGACGCCGTGACAGCCAGGTGGCAGGGTCAGGAAAATGTGTTGCACATGTGATGCACATGCCAGTGCTTCTGGGGTGAACCAAGAAAACCTGACAGGGTGTGGGCATGGTATCAGGACATGGTAGATGTGAAGGTTCTGTCAGTGTTATCTGGAGATGGTAGATGTGGAGGTTCTGTCAGTGTTATCTGGAGATGGTAGATGTGGAGGTTCTGTCACTGTTATCTGGAGATGCTAGATGTGGAGGTTCTGTCACTGTTATCTGGAGATGCTAGATGTGGAGGTTCTTTCACTCATCTGGAGATGATAGATGTGGAGGTTCTGTCACTGTTATCTGGATATGGAAGATGTGGAGTTTCTGTCACTCATCTGGAGATGGTAGATGTGGAGGTTCTGTCACTGTTATCTGGAGATGCTAGATGTGGAGGTTCTGTCACTGTTATCTGGAGATGCTAGATGTGGAGGTTCTTTCACTCATCTGGAGATGGTAGATGTGGAGGTTCTGTCACTGTTATCTGGATATGGAAGATGTGGAGTTTCTGTCACTGTTATCTGGAGATGGTAGATGTGGAGGTTCTGTCACTCATCTGGAGATTGTAGATGTGGTGGTTCTGTCACTCATCTGGAGATTGTAGATGTGGTGGTTCTGTCACTGTTATCTGGAGATGGTAGATGTGGAGGTTCTGTCACTCATCTCGAGATGGTAGATGTGGAGGTTCTGTCACTGTTATCTGGAGATGGTAGATGGTAGATGGTAGAGAAGGAACATGTAGTTATGGAAAAGGCCCAGCGAAAGAAAGAGATGCTCAGAAAAGAAGCACAGGGAAAAAACGAATGAAAGACGGAGAGAGAATGAGAGTCAAACCGAGACTAGTATTTAAACACTGCAGACACCAATACCATGGGTATAGCCCCCCTCTCAGCTATTCCTCTTCCTGTCTCGTCATCCTCCAGAGCATTAGTGTCAGAAGGCCCAATCGCTCCTCCTTTTATTTCATCCATTCATTTTTCGGCCATCAACTGAGTGCTCCGCCCACACACTGGAGAGACACATCCGTGGTCCTGAGGGGCTGGACGTTACTCTCCCTTTTGTGTGATGGAGTGTCTCTAATAAGTGTGCTTGACTTCAAATGTTCCCCCACCCCGTCTCCAGGCACGGAAAGAGCCACAAACAGACATGAACATACCCCAGAATCTAGCTATCCACCCCAAGAGACATAACCAGGGTTATTTTACACTATACGCCCATTTCATGCTCTGTGAGACAATAACATTTATTCACCGCTTGCTTACTGTAGGCATTTTTCACTTTAAATGCAAAACAATTCGGTGGACTTGGAGGTTAGCTCATTTCAATAGATTTGTCTGTACCTATCCTCCTCCTCTGTCCTCCCTGGTTCTCCTCTCTTCATGTCCTCCCATATCCCCCTCCTCTGTCCTCCCTGGTTCTCCTCTCTTCATGTCCTCCCATATCCCCCTCCTCTGTCCTCCCTGGTTCTCCTCTCTTCATGTCCTCCCATATCCCCCTCCTCTGTCCTCCCTGGTTCTCCTCTCTTCATGTCCTCCCCTCTCCTCCTCCTCTGTCCTCCCTGGTTCTCCTCTCTTCATGTCCTCCCATATCCCCCTCCTCTGTCCTCCCTGGTTCTCCTCATGTCCTGTGAACACACACTACCCTCCAGGCATGGAATGCTTCATATTTACGACCGTCGTTCTGATGAATGTGAGTAGCATGTTCCAGATCCATATTCCAATGCAATTTCACACTGCTGAAGAGAAAAGACCTGACACAGCACCAGAGAGAGAGAGCAGTAGAGAGCAGCGCAAGAGAGCAGCACTAGAGAGCAGCAGTAGAGAGCAGCAGTAAAAAGCAGCAGTAAAAAGCAGCAGTAAAGAGCAGCGCAAAAGAGCAGCACTGGAGAGCACCAGTAAAGAGCAGCAGTAGAGAGCAGCAGTAAAGAGCAGCAGTAAAGAGCAGCAGTAGAGAGCAGCAGTAGAGAGCAGCAGTACAGAGCAGCAGTAGAGAGCAGCAGTAAAGAGCAGCAGTAGAGAGCAGCAGTAGAGAGCAGCAGTAGAGAGCAGCAGTAGAGAGCATCAGTAGAGAGCATCAGTAAAGAGCAGCAGTAAAGAGCAGCAGTAGAGAGCAGCAGTAGAGAGCAGCAGTAGAGAGCAGCAGTAGAGAGCAGCAACACGAGTGGGGATAAATGAGAGGAGGTAAGGAAAGCGAGAAGGACCGGAGAAGCAAAGAACCAAAAATGTGATGAGATCAACAGAGCAAGAGAAAGTTGAGAGTAAAGTAGAAGATCAGGATGAGAGGAGGAACTGGATGTGAACCACCACTGTTATAGGAGAAGATCAGAGTGGGGAGGAAGGAGAAGAGGAGGGAGAGAACAGAGTGGGGAGGAAGGAGAAGAGGAGGGAGAGATCAGAGTGGGGAGGAAGGAGGGGAGGGAGTGAGGTGAGAGATCAGAGTGGGGAGGAAGAAGAGGAGGGAGTGAGGAGAGGAGAACAGGGGTTCGGAAGGATGGTGAAGAGACTGCGTGGGACCACAAATACACAGCCTCCACCTTACTGCCTCCATCTCTCTCCCTCCCTCCCAGCCTCCACCTTACTGCCTCCATCTCCCTCCCTCCCAGCCTCCACCTTACTGCCTCCATCTCTCTCCCTCCCTCCCAGCCTCCACCTTACTGCCTCCATCTCCCTCCCTCCCAGCCTCCACCTTACTGCCTCCATCTTTCTCCCTCCCAGCCTCCACCTTACTGCCTCCATCTCTCTCCCTCCCTCCCAGCCTCCACCTTACTGCCTCCATCTCTCTCCCTCCCTCCCAGCCTCCACCTTACTGCCTCCATCTTTCTCTCTCTCCCTCCCAGCCTCCACCTTACTGCCTCCATCTTTCTCTCTCTCCCTCCCAGCCTCTACCTTACTGCCTCCATCTCTCTCTCTCCCTCCCAGTCTCCACCTTACTGCCTCCATCTCTCTCCCTCCTTCCCAGCCTCCACCTTACTTCACCTTCTTCAGCGATAATATCAGCGATAATATTAGCGATAATATCTGCCATAATATCAGCCATAATATCAGCCATAATATCTGCCATAATATCTGCCATAATGTCTGCCATAATATCTGCCATAATATCTGCCATTATATCTGCCAAAATATCAGCCATAATATCAGCCATAATATCTGCCATAATATCTGCCATTATATCTGCCATAATATCAGCCATAATATCAGCCATAATATCTGCCATAATATCTGCCATAATATCAGCCATAATATCTGCCATAATATCAGCCATAATATCAGCCATAATATCTGCCATAATATCTGCCATAATGTCTGCCATAATATCTGCCATAATATCTGCCATAATATCAGCCATAATATCTGCCATTATATCTGCCATTATATCTGCCATAATATCAGCCATAATATCAGCCATAATATCTGCCATAATATCAGCCATAATATCAGCCATAATATCAGCCATAATATCAGCCATAATATCTGCCATTATATCTGCCATAATATCAGCCATAATATCAGCCATAATATCAGCCATAATATCAGCCATAATATCAGCCATAATATCAGCCATAATATCTGCCATAATATCTGCCATAAAATCAGCCATAATATCAGCCATAATATCAGCCATAATATCAGCCATAATATCAGCCATAATATCAGCCATAATATCTGCCATAATATCAGCCATAATATCAGCCATAATATCTGCCATAATATCTGCCATAATGTCTGCCATAATGTCTGCCATAATATCTGCCATAATATCAGCCATAATATCTGCCATTATATCTGCCATTATATCTGCCATAATATCAGCATTATATCTGCCATAATATCAGCCATAATATCAGCCATAATATCTGCCATAATATCAGCCATAATATCTGCCATAATATCTGCCATAAAATCAGCCATAATATCAGCCATAATATCAGCCATAATATCAGCCATAATATCAGCCATAATATCAGCCATAATATCAGCCATAATATCAGCCATAATATCTGCCATAATATCTGCCAAATTATCTGCCATAATGTAGGCTTATAATGAGGTTTGGAAGATGCATCATATTTCCTTTAAGCCACGTCTCAGATTGGGGAAGAGTTGGGTACAGTTCCATAATTTAATGACAGACAGACATTTCATAAATAGCTTTATTGGCCTATTTATTTATATACACTAGATTATCTATACTATTATACTATTTATTTTTGAGACAGAGCCGGGGGGCGGGAGGAAGAGATTGAGGAAGGTAAAAGGTAGAGAATAAAGAGATTGATACGGAACAATATTCCTTAGGCAATGTTCCACTGACACCACTCAACTTGTCAGGGGTTTTCACTTTATCCAATGTTTTTTCCAACGTTTTCTGTGAGGTGTGCGTGATGTGTGTGTTTGTAAGATGGGTGTGTGTAGTATGCAAACAGAGAGAGAGAGAGAAAGAGAGACAGATACCGGGTCAAACCCAGTCTAGACCTCAAGCTGCTCTACATCGACCAGTACTGAATCAAAGTAGCAGCATTATAGATATTATAGTCTGTGTGCGTGTGTGTGTGTGTGTGCGTGTGTGCGTGCGCGTGTGTATCTGTGTGTGCGCCTGTGTATGTATCGGTGTGTGTATGTTTATTTGTGTTTGTGTATCTGTGTGCGTGTGTGTGCCTGTGTGTTTGTGTATCTGTGTGTGTGTATCGGTGTGTGTGTGTGTATCTGTGTGTGTGCCTGTGTGTTTGTGTATCTGGGTGTGTGTGTATCGGTGTGTGTGTGTATCTGTGTGTGCGCCTGTATGTGTGTGTGTGTCTGTGTGTGTATCTGTCGGTATGCAGGTATGTGTTTTTGTTGTTGTATTTGGCGTCCACTATCAGACTAAGGAACATGCATACATAAGCATTATGGGAAAGTGTTCTTCCCAACCTTTTGTCAAAGAGTAAAGCCTATATCTCGACTGAGCATTTCGTTCTGCCACTTCTGGAACCTGGCACCCAGCGCCCTCTAGCCCCTCCCCCCATGCCCCGTGTCATAGCTGTGGGACCGAAGGCCTCTCAGATCTGCACTGATGAAAAGTTTGCGGCGACTCAATTCTCCCTTCTCTCGCTTTCCAGCACGCTCAGCTTTCCTTCGTTCCCTTCATCCTTCCTTTATCGTCACTAACCCATTCTCCATGTTCAGTCACCTCAGAACCTGCTGGTGGTACGTCTGCTGCTCACATGTGGCACACACACACACACACACGCTCACGCACGCGCACGCACGCGCACGTGCATGCACACATTCACACACACACACACACACACATTCACACATGTTCTCTCTTTCTTTCTTTCTCTATTTTATTCCAGCCAAGACAGTCCTCATGTGATCTCATATCCACTCTGCTGTCGTCTGAAAAAAATACATCTTCAAATTTGATGTAATGTCAGATTCTGTCGGTCCGTACATCATATAAATTCTCCCTCCCTCTCTCTATCCCTCTCTTTCTTTCTCGTCCTCCTCCCTCCCCCACGGATATGTTCTTTTAGTCTCTCTGCAGGGGGATACCAGTGCTATTAAAAAGCGAGAGGGAGGAGAGAGAGATAAAGAACGATAGATGAGGGAGGTAGATTTACATAACACCTACATGTTTAACACTTCAATCCCTGCCCCATAGGGCTGACAGCTTTTCAAATGTCCTTCTCTTTCTCACTGTCTTCATCTATATTAGTACATTATCTGCTCATCTCCCTTCTATATTAGTACATTATCTGCTCATCTCCCTTCTATATTAGTACATTATCTGCTCATCTCCCTTCTATATTAGTACATTATCTGCTCATCTCCCTTCTATATTAGTACATTATCTGGTCATCTCCCTTCTATATTAGTACATTATCTGCTCATCTCCCTTCTATATTAGTACATTATCTGCTCATCTCCCTTCTATATTAGTACATTATCTGCTCATCTCCCTTCTATATTAGTACATTATCTGCTCATCTCCCTTCTATATTAGTACATTATCTGCTCATCTCCCTTCTATATTAGTACATTATCTGCTCATCTCCCTTCTAAATTAGTACTTCATCTGCTCATCTCCCTTCTATATTAGTACATTATCTGCTCATCTCCCTTCTATATTAGTACATTATCTGCTCATCTCCCTTCTATATTAGTACATTATCTGCTCATCTCCCTTCTATATTAGTACATTATCTGCTCATCTCCCTTCTATATTAGTACATTATCTGCTCATCTCCCTTCTATATTAGTACTTTATCTGCTCATCTCCCTTCTATATTAGTACATTATCTGCTCATCTCCCTTCTATATTAGTACTTTATCTGCTCATCTCCCTTCTATATTAGTACATTATCTGCTCATCTGCTTTGCGTAGAAAGGAGCCAGTTGAGGTGGTTCGGGCATCTTGTACGAATGCCACCTGGGCGCCTCCCTAGAGAGGTGTTCCAGGCACGTCCAGCTGGGAGGAGACCTCGGGGAAGACCCAGGACTAGGTGGAGAGATTATATCTCCACACTGGCCTGGGAACGCCTCGGGATTCCCCAGTCAGAGCTGGCTAATGTTACCCGGGAAAGGGAAGTTTGGGGTCCCCTGCTAGAGCTGCTACCCCCGCGACCCAACCCCGGATAAGTGGTTGAAGATGAGATGAGATGAGAGATCTGCTCATCTGCCTTCTATATTAGTACATTATCTGCTCATCTCCCTTCTATATTAGTACATTATCTGCTCATCTCCCTTCTATATTAGTACATTATCTGCTCATCTCCCTTCTATATTAGTACATTATCTGCTCATCTCCCTTCTATATTAGTACATTATCTGCTCATCTCCCTTCTATATTAGTACATTATCTGCTCATCTCCCTTCTATATTAGTACATTATCTGCTCATCTCCCTTCTATATTAGTACATTATCTGCTCATCTCCCTTCTATATTAGTACATTATCTGCTCATCTCCCTTCTATATTAGTACATTATCTGCTCATCTCCCTTCTATATTAGTACTTCATCTGCTCATCTCCCTTCTATATTAGTACATTATCTGCTCATCTCCCTTCTATATTAGTACATTATCTGCTCATCTCCCTTCTATATTAGTACATTATCTGCTCATCTCCCTTCTATATTAGTACATTATCTGCTCATCTCCCTTCTATATTAGTACATTATCTGCTCATCTCCCTTCTATATTAGTACATTATCTGCTCATCTCCCTTCTATATTAGTACATTATCTGCTCATCTCCCTTCTATATTAGTACTTTATCTGCTCATCTCCCTTCTATATTAGTACTTTATCTGCTCATCTCCCTTCTATATTAGTACTTTATCTGCTCATCTCCCTTCTATATTAGTACATTATCTGCTCATCTGCTTTGCGTAGAAAGGAGCCAGTTGAGGTGGTTCGGGCATCTTGTACGAATGCCACCTGGGCGCCTCCCTAGAGAGGTGTTCCAGGCACGTCCAGCTGGGAGGAGACCTCGGGGAAGACCCAGGACTAGGTGGAGAGATTATATCTCCACACTGGCCTGGGAACGCCTCGGGATTCCCCAGTCAGAGCTGGCTAATGTTACCCGGGAAAGGGAAGTTTGGGGTCCCCTGCTAGAGCTGCTACCCCCGCGACCCAACCCCGGATAAGTGGTTGAAGATGAGATGAGATGAGAGATCTGCTCATCTGCCTTCTATATTAGTACATTATCTGCTCATCTCCCTTCTATATTAGTACATTATCTGCTCATCTCCCTTCTATATTAGTACATTATCTGCTCATCTCCCTTCTATATTAGTACATTATCTGCTCATCTCCCTTCTATATTAGTACATTATCTGCTCATCTCCCTTCTATATTAGTACATTATCTGCTCATCTCCCTTCTATATTAGTACATTATCTGCTCATCTCCCTTCTATATTAGTACATTATCTGCTCATCTCCCTTCTATATTAGTACATTATCTGCTCATCTCCCTTCTATATTAGTACATTATCTGCTCATCTCCCTTCTATATTAGTACATTATCTGCTCATCTCCCTTCTATATTAGTACATTATCTGCTCATCTCCCTTCTATATTAGTACATTATCTGCTCATCTCCCTTCTATTTTAGTACATTATCTGCTCATCTCCCTTCTATATTAGTACATTATCTGCTCATCTCCCTTCTATATTAGTACATTATCTTCTCATCTCCCTTCTATATTAGTACATTATCTGCGCACCTCTTTTTTCTCACTGTCTCTATCTGCTTTCATCTTCTCTCTCCCTCTATATTATCTGGTCTCCTTTATGCCCATATTTATTTTGTGTGCTACTCCACCTCTATTGCTTAACATAATCTGTTATCTGTTATCTTCATCTACATTTTGTTCTCTCACTCTCTCACTCACTCTCTTTGCTGAACCAATCAGATGAGTGTTTGTAGCAATAGTTTTGTGTTTCACTGATTGCTTGGTCAGACTGTTGGTGGGTAGATGTGGTAGTTCTTGTTAGAGCCTTATCTCAACCACACAACATCTGCCACAACACTTTGTGATTGCCAGGTTAACTTGTATTTTTTCTGGCTTTAAAGACTACAGCCGGATGGAAATCTGACTTTCTTTCCAATTTGCGTTCTTCGCTAGAAGTTTGGCTATTCAGAATGGGGCCGGTAATCGTTTTAAAAGAGGGAGCTTGCTTCTGATGACTGAAAATAACATTTAAATTGCTATGAATTCAGGTTATTGATGTCTCAATAGAATGTGTTCATAGATATCATGTTCATAGATACACAACCATTCAAAAGTTTGGTGCCACTCAAAAAATATCCTTGTTTTATAAAGGAAAGCACATTTTCCATCCGATAAAATAACAAAAAAAGACATTGTTTATGCTGTGCATTACTGTTGTAGCTGGAATGGGTTAATTTTCAAGGGAACATCTACCTGCAAAACACCCGTCTAAAGGTTAACAGTGAGCAGAGGTTGCTGTGCTTCTAGACAGAGTTGCAAGAAAACAGACATATCACAGAGTGGCCAATAAAAAGTAAAGATTTAGATGGCCAATAAAACACTGACACTGGACAGGGGGAAAAACTTGGCCTACAAAGCCTGCATCCCGAGTTGCCTCTTGACTGTAGATGTTGAGACTGGGGTTTTCCCGGTACTATGTAATAAAGCTGCCAGTTGAGAACCTGTAAGGCGTCTGATCCTAACCCTAGACACAGATGTATTTCTCCTATGCACAGTTAGGCACCGGGGCCTCCCACTCCTTTATTCTGGTTGGAGCCAGCTTGCTCTGTTCTGCTGGGGAAGTAGTGCACATTGTTGTACACGTTTCTTGGCAGTGTCTCACACAAAATGGCATTCATTTCTCAAAACAAGAATAGACTGATGAACTTTAAATGGAAGCGTTTTGTGTGTGGTCATTTTGAGACGGTAATGTAACCCACAAACGTTGATGCTCCACATACTGAGCTAGTCTGAAAAGCCAGATTTATTGCTTCGTTAGTCAGCACAACAATAATTCAGCTACAACAGTCATTTAAAACGTAAATGTCCACAGAATTTCTGATCAGTTTGATGTTATTTTTATGGACCAAAAACATGCTTTTATTTAAAAACAAGGACATTTGTAAATAACCCCAACATTTTGAACAACAGTTTGTTTAGAACCGCCTTGAAATTTCCTTTTAAAATGTTGATCTAAGGGGCTTTACTGGCATGGGAAAATGTGTTTATATTGCCTTTCAAGTGGGCGGGAAATATAAACAAAAAAATGTAAAGCTGACTATACATACATTGACGTTTCAAAGGGATGAAGTAATTTCAAACAGACATTTCATTATCTTTCCTTCATTCTTATGTCTTTCAAGCCCTCTTCCTCACACTCTTCATCATCTGCCGTCTCCTTTTTCTTTGTCTTTCTCTTGTTTTTTCTTTTAATTATTGAATTGTTCATCCTTCCCTCTTCTACACTCTATCTGTTTTTCCCCCTCATTTCATTCGGGCAATGTCCCATCATCTCCTCTGTCCGTATTTTCTCCCGTCTATATTTCACCTCAGATACTCGTGTTCTGCCGCCATCATCATTGAATCTGAAATATGAAATCCTACCTGCCACAAAAAGAAACAAACTAAATCCCCTATTTACTCAATCATTTATTTCTCGTTGAATGAATGTGTCAGTCATCTAGAAAACAAACCTTCGCTGTTCTTGAGCCTGTACTGTTTCATAACACTCAATGCCAGTTTTGATTCTCCATGACACATGAATGGGAAAAATGAAAAAAGTAGCTTTCAGTTCGTTTTTAGTGTAGGTGGAACATGGCATTTGAGCGTTACAGTATAGCAGCTTTCATTCATCTTAATGGAGGTAGTCTCTCAACGACTGAAGGGAATGCCTGACACCATTGGCTATAATGTAGCAGAGTCATTAGTTCTCCCTCATCAACTCTGCCTCCTGCTGTCTCTCCCTCCCTCCCTTCCTCTCTCTCACTCTCCTGTCCCTTTCTCTCTTTTTCTGTCCCTGTGCTTCTCTCTTTCCTCTCTGGTCAGTCGTTTTTCTCCAGTCAGCTCTCCCTCCCCACTGTTTCCTGCTGATCCGTTCGTATTCTAATTCAATTAGTCTCACATTGGCACACCTGGAAGCATGTTCACCTTGTAAACCAGCTCCTGGAGTTATGCTGACTGCAGTCAGTCCATGGTTTACACCCTGTAGCATGGTGTTAACCAGGTACTGTACACCCTGTTAACACCCTGTAGCATGGTGCTAACCAGGTACTGTACACCCTGTTAACACCCTGTAGCATGGTGCTAACCAGGTATTGTACACCCTGTTAACACCCTGTAGCATGGTGATAACCAGGTACTATACACCCTGTTAACACCCTGTAGCATGGTGCTAACCAGGTACTGTTCACTTTGTAAACGCACTGTAGCATGGTGCTAACCAGGTATTGTACACCCTGTTAACACCCTGGTGCATGGTGATAACCAGGTACTGTTAACACCCTGTTAACACCCTGTAGCATGGTGCTAACCAGGTATTGTACACCCTGTTAACACCCTGTAGCATGGTGCTAACCAGGTATTGTACACCCTGTTAACACCCTGTAGCATGGTGCTAACCAGGTACTGTACACCCTGTTAACACCCTGTAGCATGGTGATAACCAGGTACTATACACCCTGTTAACACCCTGTAGCATGGTGATAACCAGGTACTGTTAACACCCTGTTAACACCCTGTAGCATGGTGTTAACCAGGTACTGTACACCCTGTTAACACCCTGTAGCATGGTGATAACCAGGTACTGTTAACACCCTGTTAACACCCTGTAGCATGGTGCTAACCAGGTATTGTACACCCTGTTAACACCCTGTAGCATGGTGCTAACCAGGTACTGTACACCCTGTTAACACCCTGTAGCATGGTGATAACCAGGTACTATACACCCTGTTAACACCCTGTAGCATGGTGATAACCAGGTACTGTTAACACCCTGTTAACACCCTGTAGCATGGTGTTAACCAGGTACTGTACACCCTGTTAACACCCTGTAGCATGGTGCTAAACAGGTACTATACACCCTGTTAACACCCTGTAGAATTGTGCTAACCAGGTACTGTTCACCCGGTTAACACCCTGTGGCATGGTGATAACCAGGTACTGTTCACTTTGTAAACGCACTGTAGCATGGCGCTAACCAGGTACTGTTTACACTGTAGCATGGTGCTAACCAGGTATTGTACACCCTGTCTCCAGAACCTACCCACCCACCGGTTAGAGAAATGATGGAGAAGTTCTGCAGCCAGTCTAAACCTTCAATAACAGAGGAAAGCTACAAAATGGAGGAAAATTAGAAAAATGTATCTGGCTTCAAGACATTAGCCGCAGGTCCTTCAAGGGGATGAGGGGGTGCACCTGGTCTGCAACAATATTTAGGTTGCAAAAGATGTTTCACTAAAACAAAGACTCTCTAAGGAGACCACCTGGTCTGTCTCTACGGAGACCACCTGGTCTGTCTCTAAGGAGACCACCTGGCTTGTCTCTGAGCTTATTGGAGTTGCTACTAAATAGCTGGATGGAGGTATATGGCGGCTGTATTTGACTGAAACCTGTACAATATTTTGGCTTGCCTGTGCTTCTTTCTACTAGTCTCTTCCAGTTGCCATTAGACTACTGATTGTAATTGTTAAGTGAAATTAGAAAACCAAACCACTGGAATGAATGGGTTAAAAAAATCTAAGAGAGGTGAAGCAAGAAGGATAATCGAGGTTGAGTGGGAAAGCAAGAGTGAAAGACGACGGTGGAGAGGGAGAGGACTCCACTATTTAGTGAGACTGAACACAGGCGGCAGAGGTGCCAAATTGGGACGGGGGCGACACCTGCCAGTGTCAAATGCAGATTGATGAGCCTCACTGTGACACTGACAACATCAGAGCAATCAACCAACAGACAACCACCGCTGTTGTCGCTGTGTGCGCTAAAACAGACAAATCAAATCACAGTCCATTATGGTAGCAGGGAACACGCACAGACGCGCACACACAGACACACTCGCTAACTCACACAAACACACACACAATTGGGTGGCTCTGTGGCAGACAAACGGATGCTATTCATTGTAGGAGGCGGCTGGCAGGGCTCTAATAGTACATCATTTAAGGCATTATGGGACATCCCCTTCGTCTCTTATGGATCTGTACTGGGAGGCCAAAGAAGTGAGGAATAAATTAGTCAATAACACACAACACAAACACAAATGAGTGTACAATGTGTCTTTTGAATGCCATTGTAATAGTACATCATGCCCTCAGTTTGGAATCAGTAAGCATTTGGGCCAAAGGGAGGAAAGATACATTTTCAAAGTTTACGCTAAAAAAAGACTAGCATGAACTGAGAAATAACTTAACCATCGATACGTTTGTGCTAAATGATCAATGCTAAAAGGAATACAATAGGAGTAGGTAGGTCAACAACAGAGACCTCCTTACACCATCTAGGTCTGTATTTGCCTAGTTAAGTCCTTGTCTCTCCACCCAGCTACACCTCACTCATCTCTCCACCCAGCTACACCTCACTCATCTCTCCACCCAGCTACACCTCACTCATCTCTCCACCCAGCTACACCTCACTCATCTCTCCACCCAGCTACACCTCACTCATCTCTCCACCCAGCTACACCTCACTTGTCTCTCCACCCAGCTACACCTCACTCATCTCTCCACCCAGCTACACCTCACTCATCTCTCCACCCAGCTACACCTCACTCATCTCTCCACCCAGCTACACCTCACTCATCTCTCCACCCAGCTACACCTCACTCATCTCTCCACCCAGCTACACCTCACTTGTCTCTCCACACAGCTACACCTCACTCATCTCTCCACCCAGCTACACCTCACTTGTCTCTCCACCCAGCTACACCTCACTTGTCTCTCCACCCAGCTACACCTCACTCGTCTCTCCACCCAGCTACACCTCACTTGTCTCTCCACCCAGCTACACCTCACTCGTCTCTCCACCCAGCTACACCTCACTTGTCTCTCCACCCAGCTACACCTCACTTGTCTCTCCACACAGCTACACCTCACTTGTCTCTCCACCCAGCTACACCTCACTTGTCTCTCCACCCAGCTACACCTCACTTGTCTCTCCACCCAGCTACACCTCACTTGTCTCTCCACCCAGCTACATGTTGCAAGTCATCCAAACGAGTAAATTGGAGAACATCTGTGTACAGTTTATGCAACAGTTTGCTAACGGGCGAAGATACTCCATGAAAATTCATCATGATGGTATTATTATTTCCGTTTTTTCTGTCCCCGTTTTCTCTCTTCGCAATTTTGTGCCGTCCAATTTGTAATTATTATACAGTTTGTGATTCATTTCCATATACATGTACACGGGTCTATTTGCATACATTCATATATTAATATAGATGAGCAGAATGGGCCGGCCACCACCAAGAACCTGCTTGGTCTCACAGCCTACAGCTCTCCACTGTCCTGTCTAGACTGTCTCATTAATTACTGTTGTTGTCATGTTCTTCTGCATAATTCAACAAGAGGACATCCACCTTATCAAAAATAGATGTAAACATATCTGTTCATACTTTACACACCGTTTTGCAATTTTCAGAAATTACTAAATAAATATTTGTTTACATGATTCTAGCTTTGTAAATGTCAGAACTAGAATCTGACAGCTACGCCATATTTGTTCTTGATACTGATATTTTTGATGTGTAATATTTACTACACCAGCCTGCGTAGTAAAACCATGTTGTGCTCCAAAGCAAGAACAGATACTCAATATTTACGTTACTTGAAACATTTTATTTGTTGCTTACTTAAACCAAAAAGCTAATTAAGTTAATGGAATATTCAATTTAACGATGTGTCTGTGGCAGTGAATAAAAAGTAATAATATGCTCTGGCTCACTCTTTTTGACCATCAACATTTTTACAGACCCCATGCCCACCTCTCCAACCCCCCTGTTGGTGCCCATGCCCACCTCTCCAACCCCCTGTTGGTGCCCATGCCCACCTCTCCAACCCCCCTGTTGTTGCCCATGCCCACCTCTCCAACCCCCCTGTTGTTGCCCATGCCCACCTCTCCAACCCCTCTGTTGGTGCCCATGCCCACCTCTCCATCCCCCCTGTTGGTGCCCATGCCCACCTCTCCAACCCCCCTGTTGGTGCCCATGCCCACCTCTCCAACCCCCCTGTTGGTGCCCATGCCCACCTCTCCAACCCCTCTGTTGGTGCCAGCGGTTTAGACATTAATGGCGTACGTTATTTTAAGTGGACAGAAAATGTACACTCTTATTCAAGCCGTACTTTCACTACTTTACATTGGAGCAAAGAGTCATTTCTTCAGTGTTGTCACATGGAAATATATAATCGAATATTTACCAAAATGTGAGGGGTGTACTCACTTTTGTGAGATACTGTATTTGAAATATGTAGATGCCAATGTTCAGAGTGAAAAAAAACCTTTAAATTGCATTTACAACAGAATGCTGAAGGCGTGGCCTAATTCTGTGGCTATTAGCGCACTAACACTTATGCTAATGAATCCCAGAGTGCTAAGCTAGCAGGGATAAATGTGAGTATAGCGGTGCCTATTAGACAGCAGTGTTGTTACACAGTCGCACACTCTCAGAGAGCAGCCCTACATGGCTGATGCTGTTGTAGCAGATTAGAGTGATGGTCTAACAAATCAGTGTAAATCCACTGGAGCCAGTCGGTGGAGCTGGCCTCTGACACGCACTTCATTACAGGTGGCCATCTGAGAGATGCAGGAAGAGAGTGGAGGGGAGGGTGGGATATAGAGAGGAAGAGGGTGTAGGGGAGGGTGGAAGTGGGATATAGATAGAGAGGAAGAGGGTGGAGGGGAAGTTGGAAGTGGGTTATAGAGAGGAAGAGGGTGTAGGGGAGGGTGGAAGTGGGATATAGATAGAGAGGAAGAGGGTGGAGGGGAAGTTGGAAGTGGGTTATAGAGAGGAAGAGGGTGTAGGGGAGGGTGGAAGTGGGATATAGATAGAGAGGAAGAGGGTGGAGGGGAAGTTGGAAGTGGGTTATAGAGAGGAAGAGGGTGTAGGGGAGGGTGGAAGTGGGATATAGATAGAGAGGAAGAGGGTGGAGGGGAAGTTGGAAGTGGGTTATAGAGAGGAAGAGGGTGGTGGGGAGGGTGGAAGTGGGATATAGATAGAGAGGAAGAGGGTGGAGGGGAAGTTGGAAGTGGGTTATAGAGAGGAAGAGGGTGTAGGGGAGGGTGGAAGTGGGATATAGATAGAGAGGAAGAGGGTGGAGGGGAAGTTGGAAGTGGGTTATAGAGAGGAAGAGGGTGGTGGGGAGGTGGTAGTGGGATATAGATAGAGAGGAAAAGGGTGGAGGGGAAGTTGGAAGTGGGTTATAGAGAGGAAGAGGGTGGTGGGGAGGTGGTAGTGGGATATAGATAGAGAGGAAGAGGGTGGAGGGGAAGTTGGAAGTGGGTTATAGAGAGGAAGAGGGTGGTGGGGAGGTGGTAGTGGGATATAGATAGAGAGGAAGAGGGTGGAGGGAAGTTGGAAGTGGGTTATAGAGAGGAAGAGGGTGGTGGGGAGGTGGTAGTGGGATATAGATAGAGAGGAAGAGGGTGGAGGGGAAGTTGGAAGTGGGTTATAGAGAGGAAGAGGGTGGTGGGGAGGTGGTAGTGGGATATAGATAGAGAGGAAAAGGGTGGAGGGGAAGTTGGAAGTGGGTTATAGAGAGGAAGAGGGTGGTGGGGAGGTGGTAGTGGGATATAGATAGAGAGGAAGAGGGTGGAGGGGAAGTTGGAAGTGGGTTATAGAGAGGAAGAGGGTGGTGGGGAGGTGGTAGTGGGATATAGATAGAGAGGAAGAGGGTGGAGGGGAAGTTGGAAGTGGGTTATAGAGAGGAAGAGGGTGGTGGGGAGGTGGTAGTGGGATATAGATAGAGAGGAAGAGGATGGAGGTGGAAGTGGGATATAGATAGAGAGGAAGAGGATGGAGAGGAGGGTGGAAGTGGGATATAGATAGAGAGGAAGAGGATGGAGGTGAGGTGGAAGTGTATTATAAACAGGGCGGATGAAGGTGGAGGGGAGGGTGGTCAGGGACATTGCTTGGACATTAATTGTTTAACAAGCATTAGGCCTTTTCAGTAAAGATCAACAAACGGCAGTTGGTAACGGCAACCCCTTTCCACTCAGTGACTGGAATCAATGACGACTTATCTTACAAACACTTATGATTAAACATGGGCATTAATATGATGTTTAGTAATTCATCAGACATTTTAAAAGGTGCATTCCTCAGTACCCCTGAATGCATGACAGCTCGCGGAAGGAGTGGCGTATTGACATTTAAGAAGAATAACCACGCAATTACAATGAATCACATGTGCATTTCTCCCTGAATGTGATAAATCAAGATACTGACGCTCACAGCGTAACATAAGTTAGTCTGCCATATGTTTGTACCACAACAGGAAATATTTCAACGAGCTGGATCCTTTCTGGCACGTACAAGACTGTTTGATTCCAAGTGCTAAATTAAATTGCAGTTTGATGTTGTGTTGAAGTATCTTTTCAGGTAGGTCTGTCGACGTTATTTTTATTTTGTATATTGCTCTAGCAGATTGGGTGCGCTGCAGAGATCCAAACACATCAAACGCCTACTGTACTTCCGCCTAAAGAATGCTTTGTAGCCGCAACTCTGCTTTGTAGCCGCAACTCTGCTTTGTAGCCGCGATTCTGCTTTGTAGCCGCGACTCTGCTTTGTAGCCGCGATTCTGCTTTGTAGCCGCGATTCTGCTTTGTAGCCGCGATTCTGCTTTGTAGCCGCAACTCTGCTTTGTAGCCGCAACTCTGCTTTGTAGCCGCGACTCTTTGTATCTCTTTGTATCATGCAGTTTACCTTGCAATCATTCATCCAACTACATGAGTAGCTAATTGGCTACAGCTCCAACGAGCCTGCGATCGTCATCAGTTATCACGATATGGCAGCTAGCAACACGTGAAGCGTCCAACCCATGTGGTCTTCCATTGACGCCATGACAACCGGTAATAGAAGAATGCAACAATGTACACGTTTCTAGAATTCTCTTCTCCCTGGCATCTTATCCTTCCTGAGGTGGTGTTGTCAATTAGCTTAAATGTCCTTTTACATTAGTTGCACTGGTCTTTGTTTTTTCTCATCTTTATCATCTTTCCGCCGTCTCTAACTGACTCCCTCACAAGGAGCACATGGAAAAGCGAGCGCAAGGTTGAGTTAGTAAGTTGTGCGGAGCTTATGAAAAAACAGCTGATGGGAATTAGCGTTGCCAGACTCTGAAGTATTGTTTTTGCTACTTTTTCCTTTTTTGGGTCACATTTTAATGGTACATGAGGCTAGGGATAGTAATATAGGTATAGGGCATAGCTAGTGCTTATTTATGTTTTGGTGTGCATTATGCATTCGTACAGAGTGCTGGGCGATTAGTGCCTTTTTCAGGTCAGCTGTGATTTACTGTTTTTCGTTTTGAACGAATGCATATATGTAGTAGTGACACGATATCGGTGGAGTTGCTTGTGTTCCCTGCAAAACACCTGATTCCCTATTTCACACAGTGGATACGGTGGTTTTACGGGGCTTTGTCGTTCCTCCTTGTTTTAACATGTAGATACCGTGGATCGTTTATTGCGGCAGCATCATTTCATTGGCCCATGTGCCGGGACAGCTTGGGAGGAGCTTATTCATGTGTGCAGTTATATCTGAAGATGCGGTTGGAGGACATAAGGCACTGGTTGGGTCTTACAGTGCTGAGACGGCACAGCTAATTGAGTCCCAGTTGTTATGTTCCACCAATCAGAGGTGATCCGGGATGGTTTTGGGGAAACACCTGAGTTCTGACCCTTGACCTCCCCCCCATAATCTAATTTCCATTATAGAAGGTATATGGCCTCCATCCCCATGAAGCGGAATCAAAAAGAGTTTTATTGCCAAGTAAGTTTACAACAAACACGGAATTTGTTCAGCCAGAGGGGAGGGTTCTAAATTGACCATTTCCAGGGCGCGATAGATCCACCTCAATCTTTGCTGCTCACCACAGCGTCCTGGAGGTGTGTAGGTCACGTAGAGATGGCATATTGCAGCCAATCGCCCGTTCTGCAGAGCTGGTGATGCACTGCTGCCTGCTCTTGTCTTTGACAGTAGCTGCAATGGGCTCAATGGTGGCAGTGTAAAGTTCACCCTCATAGTCCGCATGCCACCCGTCTTCAGACCACATATGAGTCATGTCATGACATAACTGGTGACAAATGTTACCATTGGATTTGCCAACCCGAAAGAGTCTTCTTGCAAGCATGAGATATTGAGATAGACCTGGAGAACATATCACGGCAAAATGCAGAATAAGGAATGTTTGCTAATTAGTGTGTCTGCGATGACATAATAAATGCACTCGTTGTAGTTCTGCAAACACGCTGTGGTTGAAGACCTGATCTTATGCAGAAATATGTTTACAAACCAAATTAAAGCAAAAACAGTTATTCTGAATGTCAGTTATAATGGGTTAGAAATTGGATCAGTTTGGAGTTTTACTAGGCTTTGAGTTATTTGAAAGATTCGCTCCAAACTATTGAATGTACCATAGTGGTACCAAATAGTACCAAAGCGACATTTTTTATAGACTAATCATCTGTAGCAAATGTAAAATGGGGCATTCTTGCAATGAAAAAAACATTAATGACTTTTGTAGGCGGATTTGCTGAAGTCACACACACCGACTCAATGTAATCGGTTCCAATAAATTGGGGTCATTGTAGTTAATTCTGCAGGTTGTCTGAGCCGAACTGGGTTAACCCTTTGACTAATGAAACTACAAGTCCCCACATCCCAGAGTCTCACTGTTTTTTCCAGTTTCGACCCAAGTTATCTAATGATGCTAAGAGCTGACAGATTAAGAAACTGTTAACTGACTTTGGTTCAGATATTATACTTTTTTTGCTCAGTACTTGCCTATGTGTAGCCACTTATAGTTGCACTAGTTGTTTGTATGATTTATTATGGTTTAGTAATGGTCCTGTCAAACCGTTTTTGAAATTACCAGGTTTCCCGACCTCCAGGGAACGATGTATGTAATTTATTTGTTAAAAAGGTGTGCTTAGTGGTAAACAACATACTGCACAGTGGCAGAAAACACCAAATCTATTTTCACCAACGTCAATGTGGTCTGACTGAATGGTTATGGGCAGAATGATTGGTAACACTTCATTTTAATGTGTCCTCATTATGGCATACTTACATATGTAATTACACTGAAGCAAATATTGCACCTGAGGGTAACAACCCATTATTACAGTGTGGTAATATAATGTCCCAGCTCCAGAACCAGCTGTGCAATAACGACAGTGGGTCCCAGCTCCAGAACCAGCTGTGCAATAACGACAGTGGGTCCCAGCTCCAGAACCAGCTGTGCAATAACGACAGTGGGTCCCAGTTCCAGAACCAGCTGTGCAATAACGACAGTGGGTCCCAGCAGTTTACGATGTAACAATGGTTACCCTGAGTTACAATACATATGTAAGTAGACTGTAATAAGGCCAACTTAGAATAAAGTGTTACCGAAAGTTAAAGTGCAAGATTAACTGTAATTTACATTTGAACTGCATCCTTACAGATTTACACTTTTGACGGTATAGTATATGACTTTAGATCAGCTAGAAGCAGGATTACAGACAGAGTTGTAGGAGTACTATAGTGCTGCTATTAAAGTAGCAGGTAACGGTTAAGAGATGTCTTGATGTAGCTTACATAGTCCTGTTAGCCTCTGTGAGACGCAACTGATTGATTACTGAGTGCCACAGGGAAGGGAGAGAAACTGCTCATGAGGCAGGACATTTTGGTCAGGAATGACCTGCGCTTTCCTCTAGCCATCTGCCTGTCTGTGTTTAGTGCTACATGACACTGCTAATAGAGTATTAGCTGTATGTGGTGTTAGCGTATAGCGTCTCCACATAGGAAGACCTGTCCAAGGCTGATGCTAATACAACTAGCTCCTGTATGTGTCAGTGTTTAGTGCTACATGACACTGCTAATAGAGTATTAGCTGTATGTGGTGTTAGCGTATAGCGTCTCCACATAGGAAGACCTGTCCCAGGCTGATGCTAATACAACTAGCTCCTGTATGTGTCAGTATTTAGTGCTACATGACACTGCTAATAGAGTATTAGCTGTATGTGGTGTTAGCGTATAGCGTCTCCACATAGGAAGACCTGTCCCAGGCTGATGCTAATACAACTAGCTCCTGTATGTGTCAGTATTTAGTGCTACATGACACTGCTAATAGAGTATTAGCTGTATGTGGTGTTAGCGTATAGCGTCTCCACATAGGAAGACCTGTCCCAGGCTGATGCTAATACAACTAGCTCCTGTATGTGTCAGTGTTTAGTGCTACATGACACTGCTAATAGAGTATTAGCTGTATGTGGTGTTAGCGTATAGCGTCTCCACATAGGAAGACCTGTCCCAGGCTGATGCTAATACAACTAGCTCCTGTATGTGTCAGTATTTAGTGCTACATGACACTGCTAATAGAGTATTAGCTGTATGTGGTGTTAGCGTATAGCGTCTCCACATAGGAAGACCTGTCCCAGGCTGATGCTAATACAACTAGCTCCTGTATGTGTCAGTGTTTAGTGCTACATGACACTGCTAATAGAGTATTAGCTGTATGTGGTGTTAGCGTATAGCGTCTCCACATAGGAAGACCTGTCCCAGGCTGATGCTAATACAACTAGCTCCTGTATGTGTCACAAATACAGACATCCCAACTCTCCCGGAAGGTCCGGGAGTCTCCCGAATTTTTGATAGCGGCTCCCTGTCGCCTGAAAGAGACATACAATATCCAGTTTTATTTAAAACAAGCGAGAGAGAGTTCACTGGTCATTTCGAATGCAAGACAGGCTCTGAAGAAACCGAGAGAACGAGTAACAGACGTGGCGAGAGAGTGACACAGCACACCTTCCGATTGGTCTCTTTGTGCTAACGAACCTCTGGCCTCTAATCAAATCATCAACGATACCAGTGTAACAGTGATTTCGCAACTGCTCATGGTGGTTTAAATGACTGTAAAATACATGTTGAGGTGAGTTTAATTCATGGCATTCGTCCATTATTTGGACTAGCTGCACTAAGGGCCTACTGGATTGTTGTCTAGGTGATGAGGCCAAACCCCCTCTAGAAAAATAGTTATTGAATAAAAAATGACTCCATGAGTTGAATAATACAGTACTAGAATATGGTATTAATATAAAATGAAACATTGTACACATTTTAATGCCACATTTTATGGATATACCAGACTGGATTAGGTGATATCACTAAAATAAAGTATGTATGTATGTATGTAATCTATTACATGCATTCTGTCATGTAATATGTAGCGTGCGTGCGTGTGCGCGTCTGTGTGTGCACGAGCATTTGTCGGTGAAAACACACCTCCCTGAAATGAGTTTTTGCGAGTTGGGACTTCTGCAAATACACAAACCCACTCTCGTTGCCACCACCGCTGGGACATACACCATATGAGGAATTAATGTACTGTTCTTAGTTTGTATATAATTACCAGGCTCCTTTTATAATGATTCTTTCTCCATTTGTCTGACTAACAAAGCATGTCACTATAATATTAATTCTTCAGTTCATATACTGCAGTGAGAGACTGGAGCAGGTAGCAAGTGAGTATAGCATATGTGCTACTTTTCTAACTTATACGTCTTCGTCCTATCTTATCTTATCTGGCTAGCTAACGTAACTAATTTAACTGAAACATGTGCGCAGGAGAGCGCACATATTAAGTGCATTATATTTAATTGTATTGAACTCTGTCAATATAACACAGGTTGCAATTCCCACTTCTTTATTTCTGTGACCCCTGTCTAAATATTGGGATAAGATTTTTTATTTTACCAAAATGTGGACTGGGTCGATGTCAGAGAGGCATGTCTCAGGCCTCTCTGGGGACTTGTTGTGGTATGCCGAGGGCCTGCAAGCTCAATCATGTTTGTGGGTAGAACATGTGCTCTTCTCCGGCACACGTTATCGGTCAAACACGTCCAGCTTGTGCAAACGGTGAGAAAAGAATTACAAGGCTTCTGAAGCGTGACAGAAAGACATATTTGCCGAATGAAGGAATATTATTAAATATGTATTTAGATAAATGAAGAAAGATACCTTTCTGAGGTGTCTGTAATTCTGTTTTCCAACCCTCTCCGTCATAACTCTGACATGGGGTCAACATTCACACACTCCTTGAAACACCGTAACTTGAGGTGGCTGCTTTAATCTTCATGGTTTCCTCACACAAACATAAGGAATTGAGTGTTTCTATTTTCCTGATGTAGTCATAGAAAATCATCACCAAAGGTAATTGTATCACTTGTAATCCTGCTTTGTAAATACGATTATTATCATGGCGCAAATTAGAAACATAGCTTTGAACAAGGTGCTGGCTGGCAATTAATCAGTAAGAGAGTAAAGTAGAGCCCAAAGCATCGTAATCCACTATATACTGTGGAAAGCAGTAGTGTGTGTGTGTGTGTGTGTGTGTGTGTGTGTGTGTGTGTGTGTGTGTGTGTGTGTGTGTGTGTGTGTGTGTGTGTGTGTGTGTGTGTGTGTGTGTGTGTGTGTGTGTGTGTGTGTGTGTGTGTGTGTGTGTGTGTGTGTGTGTGTGTGTGTGTGTGTGTGTGTGTGTGTGTGTGTGTGTGTGTGTGTGTGTGTGTGTGTGTGTGTGTGTGTGTGTGTGTGTGTGTGTGTGTGTGTGTGTGTGTGTGTGTGTGTGTGTGTGTGTGTGTGTGTGTGTGTGTGTGTGTGTGTGTGTGTGTGTGTGTGTGTGTGTGTGTGTGTGTGTGTGTGTGTGTGTGTGTGTGTCATGGTGTGTGTGTGTCATGGTGTGTGTGTGTCATGGTGTGTGTGTGTCATGGTGGGTGTGTGTCATGGTGGGTGTGTGTCATGGTGTGTGTGTGTGTGTGTCATGGTGTGTGTCATGGTGTGTGTGTGTGTGTGTGTCATGGTGTGTGTCATGG